>WEIT01019422.1:1271944-1452538 GCA_013389985.1 Dryoscopus gambensis | reverse complement strand
TTTTTTTTTTTTCTTTTTGGTAGCAAACTACCAGTTTCCACAAAAAGTTGCTTGGAAAAGTTTTCTGGGAGCAAGCCTGGATTTCTAGTCAAACCCACGGAGGTAAAATCATCTCCGAAAAGGTCCTCGGGCTGGGTGATGGCACCCATCCGTGGTGGTCCCCATCCCAGACAGGTCCCTTGTTTGGAGCAGGGACATGGACTTCTTTAAATCCCTTCTGGGTGAAGCTGGGCCAATTTGTAAAAAATAATTAAGCAGTTACTCAGGGAGAAGGAGTCTGACTTTAGCACTGGAGATGAGAGCCTTGATCTGAGATAGGGAGTATTGGGTTCAGCTCCCTGCCTTGGCTCAGGACAAACAGGGATTGAACCACAAGTCAGGCCAGTGCCACGAGTACAGGATTATCCCCTGTGCTGCTGCTTTCATTTTTAGGAAAACAAACTCAAGCTGTCCCAGAAAAGCCCTGCTGCAATCCAAGGAAAGCACTGGTGTCTCTGGTTTTGTAGGACAGGAAGAGTGCCTTCATCCAAACACAATGCCAGCCTCCACAGAGAGAAAAGCGGGGCTTTTCTCCTGAATAAAAGATTAATTTCCATTTTTTCCATGGCAGAACAAGCCAGAGGAACACCTTGGCTCTTGGTCAGTCACAGGGTGAAACATGAAGCAGGAGAAGCATCTTCTCCTGTCATTCCCAGTGGTGCTGAAAACCCCATCAGGAAGACCATTTCTCTCTGAGCAGCCTTGGATACCCTCAGAAAACACAGAGTCAGCCCAGCAAAGCAGAAAAGGATGAAGGGCTCCATGAAGTGTGCCCAGGCTTCCCTTTGCCAGTGGCATGGGAAGGAGACCTGTGAGCACGTGCCACCGGCACGGGGCTGCTGTCAGAGCTGCCAGCGTCCCTCCTGCTGCCACTGACTGGGGTTCTCCATGGCCTTTTGAACGGATGAGCTAAGAAAATGAGGCATGTGGGTGGAGAGGATGGAGCCACCGACTGCTGAACCTCAATCTAGTGCTTTAGCCAGGAGGACTTCCTGCCTCGTGGTGCATTGGAAAGTCCAGTGGATCCCACAGTGGTGTGAGCACAGGGATTGCTCCTGGGACTCGCACGAGGAGGCTCCCAGTACCTGGAGAGAGCCTACAGGAAAGATAGAGAGGGACTTCTTACAGGAGCCTGGAGCGACAGGACCAGGGGGACTGGACTCAAACTGACAGCGAGCAGGGTTAGATGGGATGCTGGGAGGAAGTTCTTTGCTGTCAGGGTGGTGAGGCCCTGGCACAGGGTGCCCAGAGAAGCTGTGGCTGCCCCTGCATCCCTGGAAGCGTCCCAGGCCAGGTTGGCCGGGGCTTGGAGCAACCTGGGACAGTGGAAGGTGTCCCTGCCCACGGCAGGGGGTGGAAAAAGATAAGATTTAAGATCCCTTCCAACACAAACCATTCAGGGATTCTGTAATACGAAGAAGGGGATGGGGAGGAAAAGACACCTTCAACTAATCCAAAAATCTGCAGGAGAGAGATGCACATGCTGAGTCCATCCACTGCCTGCATGGGAATTTGGGAATTTGTCCCATCTGCCTCAGCCTCAATCCTTCCTTCCCCAGCCTCGGAAGGACCAGCAGCCCCTAAACCCCTCCTGTCCTGCTCTGGCTACAGGACCCCAGTTCTGTCACACGAACCAGCTGCTCTGCTCAGATGGGAAGGGAATTACAACCAGAGGACTCATCTAGAAATCACACCCTCCCTAACACGCAGGAGTTTGTCCTTTTATCAGCATTTATTCAGCAGCCTGTGGAGACAGTCTGCTTTTCTGCAGCCTTTTCCAGGCAGATAACACCCAGTTCTGAAACTGCCCTTTACGTTCGTGTTGGCTTGGCTTTGGTGAATCGTCATTTTTGTGCTGGTAAAGGCACTATTTGAGTAAGAAAAACAGCTCTGTGTGCTGCCACCATGCTGATCCAGCAACAAACTGTGTAACATGCCAAGCCCAGTGTCCCTAAAAAAAATAAATCTACCCCTCTCCATGTTTACCCATACAATTTGCAAACACAAAACTGGAAGTTCCCCAGGGGGTAGGATTAAAAAAAGGATTATTCTATTTGGAGCTGGTCCAGAAAGCAGAGGGAGTATATATAAACGTATATGTTTATGTCCGAAATGGATTTTAATTGAGGTTTGTAGTGTCCAGTGGTGCTCTGCTAGACGCAGGAGCTAAAAACACGGTGGGGCTGGAGGAGAAGGAAGGTTGAGGAAGACATCAAAGCAGATCTGAGAAAGGTCAGCCCTAAATGGCAACCTGTCCATTTCTGCAATAGTTTGCTCTCCTATTTATGATGGTATTTTCTGGGAAGAGCTGGTCACAGCCAACTAGGGCAGGCTTGTAAAAGATAATTTTTCTCCCTTAGAAAACACAAAGACAGACAGACTGGGCTGCTGGCTTTTCTCCCTGCCCAAGATCTGCTGCCCTGGGCAATTTGTTCAGTTGCAGCAGCTCTTTGCTGGAGTGAGTGGCGTCTGGGCAGCTTCAGAGCAGACGCCAGTCACTCCAGTAAAGAGCTGCTTACCGCAGCTTTGGTAAATATTTTCTGCAGTGGTGCAGCAGCGTCTCACAGAGCAGCACTGTTATTTCGTAGGCATCTCCAATAATAACTCCGAGAGAAGCAGCCACAAGACATTAGCAAAAGCTGCTGCCCCTGACCAAAACTTTGGAGAAGCAGGAACAGAAGTGGGCAGAGAATAGAAATAGGGACTGAGTCACTGGCTGGAGAGGCAGCAAGGGAAAATTGAAAAAGGCAGGCTTCAAAAGCTGGTCCTGGGACACAGCTGCGGGATCAGCTGACGCTTCCCCAAATTTCTTGAAACCTCTAAATGGGGATATGAAAACCATTATGAGAAAAAGAGAATCTTGTCTTCCCTGTTTTGAGTCTGGACCAAAGGTAGCCAGAGGCACTCATTGCTGAAGTACCAAAGTTACATCTCTTTTTGTGTTGAAACTGTGTTTTGAGTCTCCCTGCTGGCAGCTGGCTGTGGGTTCTCCAGGGCTGCTTTTCCAATAGAAAGCAGGACTGGGGAGGAAAGGAGCTGACCCTGAAGTCACTGGCACCACTGGGTGTTACTGAGAGCAAATCACCCTTAAATAGACACCAGGACACAGCAGGACACAGTTTGGTCCAGCAGTGGCACAGTTGCTTCTGAAACACCCAGCACAGGAGCCGGCTCTGCTGAGAGGGCAGATGGTGGTTGGAAGCCAGTCAGGTCTCCAGGGGATCTTCTCCATCCCATTGCCACACCACGGAATGAGAAAACCCCTCCCTGAGCCTGTACCCCCTGGGGCTGGTCCTTCTGTTCCTCAGACTGTGCTGAGAACTCGCCTCTGTCCAGGAAAATGCTGGCTCTGACATCCCAGGCTTTTGGGAGATGATCAGCAGCTCCTTCCCCAAGGCTCTGTGGGTGCCAGCAGCACCTCTCCCTGCTGCACAGGGATCCTGGCCACCAGCACGGCCACTCATGGGCATGTCAGGCAGCTCTGGGGTGCAGGTGCCTCTGCAGACCCCTTTCCATCCTCTTGGAGCTACGACTGGGGTTTTCCATAGCTGGACATGCATTTTTCACATTGAACCCTTTCACTGCTGTTTTGGTGAGCCAAGCCCTCAGAGAGTGTGAGCTGCTGTAGCTGTCACGTTCCCCAGACATGTCGCAGCCAAATTCTGACCTTTGTTTACCTTCTGAGGTGGGCCACGGCCTGGAACACTTCACTGCCCAGCCTGACCCGGCATGCTGACTCTTGCCCACCCTCCCCAAAATCCAGGGATGCAAAACTGATCTGCTGTCTGCAAACAGCTTCCCACGGCCCACCAGGCCATCCTGGGATGAGAAGGAGAGGATGGAGCACTGACTGGTGCCAGCACTTGACAGAAAACAAATCTTAGAGAAATGAGTGGGGTTTAGCTCCCAGCCTCTTTTTATTCAGCTGGTAAATGGTTGATGCACAGTGACCAGATGTGGTGAACCGAGACTAAAACAGCAACGAGAAAGGAGGAGTGTGGAAGAGCTCGACTGAGCAATTGGGTGCTGGATCTGCAGGAACCAAATCCCAGCAATTCTTGTCCCGCTTTTCATGAGACCATCCCTCTCTTCACTGAGCTTCCCCCAGCCCTGTGGTAGGCACAGCAGCTGGTCAGCACCAGCTCAGGAGAGGGGAGAAAAGACAATTCCCAAAGCCAGGTTAGGAGAAAATTTTTGGCTGCAAGACCTGCCAACACCTCCTGAAGCCACCCTCAGCTGAGAGCCGTGCCCGTGGCAGTGGCAATGACCCAGCTCCCAGTGCCACCCCCGTCCTCTCCAAGCAGGTGGGATGTGCAGGAGGACAGAGGGACATCGGCCATCCCAACAGGAGCTGTTCCCATCATCATTAGCCAAACAACAAAGGCTCCTAGTGTGGCCATAAAGCCAGGGTGGCATTTTTATTAGCTGAGGTTTCCTCCTTTTTTTTTTTTTCTCCTTTTTTATGGCCTTATCCACAAATGCCGAGAGCCAGAGGGAATTATTTGTTACTTACATTAAAGCAAGAAGCCCTCAGACCGCAGTGCTACAACCACTCCCCATATCATTATTTTCTTCTTTTTGGATTTATATGAAGCTCATTATTAAACCTGAGCTAACACAGACATCCTAACAAGGCACCCAGTGCTAATAATTGCTAAACACCATTATTAATTATTGTAATTCCAGCATTTAATTGATGATATTAAAGAGAATACTTGCCTACTTTTCCAACCCCAAAAAATCCACAAATGTAGCTTATTAACACAAATTCTATTCTTATTGGTAGAACTATTGTGAGATTTCAAAGACAGCAAGTTTGGCCCCTAAAAAAATGGCTCATGCTGGGATGGTGGGGCAAGTTCCCAAACTCTGGTGTCACTTAGCTGGGATGGGGATGGAGGGAGCTCAGCAAAATGAGGAATTCTGTCCCTGAAACCTGACAGCAGCAGTGCCAGGGGCCTTTAGGAGGGGCACAAATCTGTATATCCACTTAAAAGTTACATCTCTCCGCACGTTCCCTCTAAATTTGATTGCAGGGGTGCAGGCGGGTCCATACAGGCTTGGGGAGCCAGGATCACCTCTCCAAAGGGTGCTTCTGTGCAGTAAGTGGGAATGGGAATGTCAGGAAGCACCTCCAGGCTCCCCCGTGGTGAGCTGTGGGTCCAGTATAGGGCTGGGATCCTGTGACAGCCTCTCTCCTCACTGCCCCTTGTAACGTTCAGTGGAATTACTCATGCTGAGCCCAGTCACCCAAACGGCCGCATAAACACCGAGCTGCACTTTTAATTAAAGATGTGCCGAGATAAAAAGCTGCACAAACCAATTTTCAACAATTAAAAATAATATTAGAGGCGTTTGTCTCCCCCATCTGCATGTGTCCTGAGCAGCTGGGGAGCCTTGCCACGTTTTTACCGCTGTCAGGACTTTTTGCAGCGATTCCCTGTGCAGGATGAGCCCGCGTCCAGACGTCTCTTTGCTCCAAAGAGTTAAGATTTCACTTGTCAGGCTGTTTTTGTTTCTATTCACATGTCAGTGCCTGTCATTTATTTAGTCAATGGGACATGTCCAAGGGATGGAGACAGACTGGGTTAGTCATTCTGACCGTGGGTCGCCAGTCACTGCAAACTGCCTGAGGTCATTTCCAAAAGCGCCAGGAACAATGAGAGGGAAGCTGGGCCCGGGAGACCTGCAGGAAACGCCGCGGAGATTAAAGACAGAGATAGTCCTTTGCAAAAGTACACTGGAGGAATGTTCCCTATGTTCTGTCAACAGAGTTTCTTCCTCGCTCAAGACTGTCTATTTTAAGGCTGAGCTCGCACCAAAAATGGAAATCCTTGCTCAATGGCTATCAGTGGATCTTGGGTTTCTGGGGCTGCCTCAGCCGAGGAAATGAACCCTCCGGCTCGGCTGGAGCAGCTTCAAACGATCCCTCCTTGCAGCAGCTCTGTGCCTGGCTAAAGGATGGAGCTGGAGCCATGGTACTGCCCTATTGCCCATGAGCATCGTCCCCACGGGGTGCCCACAGTGTCCAGAATCACAGCATGGGTCAGGTTGGAAGGGATCACCCTCATCTGGTCCAACGTCCCTGCTCAAGCAGGGTCATCCCAGAGCACCTGGCCCAGGGCTGCATCCAGAGCTGGGGCACACGGATGCTGGGAATGGCATCCCAGCCCTTGTGGCAGCACAGAGCCAAGCAGGGCTACCAGGGCCACAGCTCAGGCTCCATCCACACCTGCAGGACACTCTCCTGCTTTAGGGAAGGGTCTGGAAAAGAAGCACTGAAATGCAACCATAAATATTTGCCGCAGCATCTTGGGCTGAACTCAAGCCCCGTGATTGCAGATTTGGGGGAACGGGAAATTCCTCTGGCAGCCAGCTGGGCCTCAGTGCAGGGCTGAAACACAAGAGCAGTTTGAGGCGCAGAGATGCACTTTTTGCTTTTTAAGCAGAATAGACCAGGCCACCCTTACTTAACACATAAGGTTCCTCTGGGTGTTTTGGAAAACACTAATAACAACCACATGATTGGTGTAAAATGCTGCCTGCTCCATCCAGACACACTATTGTTTGCAGATAAATACATTCCATCGAGCTCTTTTTCTATCCTGACTTTCTGCATGTGGTTTCTGCATCTCAGGAAGATGGGAATGGGGCTTTGACCACGGTGCTGGCCCAGGGGAAGCCACCACAGCCTGCTGGCTTGGGAACTGGGGATGGGGGCTAAACTCTGCTCTCAGAGGGCAGAGCTATGGGACAGGCATGGAAGGAAGGGTCAGGAAAAGGAGCTGCACAGTAGATCTGAGCTGCTCTGCAGAGA
The DNA here is from genome assembly GCA_013389985.1 of Dryoscopus gambensis. Taxonomy (NCBI): domain Eukaryota; kingdom Metazoa; phylum Chordata; class Aves; order Passeriformes; family Malaconotidae; genus Dryoscopus; species Dryoscopus gambensis. The sequence goes on along the minus strand of WEIT01019422.1, from coordinate 1,445,682 downwards.
TAGGGGAAAGCAGAAAATGTATTTTTTAGAATACAAACATCCCTCACAGACACACACACATGAGAAAATCCAAATTCCTCAGCACGGTATTTATGAAGCTGCTCAGAGACATGATACAGGCCAGCTCCGGTAGATTTCTCCACGTGTTGTTAAAGATTCAAATTACAGAGCAATTTTCAGCTTTTGAAGGCATTGGAGTGGGTATGGTGAGCCCGGGGCTGCTCGGGGCAGGGTCTGTCTGCGCTGCAGACGGAGATAACGCAGAGCCACCGGCGCAGCGAGCCCGGAGTCAGGAGCCGGCCAGGAATGACGGAGGCACTGGGGGAATTGGCTCTGCCTGCAGATAAGGGAAGCATCCTGCTTGAAGCACAGGGTAAACAACTTTTAATACACAAGTGACTTATCTGGAGAGTCCCACGGGAGGAAGCGGCTCTGGCCGAGGCTCCACCGGCACATCTGTGCGGTGTGACACGGTGGGGACGGCGGCACAGCCACGGCACCCAGGGGGTTTGGGGAGCCCAGGGGGATTTGGGGAGCCCAGGGGGATTTGGGGAGGCTGGCTGCTCGTGGGTGCAGGGGGTACGGGTCAACCAACTTGCAAAAGGGAATGCAGATAGTTGGATTTGTCTCCAGGAGAGGGACCGAACCCCCTGGTCCAGAGGTGGCCTCACGGTTGCAACAGGTATAGATTGAGCCACCCAAACGAAAAATCACAGAACTGTTGGGCAAAATCAGAAAGACTCCAAAAAGAGACTTAAACGCTCTTTTTAAACACAAAACTGCCAACACCAATCATTGTCCTCACTAATGACACAGAACACTGGATAAAATTCAGGTGTGTTTTCGTTGATAAGGCCAGGAAAGTACTCCCAAGCTGGAGACAACAATCCCCAGTTGTTTCATCACAGCTGGAGCAGGTCACTTGTTTCATCATGGTAGGATAAGATTGGGAGAAATACGAAGATCACAGCCACTCCCTCGTGCTCCCTGTGTAGCTGCAGGGTCCATCTCTAAGCTCTGACACCTTGCTGAGCATCACTCCCACATGGCACCCAGGGGGACCTGGCCACAACCTCGGCCCTTTGTGTTTTTTTGGAGAGAGGAGATGGAGTCAGGAGGGAGCAGGAGGAGCTGCTCTCCAGTTCAGAGCCTGATTTATGGCTGAGGCCTCAGGCAAATCCCTTACTGGCTTTGTGGTTTCATTTCCCCATCTCTACAATCTCTTTCACGGGTCATGTGTGAGGGGGAATTAACAGTCGAACTTTGTTTTTAATAAATATTTAAAGATTTGTCTCGTGTTTTATGAATATTTCTGAATGATCTTCCTGCCCTTGCATAAGGGTCTCTCCCTGCCAGCTCTTTAATCCCAGCTCCTCTCCCTGGCATGGAGCGATGCCTCTGCTGCAGATTTGGGCTTTCATTGAGTAACAATTAAGCTGCCTCAGTTAAATGTAAAGGCATGTGGAGAAAGTTTGCTGCTGCCAGTTCAGTGCTGGGTGCCAGCAGCAACCACCAAACTGAAGGGTTCCTCTGCAGAAACTCAGCCAAAGCAGCACCCAGCACCCACCACTGAGCTCTGAGCGAACCCCAGCACTCCAAAATTCCCCATTTATGTGTGAAGCATAAGTAAAACCTGTGTTTTCACCAACACAGCGTGATTTGGAAGTGAAAGCACGGGTTTGAAGCTCCTCTGAGCTGAGGCCAGTGGAAATTCAGTGTGGGTTTGACCCCAGCACTGTGCACGCTTTAGTCTCTGCCTGTTTATTGTTAAACTCATTAAAACCATCAGGGGTTTTGCATCTTAAAAGTGTTTTCTGACTTCATAAAATATGTGAATGCTTAAGAAAGAATCTGTGTGCAACTGTACAAATAGCAACTAACAAGGAGGAATTCTGTGGTGTTCAAAGGGAGTGAAAGGAGCTGACGAGCCTGTGGTGTAATGAGTTAATTTGCCTCCAGCCTACCTGGTGCCCAGCTCAGCCTCCCTCAGATGTGGCTGCTGATGGGCCTTGTGCTCCTCCACCCAGATGAGTGATTTTAAGCTAAAGATTCAAAGTTAGCTGTCTCAGACGTGCCCCAGCCCAAGGTTGGTCACTTCCTTTCAATATGGATGTGGAATTTCCATGAGAAGAAATGTGAAGAATTTTAGAATGAAGCATTTTGACTCTTTGAGTTGAAATCATCTCCATTTCTAACTCACACTTCATTCTAATTTTAAAATGCTGTAAAGTTTGGAAAGCAACTCCAGCCATGCATTCAACCAACATTTTTGTTCAAGTCCTCGTTTCCCAGAAAATAATTTGTTTTATTCAGAACTAGAACAAAACTTTGCAACTGCCAATAATCCATTTCCATCCCAGATTTAATGTAATAAACCTTCTGGAACTGCTGGAGTTTGAAGATGTCATTAAGTGGATACCTTGTACTGTCACCAAGATTCATGGAATTCCCCAAACTCATCCCAGGCTTCAACAGAGCTATTCAAGGGATGTTTACAGCTTATTCTCCTCTTGTAGGAAAATGATCCCAAACTCTAAACCTGATGGGAGGCACTTTGCTGTCTGTCGCAGGGGCACATGTTGAAATATGGCAGTGAAAAAAGCCAGCAACGCTCAAACCGCTGCAGAATCCCAGCGGAAAGAGGCATGTGAGGAATATTTTATATCTAGGAGGAGGAGGGGGAAGGCAGGAGCTGGATGATGCTGGGTTTTTCATGATAAAGAACATTTCTCCCTACCATGGGAAAAGTTCCATGTTTTATTTTCCTGAGGAACAACGGTCTCCTGTGTTTCCCACCAGGCTGCTTACGATGCAGAGCTGGAGCAATCCTACTTCCCCTCTCCGTGTCCTTTTCAGCCCACGTGGCTTTATTTGCCAGGATGCGAAGAAGTCTTGGAAAGCACAAACTAAAACCCCACAACATCGTTGCAAAAAGAAGCAACTGAGTTAATGGCTGTATTCAGTGATTGGACTTTATACTGGATATTGGGAAGGAATTCCCTGTGAGGGTGGGGAGGCCCTGGCACAGGGTGCCCAGAGAAGCTGTGGCTGCCCCTGGATCCCTGGCAGCGTCCAAGGCCAGGTTGGATGGGGCTTGGAGCAGCCTGGGATAGTGGAAGGTGTTCCTGCCCATGGTAGGGCTGGAATGGGATGAGCTTTAAGGTCCCGTCCAACCCAAACCATTCTGGGATTCTCTGATCTTAAAGGTCTTTTCCAACCTGAACAATTCTATGATTCCAACCTCATCCTCCTGGGCTCTCCTGAACTGAGAGGTCTCCTTTAACCTTCACAGTCCCTAGAAGAAGAGCCATCTGCCTGCCTGTTCCTTGGCTGTTGTCTTCACCTGGATCTTCTGTCCCTCCTCTGCCCCCTGCTCCACCTTCTCCCCACGTCTGAAGCACCTGAGCACTGTGTGAGGGGAGGAACCAGCGGTGCTGACCAAACCAACGGCAGAGGGCTGGGAAAGGAGTGCACTGCGTCCCAAAGTGAGGAGTCCCACAAAACCTCAGGTTTAAGACACAGGGAAATGTTCTGCTGCACTGCTGTACCTGGGGCAAGTCTCAGTGCCCAGCACACATCTGGCCAGCGATGAGGGGAATTCAGGGATCCCGCTGCCTTCTGAGGGAATGAGCACTCGGATCCCATCAAATAACAGACTGTGCTGCCGCCTGGGAAGTTCCCCCTTTGATTCTCTTGCTGAATGCTTAAACCAGTGACTTGGCCAGGAACAGAGTCATTTTCAGCAGTCAGTCACATTTCGTCCCCAAATGCTCTCTCTGGCCCTGGGCTTGACCTCACCGCCCTCCTCCTGCCGGGGCTGCTCTGTCTTGGGTCTCCTCTGCTTCATGTGAGAAGGTGGAACAATGCAGCTCTCTGAGCACCCCTCCAGCATGGAGGAGTTGGACATTGTTTTCTTTTCCTGTTTTGTTTTGCATGGAATAACTCCCCTCTATGGAGTCACTTCGGCTCCAGAAACAGACTATTAATAAACTTAACTGCCTTGGGGAGCCCAAGCCAAGCGCTGGCCTTAGAGGGGAAAAAATAAAATCTGCAATTGCACAGAGCCTTTTCATCCCTGTGAACCTTTTGAGAGACATGTAATGATTATCCACCGTGTCACCACGTGGGCTAGGAGCCACCAGCAGCCCAGCCTGCCTGTGCTGGCCCTGGGCTGAATGAACTCTGTAGGCACAGCAGAGGCTTTCTCTGAGTTGTAGCTGTTTGGTGGCTTCCATCACCTTGTTTTTGGTTCACAAATAAATGGTCCTAATAAAGGGGACAAGGGGTGGCCCAGTGGTTAAGGCACAGAGCTGAAGTCAGGGACCTTGTCAGGAGGTTGAGACAGTGCTTTGGTATCAAGGTTTTCTCTGCTGGCCCCACCAGGTTCTGCAGAACATAAACTTCAGGTTTTGAAAAGAAAAACAGCTCTATTATTTGGGAGTCCAAGGTCCAATTCAAGCAGCTAGCGGGGATGAAAACACTGTTGAAGTTTATGCTCCCCATTCAATGTTAAATCTTACTCCAGGCACAGGATCAGACTCTCAGGCTGAAGCCACTTGGGATAAGACCAAGGGTGTCCAGCAGCAGGAAACTGCCAGGGATCACAGGAAGAGGCTGAGACTTACTTTGATAGTGGGTGAGATGGTATTTAGAATATATGAGTACAACATCCAGCCTAGAGATGGGACCAGAGGTCCCACAGAAACACAAAAGGGAGAAGACCATGTGCCAGACCTTGTTCCAAGTGATAATTGAAGCCAATGGAGTTGCTCTGAATCTGTGTTAGAGAAGCCAAAACCAGATTTTAGCACCAATTCTGGAATGGGATGCATGCAAAGCTTGCAAAGGTTGTAAGACTGACAGAGAAGGCTGAACACCGAGTCCATGTGCCATTCTGGTATGGATCTCCCAAATAACACAGGGGTTTAATTATTTTCCTTTTAAAAATTTATAAAGCTAATAGAGACCTGAAACAAGAAACAACACAAGCCAAGTGTTCAACTTGGACTCACAATCCACAAACCAGCACCTGCCCCCCACCCAACTCCCAAAATAAACTTGAGCCTTCAGTAATTTTTAAAACAACGCATCTTTCACTCAAAATCCCCAAGTAACTACAGGTTTCACTTTCTTCCATTATCTCCAGCATCAAGAAAGCTTGGCAACTTCCCTTCCATATAACAACTGCCTCTCCTTGGCATCAACCTGCCTGCAAACAACACTGAGGTGGGTCACCTCTATTTTCCTGCCTGTCCTTCATTGAAATCACTGCTTGCCCAGGATGAGGGCTGGTACCTTCCCCACGATCACCTGTACTTGCTCCTGGCCTTGAGAACACCTTGTTCATGTGCTTCCCTTGACAGACTGGGAGCATGTTCCCCTCTCTCCCCACGGATGAGGCTTTGCCTTTTCCACCAGCTTCATGTGCCTGATGTGCAGGGACTTGCTTTGGCACCATCTGATTAGCTGCTGTTAGCATCACTTATTCTGCTGGAGTTTCAGTGAGCAATGAAACATTCCTAATCCAAGCAGATTAAAGAGAAACACGTTTCATCATCCACCCCTCAGCTTCAACCACTCCATTAGGAAGGCAAAAGGCATTTGGGTTTGGGAATTGTTCACAGCTCCATCGCAGTGAAGCAACTGTGATGGAGACACAGCCTGACAGATCTGAGCTCCATGGGGATGTTTGGCTGTGAAAATGATTTTCATGGTGCTTTACCTCAACCTGCTGCAGATGTTTTGTACACCTGGGAGAGCCCAGCCTGAAGTGCTGCTGCTTCCAGACATTTCCCGAGGCTTTCCATGCCGGGTCAGCTGGGCCCACTGCTGCTGTCCAGCCTCCTCCCCGGCTCAGTCTGGAAACCAGGAGATCGTATCAGCATGGCCTTATCCAGAACACGCTTCTCATGTGCTAACCTGGTCTTTTAAGCTTGTGTAGATGCTTTCAGTGGATGTGACCACGTGCACACATTCCCCAACCATGGCAGGGGCTTTTAAAGTCATGGGTCAGTCACCACCTAATTTAGTTGTGCCACAGGTGAGGGGCTCCATGAACATTCCAGCTGGGAGGAGAGCAGCCCCTGAGCATCACTGCTGGGGAAGGACCAAACTACAGCCCAGATGATGTGACACCAAAGAATTTACTGGCAGGATGCAAATACTCTGTCAGAAAAAGCTGGAATTGGAAGCTGCTTTTTTGTTGTCACTCAGAAATCTCATCCCAAGGTAAAAATAGGAAGGAAACCAGAGCTTCAGTATTTCTGCTGCTCATGGGGCAAGTTATTTTTATTATCACAATAAAAAAAGATTCTGCCTTGAGAGGTTTGGGGAGGTACTACTGGCTTTCTAAAACCTCTTTCTGGAAAAAGTGGTGACCACTAACCCCAGGTAAAACGTAACAGTCTCTCTCCAGCCTTGATCTCTCCCCAGAGTTTCCCATATTCCTTGTTTTGCCTGATCCCTGGACATTGTGCTCTTGGAGCAGGGGCTCTCATGTGCCTGCCTGGTGCACTGCCAGCTCCTGAGCTCCAGCAGGACCCTGCTATAAACCATAAATAGTGTCAGTGAAGTTCCCACTTTCCTGAGACGTGGCTGGACACAACAAAGCAAGAACAGAGGCAGCAGCACGAAGGAGCCCATCCGTGCTGTTCCTCTCTGCCACGACACTGAGAACCAATTTAGATTCAAACCAAGCATTTCACTTACCACCAAAATAAGCAACTTATGGAATTGCTATCCTCCCCAAACCACAAGGTTGTTTTAATGACCTTCCATTTAAGCATTAAGGAGTGAAATGTCTAATCCTGTTGAGTGTGTAAAAACGTGACTCATTCCCTCAGTTCTGTGAGCTGCCTCCTTTTTGGCAGCTGCTCCGTACAGCAATGAGAGCAGCCTTCAAAATGGCAGGGCTTGGATCTGCTCACCTGGAATGAGAAATAAACTCTAACTGCAGGTAAAATCTCATCTAATGTGTGCGTGCAATAATATTAATCCAGTTGCCAAGCAGCGAACAGGAGGTGCAGTAAAGAGAGAAATCCCTGTGAATACGGGTGTGCTCTCAGAATCGTGGAATCCTGGAAGGGTTCAGGTTGGAAGGGACCTTAAAGCTCATCTTGTTCCCATGGGCAGGGACTATCCACTTCCACTTGCAGATACTTCCACTATCCCAGAGTGCTCCAAGCCCCGTCCAACCTGGCCTTGGACATTCCCAGGGATGGGGCAGCCACAGCTTCATTCGTTCATATGGCACCATGCTCGTGCTGGGTTTATCAGATCTTGCCCAGTGGTTAAGACCAAGATCTGCCCTGTCCGAATAAAAAGAGAAGGGTGATGATTTGGGGTAAAACTGGATTCAAACCTCATGGAAATCCCCGACTGTCCTGCTACTGGCAGCCCTGAGCTTCCCACTGGACTGAAAATGGACAATGTGATGGGAGAAAATGTAACAACGTGCCTGTGATCATCCCCCACGTGGGTGGGTTCTGCTGCTGGAAAAGGTGATGGCCTTCAAGTCAGCTCCTTAAATTGACCTGTGATATAAACAGTGAACAAACAAGCAGGAACAACCCATGGCTGTGTGTCCAACTATATCTGTTGTTCATGTAACCACTTGTTTGTCCACGTTGCAAGATGCTACTGAGGCAATTAACGGGGTGAGCTCGCCCCTAATGGGCTTTTTCATCAGCAGAACCCAAACCACCGAGCCCTCCCTTGCAATTCTCCAAGCAACACAGTTGCTGCCTTAGTCTTCCAGTTGAAAAGGGATAATTGTAGTGTCAAGGAGAGCTCTCAAGATCTCCCACGAGATGTTCTGGAGCTCACAGGATCAGGTCCTAAGCATGCATGATTCACTGAAATAAACAGTGGTCTGCGTGTTTAAACTTGGCTTTCAAATTGGCTCCCAGAAATGAAGGGCCCACACTCCCCGCAGCAGCAGCAGCAGCATGCGACAGGATGTCCCTAATAGAGGTGGTAGGAATCTCCATCAAAATCCAAGTTGAAATTCTAAACTTGCTTCTAAAGCCTGGCTAACATACGCAGAAATGCAGCTCTCAGCCGGCATGCAAGAAATGCATTTGTATTTCTTTTTTCTTTCTCTTTTGGCTCTTCCCTGGCTGGAGGAGGTGATGCCCAGACCCAGCCAGCCATGCATGGGATGCTGGAGCTAGTGCCACCCATCAGTCCTGCAAAATCAAACTTTCCTTTCCTTTTTATATTAAGCAATGCGTTGCACCTGACTTGTACCCACTCAAGAACCCACTCAAACACCTCCAGCTTCACACACCTTGTTAAATTGGCTGCTCAAAGAAATCAGAAACAAACTTAATGTGAAATTTCACAGTTACCTCACTGCAAAATTGCTGGCATAGTTACTCCATGGGAAAGACATGAAAATCAAGACAGTTTTAAAAAGAGACAGAGGAAGCACAAAGCAAGAGAAGAACAAAACAGTCTCCAAGTACATGCACTGCAATGAGCTCAGGGATGTTGTTTACCGAGTGCAACATTTGTTGCAAATGTCACCCCTATTTTTCTTTTCTTTTTGAAGATCAGTTCAGTTAAACTGAATTTCACACCTACTCCATGCAACATCTGACTGTGTGTCTTGTCCAACCTTCCAGCTGCCAGACAGGAGACCTCTGGCATCCCTGCCCCAGCTGCCAATAAAGGCCTGACACCCGGATTTAGGGATTTAAGGCTAAGGATTTTCTGTAGGAGGCTCTTCTGTGCCGACAGTTATGAATCTCCAGGGCTACGTAGACATTTCTATCAGTGCTGGCCATCACTCAAATCCTTGCAAACAATGACTAACAGGAGCCCACACATGGCTGAGGGAGCTGTGCTCTCCAGCCTGGCTGTGTCACACATGTGGGGTCGAGAGACCATTGGAACCAACAGGAGGATGCACATGGTTCCTTCAAACCCAAATAACTTCCATTCTGGTCTGTAGGACAAGCTACAAGTGTCACCCACTGCTTGGCACACACGTGGGAATCCACTCTGCCATGGGAACGCTGTTTGGGGCACTCAAGATGAAAAGCCCAGAGCAAACTTGGGTCAACATCCCCACAGTCTGGTCACGCCTCCGATGGCAGCTCTGACAGCCTGTGAGTCACCCAGAAAAGATTAGAGGAAAGTTCCCCTCTGTTTTAATGAATGAATAAGCTCTGAAGTTTTTCTAGGGTGTGGAAAAAGATAAGGCTTAAAGAGGAAATGCAATTGTCTGTGGAGCCTTCAGGTCTACCAAGAGCTTCTAGCATGTTCCTAGAAACAGCTGGCATTTGATCCTATAAATCATAGGTGCCTTTGAATCATGTTCTGGACTAACTGGAACCAGTGTACCTGAGATCCTGGTTGCAGTGCATTTCACTCAGGAGGGTTTATAGGTTTTATGAAGGCCATCACCCACTGCCAAGTGCTGAAAGACTTTAGGAGAATGATTCACTTGAGCTACAGCATGCAGGGAAGCTAATGGTGGAAAAAACTCTGCTGAGCCAACCTAGATCCCCGGAAATCTGCAGAGACAGCTGTGGCACCAGGAGCATCTCCCACATGCCCAAGTAAATGGCAGAGACAGGCTGTGAGCCCTATTCCAGCTCCCCAGCAGCAGCAGAAACCAGCAGTGGCCACACAGGTTGAGGCAGCTGATTTTGCTGGCCTAACTCTTGAGAGGTTTGGATGTTATGGGGTGGGAGGCCCATGGAAGGGCATCTCTTTGCGTCTGTCCAATAGGTTTGTGGACCAAACCCCACCAGCACTACACAAAGCCTCAGGCGAGCAAGAACCTGCTCCACCCCCACCACGGAGCTCAGAGCTCAAACTGGAGCAGCCTGGAGCTCCATCATGTCCATGCTGATGCCACCTTCATTGTACCCTGCAGAGGCCTTGGAGGGCTCAGCCCACCAGTGACTGGGGCTGCTGACCTGTCAGGGCAGCGCTGGCACCGATCCCCCATGGGAATCCTGGCAGTGCCCTTGTGGAGCATCTCTGAGTGGGTCCTTCACTGCAGGTGATTTTCATCTATTTCTGTCTCTACTGTGAGCATGGGGTTTGAGGTGGCTTACCCCATGGGGTGTGCTGTGGCCAGGCAGGCTCCCACCCTGAGGAGCCTGGAACACCAGCACCATCCAAGGTCCTCTGCTGGCATCGTGTCTAGAACCGCTCAGGAGAAGGTTCCAGCCTGGGCAGGCACCAGAAGCTGTGTGTGGCTGCCACAGGATCCCTCGCACTGAACTTTTGGACTCCTTGCAGTATGAAACTATAAATTATCCCTGCTCTGGCCCCTCAAGATGCCTGTGAAAGATGCAGCCAGGAATGCTCAAGTTCACCCACTGGGGAAACGTTGTGTTACGTGAAGATTGCAGCCTCCCCCCTTATCTGTGAGGCAGTTGATGAAGGGCCTGGCGTCAGTCTGGCAACTCTGATGGCTCCCATTTAGCACCACGAGAGAGCTGCCTATCAGCAGGACGCTGGGGCAGATAGCAGACGGGACTATCTAATCACATACCTTTTGCATTAGTGCTGCCATATATTCCTTCCATTTACAATCAGGAGACTGGGCCGCACTGAATTTTCACAGGAATGAACTGTCAACAACCCCATCCTTCCCAAGGCCTAAAAATGGGAGCTTTATCACAGAGGCCAGTAGACTTCTTTTCTTAGACTTCCAGGCAATGGCCGGAGCAGACTTGGAGCCCCCACGAACGAGACATTAAGGAGACCTTTTTGAGATAACAGCAGTTCACTTGGCTCTCTCAAGAATGCCTCATGGCTGTTCCTTTTCAAAGCAGAAGTAAGGAAACCAGCTCAATTAGAGCATATCAAGAAACTTTGTGTCTCCTGGTTTGTTTACCTTTTATCAGTGCTCTTAATATTCTTTCCTGCTTTTCCAAGGGGAGTAGGAGGGCTTTGCTTTGGAAGATCACATTAGAAAAATCAAGCAAGAGGCAGTTTCTAAAAGTAACAAATCAGAGTTAATAACAGGAGGGCAAAATTTCTGCTAACTTGATGTTTCACGGCTTCTGGGTGCATGATTAAGTTTCATTTTGCAGAAGGAGATAGTTGTGCTCAGCACATGTTGCCAACCTATAATCTCTCAGGTCATGTTTAAATAGTCTGTGCAACCATTAGTTCTTCTGTGAGCCAAATGCACATTAGGACTTGTCCTAAATGAAGTGCCCGGTGAAACATCCTCTCCAAGAATGGCATCTCACAACGTTTTTCCAAGCCAAGCCCTGACTCGGCAGCAGACTCAAGTTCAGCAGCTCTCGGAGCCTACATTATGCCATTAATTGAGGCCATAATTAACGATGGCCAAATCTCACAAAAGTGCCAAATTAGATTTCACTTGAGACAAGCAGATGTATTTTGGATGACTGGAGCAGGCCAAACCCTGCCTGCCACTGAAGCCTGGAAGTCTGGTCACAAACAGAGAATCAGATTTGCAGCCTTCACATGACTCAGCTCTCCAAGCTGGAATCAGAGGCTCAAATCCCCCTCATGAGAGATCTGGACAGTTCCCTGCAGTGCTTCTGAAAAGAAAGATTTTCTTTTGGAGGTGGGTTGGTTCATCCTACGTTTATATAAAAGCCTTTGTGTCTCCTGCACCCCTCACTTTCTGCAGGTGAGCTAGAACCCTGCCAGTGCCCTGCAGTGCCACACAGATCCCTCTTGTGCTGAGAAGGGAAAATAATAACAGGAAAAGGAGACAAATCCTTCATTAAGATCTGATTTTAATCCACTGAAAACCCTGGATAAATGTTCAGAGGATTTTTTATATTGCAGTGACTTAGTTACCACCTGCTGCATCCCAGCACCACCCTGAGCTGTCCAAACTTTGCTTTGTGACCTCTGCTTACCTCCATCGTATTTGAAACTTTACTGATTCACTTCGGGATGGTTTAGGAGAGGGGAAACACAAAGTTTGGCCAGTAAAGTCCAGCTTCCATCTATCTCCATGTGTAACTTAGGGGTTGGGCTATTAAACATCCAGCCTCACCCTGTCCCTCTAGAAAACTAATTTTACTCATTTCCAACTGGGAGATAAAATGCAGGTCTGCTCCCATTCCAGAGTTCTTTGGCTGGGACACAAATAGCTTTGGAAACACTCTTATCCGTGCTCAAACATCCTTTTAGAAAATGTATCAGCCTGCAAAGGGCTGTCCTGGTACCATAAAATCTCTTCATATGAAAAATGGGAGCTCAGCCCACAACCAGATCTTGTCAAGGAGATTTGCTTTCCTCTTAACACCAACATCCCACAAACCCAGAGGGAGGAACATCCCTGTGCAGGAGAAGCCTTTTACAAACCATCCACCCTGGAAGGAACCTGCCCACACACTCTGGGGGCTCCGTAGCAGGCTGTCCCTGAGGGTTGTGTCCCGCCCGTGGTCACGGCGAGGTGATGCTGCACCCCCAGCGCAGCCCCAGTTTATCTCCTGCCTGGAGTGCTCCTGTTACCCAAGACAGCTTCCCTGGGACCCCTTGTTTTTCACATGCTTGACATTTTTTATGGTTCCTCTAACCCAGGCACAGCCTCAGCTGAAAACAAGCCAGGCTTGTATCAATTGCTGAGAGCAGGAGCAGTTCGGAAATGTGGGCAAGTTGAAACCTGGACTGGAACAGCTCGGGGCTGGCCGGGACATCCCTGGGCTGGAGCCCCCGTGCTCTGACAGTTTCCTGAACCTGACCTCCTTCTCACGGCAGTGACACTTGGCTCACGTGGGTTTGGATTTCACAACCAAAGCTTTGGCACCGCTCCTGTTACGGTGCCAGAGAGGAACCATCACTAACTCCTGACACATCTGCTGCCTGAGGACACTCAAACCCTGGGTGCCTAAAGCATTAGATGTATTTCCGAGGGAAAAAAAAAGAGTTTGGCTTTGCATAGCAGTAACAGTGAAAGCCCAGCACACCTCTCTGCTCCTTCCCTCCGTGCCAGCCAAACCTGCTCCTCACACCTCTGTAAAGGGGCTCTGGGACCTGGCAGGGACGGCTGCCAGCTGGGTTTGGGTGACTGTCTCACCAGGCCAGGCTTGGTGTGAGCTGCTGACTTAGGCTTTGGAGCCTGTCTTGGCTCCTGTCTCAGTGAACCCCAGGATTTCCTCTCCCAGTATCAGAGGAGAGGGAGCGATGGGAGCACAGGAGCTGCCAGTGGCTTGGTGAGCCCACATCCTCACCTGCTTCTCCCACGCTCATCCCGAGCCCATCCCAGGCTTATTCTCCTGGCAAAGGAGCAAGCAGGGTCACCACAGTGCAAAAGAGAGGCCTGCAGGGTGGATAAGTGGGTGAGAGGCAGAGGCTCCTCATGTCCCTTGTCCCAGTGTTGCACTGGGGACTGTTCATGGCACAGATGCTGCCACCCAAGGGAACAACTTGTTCCCAATGGCTCCCAATCCCTCTGCCTCATGGTTTGCCTGATGGCTCCCAAATCTCCTGTGCTGTGGAGCATCGGGAGCCCCCTGCAGACAGACCATCTCCAGATGAGCTGCAGGCTCCTTCCCATGGCCTCAGGGTCACTGGCGCTGCCATTTGGGAGCCACCGCTCTGGTGTTGTGGGGATGTATTTCCACTGCCCTGCACTCCACACTGGTGTCTTTAAAGGCTGACACATTGCAAAATAAGAACAAAATGTTTGCAGCACACTATCAAACCTCAGTGGCTTCATTTATCCCCCCAGGACTGGTGCAAATAGTCATACAGATAGCAGGGAGCCAGGCCCACTGCCCTTGGCCCGGAGCCCAGACAGCGCTTTCCATCAGCTCTGTTTATGAATTGTCTCCCCCCAACACTCCATCTGCCTTCGTCCTTTGACAAAAAGCCCCTCGTCCAGTATTCCTGAGGTTAATCACTCCAGAGATGGCATTTTCTGGTGAGACAGTAGTTGCTGTCACCTTGCTCTGACCCACAGGAACACAGCAGTGCTACGGCACGGTGGCTGCAGGTTGCAGCCCTGAATAATCTCTTAAAATCTACAGGCTTTCATAAGGAAACAGCAGAATTTTTTTTTTCTTTCATTTAATAACGTGGACAAACTTGTCTGGATCACCCGCTGCTCTGAGATATTTAGAGAAGTTCTATTTATTGACAGGTACCTCTTGCACACATTTACTGCACATCCCCCACGTGTCCTCACATGTTTATGTCACCAAAAATAGAAAGGGATAAAAAACCCCCTGCATTACATGAAACCCATCATTTCACTCACTTAATGGAACACATTTTCACATGCGTTCACCCCAGCTCTGAAGCTGGAGGCTGCTTTTGCTTGGCCATATTTTTCATGCACTTCGTTTCCTTATCGCACCATATAATTTTCAGATGAATGAAAATCTGGGCTTTCACTTGCACAAACACTTGGATATGAAAACCTGGTTACTGCCAACTCTTACAAACATACCCTCATAGCTGATGGCGTTTGTAAGGCCTTGGTCCTCGGAGACCTGTGAATGTACCAAAATCTCAACTTTCTTCTTTTTTTCAGGAGTCATTTTCTGGCCTTGATGGTTCCAGAGAAAAGCAAAAACCCCAGGAACCCAAATAATGCCAACAGTAGAAGGCAGAGAAAAGAACTCCCTTGTTACAATTTAAAAGAATATCCATTTGCTGGAGTTTTAAGGGAATCTTGTGAGTTGCGGTTGGCAGAAGTTTGGGAGCACAGCACAGGACCCCGCTCCAGCACCTCCTTTGGAAATGGGGTCCAGTGCAGCACCCTGCTGGGGGCTCTCACCCGGGGAAGTCCTTCACCAAGGAGTCAGCATCACCCTTTCCAGGCTGCTTTTCAACTTGTTACAAAAACTAAAGATGTATTGTATGTACAGACTGCTTCTGCCAAGAAAAATAAACTCAGAGATGCCTTTTTTTCAGGCACTTGCAGTCAAACCAACGCAAATATTAACAATGACTACGTTAGACCCAAACTCCCGTGAAATAATAAAAGAAGGTGGCACTGTAACCCTGGGCCTTAAATCATGTGTGTAATGCACTCCTGTCTGTCTGCTGCTTTCCATCCAAAAGCAATTAATAGATAAGTGATAAGACAGAAAGTAATAATTCCGGGAAGTAGGACAATTAATTTTTACAAAGGACTGAGGTACTGTTTGCTTTTTCTGGTGGCAAAAAATTCATTACTGGTGGTGGCAGTGGGAATTAAAGGTCAGCAGTCCCTCTGTTGCAGACCTGTTGCAGCCCGTGGGAAAAGTGCTGTGGAGGGTGCAGGATGCAGAGCTCAGGGTACCTGTCTGTCCATCAGTGCATCTCCATCCACGTCGGACAGGTGAGCATCACACTGTGCCGGCTTCTAAAATAAAGGACACGCCCCTGGGACCTTCTAATTAAATGCTGTAGGACAAAAATATGGAGTGGAGAGGAGATTTCACAGGTGTGCTGGTCTTGAGGAACTGTCCCTGGCTTTACAACTTTGCTCAGCTTTTCCTCAAAGGAAAAGCAGAACCAAGGAGATCAGAACATCAGGGGCTCAGCACATCCATATTCCAGCCTCTATTTCCACACACAAAAGCCCCAGAAAGTCCCTTCCTGCTGCCACACAGCTCGATGGGAGCAGAATCTGCTTGCTCAACTCCTGGAGAGTAATTGCAGGCTAATAACATGCGCTGGCATGTGGGCTGGGATGTGAAGTATGTGTGTAGGTGCCTCTGGAAATATGTCACTTGGAAAACGCCCCTTTAGCCCACAGAAGCACTGTTCAACAACAGGGATTCCTTCAGATCCATATCCATTCAGACTCTGAAGCCACTTGTTGTTGCTCTGCCAGGCAATAAAGCAGCGATAAATGAAGGAATTTACACATCAGACATCTCAGATTCCTCTGCCTCCTTTCCCAGGAGCAGGACAAGAGGACAGTTAATGATCCTAGTTTATAGTATAAATATTTTGACAGAATATATTTTGACACCATAAATTTTAACAGTTCTGGCTGTTTTTAAACTCTGTTTACTCCCCAAGAATCTGTGTAAAGTAATAATATCTGAAGTGTTTTTTAAGGAGCATAAGCTGTCCCTAGGAAAATATTCTCCTTCCTTTAAAATAATACTGCTTTGCCTGACAAAGGAAGTCCAAATGTCTGCAATTACAGAGCACTCAGGACTCAAAGCTCTATTTTTCCATCTTTAGGTGAGGTCTCTAAATGTATGTAGGATCCCTTGCTCACACAACATTCCTGGCGGGCTCCTTTTACCATCTACCTCTGAATCCCACTGATCCCAGCAAAGCACTTTCAGATCAGCACAGAGAGGAGGGAAAGCTGTTCCCAGAGAGCCCATGGTGTACCTGGGAATATCTATAGGGAACCAGCTTGCACCTCTCCTGCCAAAGAAACCATCACCCTGCTGGGCCACTTGCAAGGATCTTGGCCCCTCCTGGCTCACGTGCTGAGCCAAATTTCCAACACTGAGAGGAACAGAGACCTTGAGACCCCAAATTTCACAGCAGCTGCCCTGTGGTGGGACAGGATAGGGATTTGTTCCCCCAAAAAGGTGACCAGGGGCACTCGGGCAGTGACCAGCACTTTCCACTGCTGTCTCATGGGAGCAGCAGGGACTGAGAGGGGCAAGCCATGTGAAATCATCCAGATGGGATTATTATAGGGCCAGAGACTACAAATCCCAACAAGACCAAGCTTTGTTAGTGCCACTTCTTAATGAACAACCGGTTTAACTACACAGTCTAAAAGGAACCAGTTTAAAACAACTTTCCAATATGCTTCCTGGATGTCATTACACCCAAATAGCTGCTAATGGGATGAATTTCAAGCAGAAGTTTCACTGGATTTTGGGGTTTAGAGTGTGCTGGGACACGCTTCCCACAGCGGAGCTGAAATTCTCTGCAAACACACAATTAAAATTCTCAGATTGCACTAAAAACTGCTACAGCTTCATCTTCTGGAGCAATTTCTGATGGCCACATTTTTCTCTTTCCTAGGGAAAAACCGTAATATCTACAAATAACAGGGCCTGTGTCAATCTCCAGACATGCCAGCTCAGGGCTGAGAACGAGATAGGCAGAAAAGCATTGCTGGGAGAAGGCTCTGGCCGTATCTGCTTCCGAACTTTCCCAGGCACAGAAATGAAATGTGGACCCCGGCACCTCGGTGTCTGGCTCCAGCTCTAAAGTGGTTTCCACTGGTTATAGAACATGCTGACAGCCTCTTCAGATAAGTAGGGCAAGGCAAGGGCACTCGGGCACTTGGCAGCCGGAGGCTCCCGGGTCCTGCCTGTGTGGCTTCGGGAGCAGCTTCTGAACCCCAGGCCTGTGAACAATTCCTCTACCAAAGGCACCTGACCCATAAATCCCTTTGGTAATTTAAAGCTCATTAAAATCTCCAATCAATAGCGCAGGACACTTGGAAGCCCTCAAATCCATTACTGTAAGTGGAAGAGGAATGGGAAGGCAGTCACTGTTGAATGTGAGCTGACTTCCATGTCTGATCCCAAATGTAAAAGGATTTTGAGCTGTCTGTCCATTTTAGGTTTTTACAGCATGGTGCCTAAATCCCTTCCCCATATCAGAGTTCCCAAACCTTTAATGGCATTCATGGAATTTCTGTTCTTTTCCTCTTTTAAGGATATAATTTCACTGGGATCTGGAGCTCTCACAGGGAGATTTTTTTCAAGTAAGTTCAAATAATTCCAATTAAATCTATTTAAACACCCACTTAAGGATGCTCTTTCAAGGAGGTGGGGGAGGCAGAGATTTTGAGATGGCTCGGATTTGGAGTCAGGTGTAATTTTGCCTCTCTCTTGCTTGCACAACTGACCATTAGCAAAATTGTTGGTGGCGTCAGGATGGTTGTTCCTGTGTTTTCAGGTCTCTCTTACACCATTACAGAACTTCCATTCACAACTGACGTGTCACTTTTGAAAGGGCAGAAATTGCTTTACAGCACTATAAAGCTCTGCTTGAGATAATGGGTCATTTTTATCAAGGAGACTCTCTTTTCTCATGAGGATATTTCAGGGAAGCACGCAGGTGTTGGGAATTCCAGCAACATTCCTGCCCCAAGACCCATCAATATCCCTGATGGTATAGACACAATGACACTTTTTGGAGAGAAATGAGCAGGAAAGGATCCAAAGCCTTCACCAAGTTAAGGCTCTGGCAGGGCAGTGCCCACAAAAGGGGTTTGATGTGTGAGCCTGGGGCAAGAGCTGCTTTTTGGGATGGTTTCCCCATCCGCCTGGGACACGTTTGCTCTGTGTTGCTCAGCCAGGAGTCTCTCCTTAACAAACACCCCTGAACGTGTCCGTGAGCAGGGAGACAGGCTGTCACAGGGTATTACTTCCATCCTTGTAATGTTGCTGAAACAGAAGTAGAGGCTCTTTCACACACACAAATTATGCTGTAGCGTAAACATCGCCTGGAGGAGCCCACTCGGATTTCAAAGCTCCACGGCACAGCCCGGCAGCCTCACACGGGATTTTACCCTCACACACAGAGAAGGGTTTAACGACAATAAAAAAAACCTTCTGTCTCAACAACAAGCCCGAGTCGATAAGCACTGCTCTGCCTCTTCTCTGAGTAATCTCTCCCTAATCAGCCGGACAGTCTGAAACGGAGGCGGAAAGCAGAGCGTGGGGCGACGTCCTTCCTATGAAAAATTCCCCTGACCTTCCAAGCAGTGGAAGACGTTTGCTGAGCGTCAGCCCCGGCCCTGGTGAGTCCTGTGGGCAGTCCAAGAGTTCTGCTGATGTGATCCGTGTGCCAGCACCAAGGCTGGAACAATGGCAAAGCCTCTGCCCTGGTCCCAGCTCTTGGGGATGAAGGTCAGGCCAGCACCAACCCCAGCTGCTCAGCACAGGCTGCAGTGGAGATTTACTGTGGGTGACAAATTTTCCCCGTGTTCAACATTCCACCAGGCCAGGTTGGATGGGGCTTGGAGCACCCTGGGATAGTGGAAGGTGTCCCTGCCCATGGCAGGGGTGGAATGGGATGAGCTGTAAGGTCCCTTCCAACCCAAACCATTCTATGATTCATCTGCCTCTTACCCAGTTTCAGGAATATGATTCAAACCAGCAGTCTAATATCTTCAGAAAGCTCAAATTAGCCGGAGACAGCTCGGTTTCCGGCAGATTGGGGATAATTGCTACTGGTTGATCACCCAGACTTCTCTGCTTTGAACTCTCTTTTCAGTTGCTTATTCATTTCCCCCAGACTGTGTCTCAGGCTTATGACACGGCGCAGTTTGGACAGGAAAGGAGCAGGTCCTGAACTGCCAGCACCTCCCTGAGCTCGCAAACCCCACATCCCCACGTTATCCCAGACCACGCCATGGAGGGGCTGCCGTGACAGAGCGTTTATTGCTGGAGCACCAGAGTAAACAGAATCCCGCATCAATCAGGGCCGTTTAAAAAGTTTATTACATTTCATGGCTGCCATAATTGACAGCAGGGCCCTCAGGTTTGGAAAATTTTTCTATTTTCTTTTAGGTCTCTGTGTAAGGGCTTTGCACATTGTTAAGGAGGGTCTCCTCACGGTTCAATTTGCCCTCTGTTCGAGATGAAACTTCCCAAATTTCCCTGGTGTGAGCCAAAGAGGTGTTAATGAGAGCAAGGCAAAGGAATGAATTGCAGCCAGCCCAGGGAGCCTGTTCTTGGGCTGTGTAAAGAACTTAATGTTCGTGAGGAAGTGGTTGAACTGGTTTCTTTCTCTGAAAAAAGCCCTAAGAAGAGCTGGAAATGTTTTTGTAGAGCAAATGTCAACAATGCAGGACTCTCCCCCTCGTCTCCTTCAGCAGAGACCCAAAGCAAATCCCGGGAGAGGCACGTAAGGCAGGATTCAAAGCAGGCTATTTAAATCTCAATTCACAATTACACTCGTATCAAGGAAACTTAATTATCTGTATTTTAACATCTTATCTCCAACATGATTTCTCCAAACAAACAGCAGTCTGGAAACAGCCCGTAGATAATCCATCCAATCGCTGATATCTCAGTCGGGAAAGTCAGCGCCTGGGGCAGAGGAAAGAGATTGTGGGGGGAGCCAGGAGCACCAGATTCCCAAAGGGACCTGCTGGATGCTTGCCTGGGCATGGGGCACGTCTCTGCCAAGCCCAGGCAGGGCTGGAGGAGCTGCTGGGTCTGGAAGGGGTCTGTTTGTAGGGGCAGAGCTTTGAGGCTCAGCAAGAGCAGGGAAAGAGGCTCCACAGGGCCAGCATCAAAGCCAGCAGCACAGGGCACTGATGTGCCAGCCAGATGTGCACAGCTGCGGGCTGACATGCTCCTCTGTGTGGTATCAATATGATAACAGCCTAAATTCATTAGGGAGAAATCACGTGAGTAAGCACTTGTGGAAGTGGGGAACATCTGGGAAATCACACTGTTTTTTCAGCATTCCTTTGAAGGTGAATGTTCTTTCTGGATTTTGTGTTTGCCAACCAAGAGCTGGGCAACACATTCCCATTCCAATAGCTCAGCAAACATAAGGATGGATCCTGGATCCTTCAGTAAAGATGGGCTCTTGGACACTCCCATAAGGTCATCAAATTCCCTAAAAGAAGTTTGTGAATTAATGAATTCCCTCGGGTTCCCACACAATAATTTTCACAGGCTGCATCCCAAACACATCCACCATCCTATGAAGACATGGGAAGTGCTGACCTAACTCAGGCTCCAAGGCCTGGTCCATCAGTGGCCAAACTCCTTAAGATGACGACAGTGCTAATGACTAATTCTGATAATAATTAAATGTCAAGGAGAACTTTCCATCCAAAATGATACCACAAGCACTAGGGAACATTCTGAGATAGAGGGAACAAAGTATGTGGAAGTTCATCCGTGTGTAATGTTTCCTATTTTCACACTTGCCAGAGGGATCCCGAAGGGGATGGATAAAAGTTATGGTGCCTGGTACCATCTGCAGAACTCAGAGCATGTAGTCAGTCCTGAGCCAAGACTGAACCCACCCTACACAGACATTTCACAACCCTCTCAGTCTGGTCACCTCAGGCTCCCTCCACAGCACATGGAGAGCTCTTTGCATCTCCAGTGGCCACTGCTTAAGACCTTAATTACTCCCTAAGATCTTAATTAATCCCTGGAGGTGTTCACCTGCATTCTTCCACTACAGAGGGAGCCAAGTTCTACTTCAGGCATCCCATGCAGTGAAATGCCTAAAGAAGTGCTGGATGAATCCACAGAAGCACAGAACTCTGCAATGAATTTTGTGTGCTGCCCAAGTCTGGAGTCTTTCTCTGTTGGACTTTTCATGGCAGTTCTCTCAGCAGAAAAGTGGCACTGAAGCCATGACACTCCCTGGCAGAGGGGGGAAATGGTGCTCCTTCACAACACCGCCGAATTCACTTGGAATTTATCCCTCTGAAACAGTTCTCTTGCTCCAAACCAGCAGACTGACCCTTTCCATCACATTGGGATAGCGCAGAGGACAACATCCAAACACAATTCCCTGGCACAGGGTCTGAGCTGCCGCAGAATTAATTGGAAACAGGGGAAAGTCAAAAGCTTAATAAGTTCATTAAATTTTCTGCAAATGCCATGTCCCAGTGCCAGACCCTCCAGTGATGGCTGCAGGATCCCAAGACCATTCCCACCTTCCTTTGCCCATTCCAGCCACGCTGGCCCTCCTCACCACTCACTGCTGGTTCAGTCAGACCTGTCTGAGGCCACAGAATTGTTTAAGGTGGAAAAGACCTCCAAGATCATCAGTCTTTGACTGATCAACCAGGTCAGCTATTCCTCCAACGAAATGTCTCTGAACTTGATCTTCTGCTCCACTTATCCTGCAAGATCTTTGTGCTCCCTCCTCCATTCTGTGGATCAGATCCAGCTGGGTGCTAAGCTCCCCTGAACCCACTGAAAACCATTCCCAGCCTGGTGTCTCCCAGGGACTGAGCAGATCTGGGCTTTTGGGCTATCACAGGTGTTCCCTGTCCATGCGAGCCTTTTGGTGGGATTGCTGTGCCATGGGAATTGCTGTGCTCTGCTCTACCTGGGGGATGGCAGGGCGCCACAGTCAGAAGTTCCTCCTCACTGAACTGTTCATCCCATCTCCAAGGAAAATACCCTTTTTATGTGCTAAACCCAGCGTCTCATTCCAAATGCAACAAATTAAAGTGTATGAAAGTTTGAAAATACCTTAAATGCTAGGATAAGCAAAACTATAAAAAGCTGAATGCCACAAATCAGGGACTATGCTGGAACAGGAGACTTTAAGGGAACCTGCAAAATCTGGGATTGTCTGGGTGAGGGGATCGTGATTCCTTCAGGTTGTTACTCCCTGGCATTAATTCATGATCTGGGAACAAGCACAAGTAGCTTCTGATTTCTGCTGTTGTTGATAGAGTTGGGCTTGGTTTTTGCTTCCTTCTTCTTGGTTTCTCTGAGTTCTGTATTCCCAGAATGCATTCTAAAATAGTCCCCACAGTGAAAATGTTCTTTAGGACTTCCAGAAAAGTTCATTATAGTGAATTCAGGTTGTTTGCTTCTTCACTGCTCACCCAAAGTCATTTTTTTCTGGTGTGTTTGCTCAGAGCTGGTGCCAAAATGATCTGCAGAGTTTGCCACTAAAAACGCAGACTCCTGAATCGCAGGCTGCAGTTTGCACAGTAATTTATGTTTGGGTGGAAAGCACATTTTCCCATGCAGAGAAGGACAAAGGAACATCTTTACAAAATACTGAATGTGTTTGTGTGTGTGTGAGAGAGGCACAGAACTGCTTCCTTAGCATTCCTGCTGGGATTCATGGCACAGGGATCCAAACCACTGCAACTTAGTCATTGTGATGGGCCCACAGCAGTTCAGTCCTCACTAGATGTTGCTCCTATTTCATCCCATTTGCAGACTGTTGACTTTTCACTTCTTTCACACTATCTTGTAGTTCTGTTGTACAATTCCTGACAAAACAACCCAAATTTGTCACAGGAATCAGCAAAACTACAAAAGCTGCACCATTACTGCCTCTGGATTTCCACAAAACTTCTGAGTATTCTGTACCCACAGCCAGTATTGGAGATTCTGAACAACCCTCTAAGTTCAACTTCTCTATCCTCAACAATAAATTTACTGAATATTCCCTGTTTGAAACCCTATTCTATAAAAAACAAGACTGTTGTGTGAAATGAGTCATGAACTGATGACTAAAAATTTAAGATTTTATTATGGAATGGTTTGGGTTGGAAGGGACCTTAGAGACCATCTCGTTCCAACTCCCAAGGTCTGGGGGATGTCTTGTCCCTTTACAGAGCTTCCTGTTTTCTGTGCAACACCTGGCACAGAGATCAAGCCTGAGTTGGGTTGGAAGGGAAAGTTGAGAATGAGTTGAATTGTTGAATAAGTCTCAACATCTCCTCTGTTTCATGACTGGAAAGACCTTCAAAACCATCCAATGCACTCAACAGCAACCAGAGCATCCAGGAAGGAACTTGTGTTTCTCCTCCAGCTTTGTCTCTAGTTTAAGAATCATGGAATGGTTTAGGTTGGAAAAGACCTCAAGATCATCCAGTCCAATCATCAACCAGCTCCATCACCATGTTCACCACTAAGTCATGTCCTCAAGTACCACATCCACACATGCTTTGAACACTTCCAGGTATTTCGACTCTACCGCTGCCCTGGCAGACTGTGCCAGGGCTGGGAAACCCTTTCAGTGAAGAAGTTTTTCCCAGTACCCACTCTAAACCTCCCCCGGAACAACTTGTGGCCGTTTCCTCTCATCCTGTCCCCATTCCCTGGGAGCAGAGCCCGACCCCGCCAGCTGCCCCCTCCTGTCAGGGAGTTGTGCAGAACCAGAAGGTTCCCCCAAGCCTCCGTTTCTCCAGGCCGAGCCCCGCCAGCTCCCTCTCCTTCATGTCACGAGCTCCCTCTGCAAAGAGGGATCACCAGGTAAAATTTAGTTAATGAGACAGACAGATATTGAGCTGGTCTTGCAAGAAAGAGAGGGGAACCAAGCACTGCACAGGGAACACGTCAGAGGGAGAGAGGCACCAAATTACTGTGTCCTCAAATGCTTTCATTAGATATCATTTGGTAATTGGTGCCGGGAACATAAAACTAGAACAATTGGGGAAGCATAAAAGAAAAAAAAAACCAGAACAAAAACCCAAAGGGAAAATTAGAAGTCGGAATTTTAAACAGGAAAAGCATGGCGTCGGAACGGGCGGAAGATAACAGAGTGCTCTGCTGAACACACAAACAAACAAAAAATAACAGAGACAAACTGGCAAAACATTCCTCTGGCTGACTTAACCACTGCTCTGCTCACTCACAGGTCTCCAACCTACGCTGTCACTGCTCCAGCATCCTTCCCTGCAGATAAATCTGAGGGGAAGGGATCTCTCTGCTCTTGCAGGGCTTGGTAACAACACAGCAGTGAGAGAAATGTCAAGAGCAAAATGAGTAATAGCTCCCCTCCCGCTAAATGAGGATAACACCTCTGACCTCCCCCTGAGGTACTTTCAAGCTGATTAGTAAAGGTTCTAGATAAGGGTAGGACACATCGCTGTTTCTGCTGGCTCTGCCTGCTCCCACGGAGCCAGGCTTTCCCTTTAAACCCACGGCCGACATGGGATGCAAACAAACGAGATGGCTGATCCCTCCCAGGCTGGAAAGCCAACTCCAGCAGGGCTCCCTCCCCTCCCAGCCCTGCTGCACGGGCCAAAGAGCCAAATGCCACGAGGGAGAAGCCACAGCCCTGTCCCTGCTCCTCCCGTTATCCCTGCCATGCTCCCTGCCAGCACAGCACACGTGGGGCCGTGTCCCCTAAGGCTCTTCCTGCCCCTTAAATGCTCCTTCTCCCCCATCCCGGATTGTTCAAGAGACCTCCCAGCTCTTCCCCCAGCACAGCTCAGCAATGGCACTCACAGCTTCTGGGGAACTGACAGACGCCAGGGAAAGAGCTGATGGCCATGACTGTGCATATAATTAAAGTCTGGGTTCTTTAAAACACTAAAATCATCTGGAGACCTCAGCAAATCGCCCTGGAGACATGAATAGCAACCTTCAGATCCACAGCCCTACTGACAGCCCTCAAGCAGGGATGGGGACAGAGTCCACGATCTCCTGGGGAATGTGGAGTTTATTCCAGTTGCTCTAATTGTTCCTCACACTCTTTCCCAAATAGCACTGCATTCTCAGGAGATGAAGAGAGGATGGCTGTTTATACCCTGTGATAACTAAACCATGCTGGAGAATTATCTTATCTTCCCATCAGGATTCAAATGCGGAGGGTTCCTTTGTAAAGCCCAAATGAGCCCCCTGGAAGTTTTCCCAAACATTGTTTTACACATTATTTTATCCAAGGAAGTTAAAGGTCTCTCTTCAAAGAATGGGAAACGGATCACTTTTTTCTCTTCAGATCTCCGTGAGAAATCATCCCAAGTGGAGAAGTCAGTGGAGAGCTGAGGGGCCTCTCTCCTGCACAAGGGGTGCAGAGAGGGTGTGAAGCCAAAACCTGGAACAGGGAGAGGGGGTCAACAGCCTTGGTGTGGCACAGCCTTGGCGGATGGTACTGAGCAAAGTTCTCCTCCAAGACCTCTGCTCCACATTTCCATTTCATCCCTTTGCCTTCCTTGCGAGACTGTTCATTGTATTAATTTGAGAAAAAATCAAGAGTATCCAGGAAGAACAATAAAGTAACTGAGCTGAGACTTTAAAAGAGTGACAGATACTTATTAGGAATAAATAGTTCCTGCCCTAGAATCAGCATATTTTTACAGCAGCTCACCAAGTCCTTTCAGTATCCTGTAATTTCCTTATCTCCATATTGTAGGTAGGGGAGAGATGCCTGGAGAGATGCCATCCCCTGCTCAATATCATACAAAAACCTGTCTGAGAATGGGGAACCAGAGTTTTTGGGAGAATCCAACCTCTTTCCAACTGAACCGACACCAGAGACCATCATGCACAAAATTGGGGCTCCCTTTTTTTTAATAAAAAAAGGAAAACAATAACAGAAAAATGACTACTGCCACCAACTTCTCTAGAGTTCTGAAGGGACAAATTTTTCCAGAGTGGCAATAATTGACCTGTGTGCATGCTACTGCTTTTCCACAGACTCTTATCATTACTGCTATCAAGCACCTTAAAAACTGAGTCTTTTCTTGATGTCTCTCAGAAGGACTGAGAAACGTGGGGGAAAAAAAAGAAAAGAAAAAGCATAACTATAATGACGAAGAAACAGGAAAAGCCATTATATACAGCAATAAAAACACTGCTTCCCCCCCTGTTCAAAACATGATCATATTATCTTAGCAACCAGCACAGCCAAGCAGATTTTACCACAGGAATTGTATAACCATTCCTAAAGAAACGGGAAGGGGAAAACATTTATTCCTTTCTATATTTTATGACGTGAGAGCTGATAGGATTTGCTGAAGCCGAGGCTGCACATATAGAGCCAGAGTGGGTTTCACACTCATTGTTTTTGCTTTTTGCTGCCCATACGCTGCAGGGCGAGGTAGTTTACTACTGCTGGTGCTGGAAGGGCCTGGAACCATAATAGTCTCTCTGTAACATTCCCCAAAGTTGACATGTTTGGTGCCTGTTTTGTCAAGCAAACCTTTGCAATCTCCTTCAGAGCTGTCTAGGGCGCACTAAATTAGTCAGTTGTTCTTGCACTCAGTACTTGTTGCCCAGGTTAATAAAAAGTCCTCCAGGAGAAATATATATGCATTAAAAAAAAAGCTCCCAGAAAAGTCTTTCTTGCTATATAAAGAGTGCACTCAGATCCAACCCCTTGGAAATGCTCCGCAGCGCTCG
Organism: Dryoscopus gambensis; assembly: GCA_013389985.1. Classification (NCBI taxonomy): domain Eukaryota; kingdom Metazoa; phylum Chordata; class Aves; order Passeriformes; family Malaconotidae; genus Dryoscopus; species Dryoscopus gambensis. The sequence goes on along the minus strand of WEIT01019422.1, from coordinate 1,418,953 downwards.
CATTCCATAACCTGGGAAGGGTTAAGTTGGATTTACAACCCTTCGGAGCAATTACCCAGCGCTGCAATTTAATGGTAATTCCAGAAAGAGCATCTCTGAACAAGACAGGCATGTTGGGAGAGCCACGCACAGGAAGCTCTTCAGGCAAAACATTACATAGGCTCTTAATTAGGGTCATTGACTCCTCTGCGGAACGATCTTATCACGGCTGGAGAGGCAGAGTCAGCACTCTGCCACCCTGCCCTGGAAGGATGGGGTGGGATGGAGATCCAGCAGGGCTGGGTGATGGTGCATGGAGAACCACTGGGCAGTGCAGACAGCTTTGCTCTTGCCTGTGAACTCCAGCATGCTGCTGAAATGCTCAAGTGACAAATGTGGCAGGAGGAGCTTTCAGCCTGAACAAAACCCTGTTTTCATTGCAGTTTTGCCCTTTTATTTCCCTGCAAGATTTCTCTTCATGTAGGGCTTCATAAAACATCACCACACAGCTGAAATGTGGGGCCCAGGGTACCTGACAGTTCTCAAGCAAGTCTAAGCCCTAATTGCAGGGACTGGCCTGCTGAATGCTTAAAATCTGAATAATGAATTACTTATCTTTGCTGTTGAGGCAGAAATGTATTAGGCATTACTAGCTCCAGCCTCAGATTCCTTGACTGGGTTCCAGCTGTAAACATTCAACAGGAAGAGGTTAATTTTTTGATTCAGTTAATATAAATACTGAAAGGTTCCTTACTTCACTGTCCCACATCACTGCAACATACATTCTGTAATTAGAAGCATATTTTTGTGATTTCAAGGTATATTTTGCCAAACCAACAAAAAAGCATCAAACTCCAACATTTCTGCCAAAAATACCCACTGTATAATTTATGCCAAATCAACAAAAGTCTTCTTTTGTCCTTCCCAAACCACACTAAAGAACAGTCTGTTAAGGAGTCCAAATGTTAAAGTTCAAAAAAAGCCCTCTATTATACAGGGTGCAAGATAGGGAGGAACAACAAACCCAGGGAAGGAGCATCTCTGTCTGCCAGGAACGGGATCTCCTTAACTCTGTTTATTCCCCCTCCGCCCCGCGCACACTTCTCCCTCTTTTTTCCTCTCCCCCCCATTTTCCTAAAGCGTTCTTAGTATCTGGAATGTGTAGGCAGCCATCCATGTGTTTGCAGTAAACTTTGAAAGCAGAGCCAACAAGGACCACATGGGCAGGTAGCCTGCAAAGCCAACCTGGCTTTTTGGCCAGGAATGCAAGATGTCCCCATAACTATGGGACACAGCTGAATTATGAACAACGACACGAGAAAAAAAAATAAAAGAAAGAAAGAAAAAGGGAAGGTTTTGGTGGTAATTAAGCTTTTCCTTTCCCTGACTCAAAAAAAAAATTTAATTAGAAGTTCAAGCATTTGGTTTTAATTCAGCCTGATGCACAAATGGTTTATTTCCACACAGCATATTTTCATAGGCTACGGAGCAGCCTCCAACTAGGAAGCCATTACAGCCCCTGATTACAGCTTTTACATGCACTTAGAGCACTTTGGGAAATCGTGGCAGAGCGGATTCACTCACATTTCTCCCTGCGTGTGAGGGCGGATCCATGTGCGATTAATTAGACAGGTTCGGTACAGATAATTAACAAACTTTTTTTTTTTTTAAACAGAGAAATCCAGTAGTCTTTACATATTCAGCATCCATATTGGAACGTGGCACCTTGCCAGGGTGCACAGCTTGGAGCGGAATTTACTTTAGACCATCTGCGGAGTCTTTAAGTGACTGCACCACGACTGGAAGTTGTTTGGATGAACGTTGGACAATAATGCTCAGTCTGGCCCCAGCAGAGACCCAACCATTCATTGCCATGGCAACCACTAATGCAAAGGGTCCCTGAAATAATAATTCCTTATTTATAGACACATCAAGGATGCTCCAGTGCTGCGTGAAACCGGCCAAAAACCCAACAGCCTTTTCCACTGCAAATGCAAACCTCAGGTTTCTGATGTGCGCTGATGGCTGGAAGTCACTCAGAGGCATCGAATCCCAAGGTCTGGGTGTTCATCAGTCCATCAAAGCCCCCGGCTCCATCCCACCCCCATGGCAAAGGGCACAATGCCAGCAAGGTTCACCTGGCAGCAGGAAATGGGGCTCCAGAGGCCCTGCAGGATGTAAATCTCACTGAAAATGTGGAAATTATATTTTTTGGAGAATTTCTTATGCTGAGTCAGTTGGGTGTGAGGAAGAGCTCTGTGCGTAACTGTGTCCAGTCAGGTTTTGCATGGAAGTATGAATAGATATGGGATACTCTAGCAGGAACAGCACATTCAGCACCATCAGCTGACAGTGCCCAGAGAAGCTGTGGCTGCCCCTGGATCCCTGGCCATGTCCAAGGCCAGGCTGGACGAGGCTTGGAGCAGCCTGGGGTAGTGGAAGGTGTCCCTGTCATGGCAGGGGTGGAATGGGATTGGCTTTAAGGCCTCTTCCAACCCAAAACATTCCAGGATTCTGTGATTCTCTGATTTTGGAACCAAGTAAAAAATGACAGGGATTTTGGAAACTGTTTTTTTTAATCCATTACAAAGAATCTTCAGTGAAAGAGTCCACGAGGCAGCATCTGGGGAGAGAGGCTTATCATCTTTCCAGCCATTTCTGCAAAAATTTCTCATTCATTTCCTGCTGGCTACTGTCAGAGAGAGGGTACAGGACTAGCTGGGCCACATCCCAGATCCCGTCTGTGTTCCTACATACTTAGCTTATCTCTCTGTGTCATGGAGCTGTGATTACATAGCTCGAGCAGCTAAAAATATTGCCAAAACCTTCAAAAAGAGAGGCATGGTTTTGGTTCTTTGGTTCTTTAACTTTCTTTAACTGGAAATGACTGGACAGATGGGCATTGGGGTGACAGAAAATCCAAGAGACCCCACTGCTGCCTGACACAGGTCCGGAAGGTGCCAGGGTGCCTTTCACCTGCGTGTTGAGATGGCAGAAGGGGAAGCACCAGAGCCACCAGAGTGGATTTCTTTTGGTGACCATTTCTCAGAGCTGGATTTCTTTAGGCCTGGCATGTATTGGCTTTACTCTCCAGCACAGCTTTGGCAGCAAATTTCATTGGAATGCCAGAGTCTGATTTGGGGGCACAATTACCTGGCTGCAAGCCCTTGGCACAGCCAAGTGGGGACACCTCCATGGCTACAAGGGTGACTGAGTGGCCATGTGCCCCAGCTCCCTCCTGGCCACTGAGGAGCTGAGGACAAGCACAGTCCCTGAACTGGCTCCATCCTGGAATCTGACTGCCAGGGATTTCAGTAGCAGCCGGGGGGGGGTCAGGCACAGGGTACTTGGCACAGGAGGTGGGAAAGAAGCCAGGGTGAGACCTCTGAGCGAGTGGAACGGTGTGGGGGCGAGCCAGGGGCACACATGGGGATGGATAACACAGGGCTGCAAAGGGAATGGAGTGAGGAATCCAGGGGAGAGCCTGAGCCCTTCACCAAGGAACCAGGTGAGAGCCCTGAGAACTTCACTGGGGAACCTGGTGGGAGACCTGAGCCAGGTGAGATCCCTGAGCCCTTCTCTGAGGAACCAGGTGAGAGACTGAGAACTTCACTGGGGAACGTGATGAGAGTCCTGAGCCATTCACCAAGGAACCTGGTGAGATCCCTGAGACAGATGAGATCCCTGAACCATTCCCCAACCCAGCAGGGCAAGGCAAAGCAGGGGCTGCTGTTGCCCTATCACAAATCCCACCAGGAGCAAGGAGCCCATTCCGAGTTGCAACAGCAATCAGAGCTCTGGCAGCACTAAACTGCTGAACTCCACCAGCAGTGACCTTTCACGTTACCTCCAGGACTATTTAGACTGGCTGTGCTCCCCTGGCCTAGCAGCAATCCCACAGACTCCATCTGCCTGCTCCAAAGGAGAGTTATAGCCTGTGCTGCCGATGCAGTCTCTTGGGTTTGTTTTTTTCTTGCAATCTTGACTTCATCCCAGCAAGGGCTCCTGTCTCTAACTGGCCGCTGTCAAAACAACTCCAGCAGGGAGATAAGGGAGAGAAGACTTTGAAGAGGCTCCTTCCTGCAAGCTGCTCACTATCTCCCCAAGACATTTGTCAGCATCCCCTAGGAAGGGCAGCAGACTTGGGGAAGCCAGGAACCATTCCCCCTCTTAAGCCCCAGTCACATCACAACACAGTATTTAAAATGGCTCGTGAACCCCAGATAAAAAGCAGGCGATTAGTGTCTAGAAGCAACCTCTGTTTTCTATCACCAGATGTGGCCGTTTCCCAGCAGGACAGATATTCATTCATGGAAGGACAAATATTTCTGTCTATTTTTCCCAGCTTTCTTGCTTCTCTGCTCCTCACAGCCACCTTTCTCCTGATTTAAATTAGGCTGTGGCTTTGGAGCATGCCCAAATCCACCCCCAAGAGAAATTAAGATTAGAAAAGGGATGTGATTCATTTGGTAGTTTCCCTTTTCTTACATCTTGCTTTGAGTGAAGCATCATCAGATGAAAGCTGCCCCTCCATGACAATCTGCTTCTTCACAAGAGGACACGATGCAGGGCTGCTTCTGCCCATGTGGTTGGTCACTGCTGCCTCCATGACACAGCATGGATGAAATTCCCTCTCTTCCCCATCCCACAGCCCAGCTGGGCTCTGCAGGCCAACACAACTCCCTTCATCTGATAAGGGAATCATGCCCAAACTGAACCAGTTGCTGCCATCAGGAAGAAATTCTCCCTTTGGCTGGGCCAGGTGGGTCATTGCTGCCTCTTGGCTGTTGTTTGGAGCATTAATCAATGGCTCTGAGCTTGCAACTGGCTGAGGGTTTGGGTGGGTTTTTTGCACCAGCAAACCGCACACTCTGAGTAACAATTTCCAAGCTTAACCCTGTGAAAGCAGGCGATCTGGAAATATTTCCATCCCAGTTTTCTGGGTAGCAGATGAGGAGCAGGAGTCCACGTGAAGAGCATGAGCCCACAAACAGCGCTGAACTCCGCGCTCTCAGTCACTCCTCGCTGTTGGATTATTTGATAGGCTTTGGCTGCAAAGTCTCCTTTTACACTTGCTCCAAGATGGGGTAACAACAGTGCTGGCAAGCCACGTTCCCTTGGGAAAACCAATGTCTTTTCCAAGGACTCCCTGCTGAGACGGTTCCCTTGGACCTTGAACGTCCCCCACGACCAGCAGCTCCCCAGCCCAGCCTGAGCCTGGAACCCCAACACCAGCACCGTGCTCAAGCCCCCAGCACTGAGCAAACCCCAAACACATTTTCTGCTCTACTAGAAGGTGCCCCTGCCCATGGCAGGGGGTTGGAACATGATGATCCTCCAGGTCCCTTCCAACTCAAACCATTCTGGGATTCTGGGGAGCTCATGGAGCAGAAGTGTGCCTCAGCCTTTTGGGATGCCTGGCTGGAAGCTCAGCAGCTCCTGCCCAGAGCAGCCCTGGGGTGGGTCAGGGTGAGCTGTGGCTGCGAGTGGTGACCGGGGACAGGATGGAGGGGTCGCAGCTCCCGAGCCCAGCCCGGCTCCGCAGCCCCGCGCCGGCGTTTCCTGCAGCGGCGCTTCCCCGGGAGCCGCTCAGCCCACAGCACAGCCATCGCTGAGGTCTTATTTTAAAACGGGCAAGCTATTAAAAAAAATCCTGAAGTCTGCAAAGCAAAAGGGCTCCAGCACGGAGCGACTTTCTCTGCCCAGCCCATTGTTAGCAGAGGCGGCCGTCCCTTTCCCATGCCAGAGAGATTTGCCTGGTGCCGGCCAGTTCTTTATCCCACTGTGCAATTAATACAGCTTCCCCCAGATAAACAGCAGCTTGTTTAACTATGTCTCTTGATAGCTCCCAGTAAGGCTTGATAACATGGATGGTCGGATGTTGTCAGGACGAAGGAGTCAGACATGCTGGCAGCAACCTTTTCCCTTTCAAAGCACACATGTTTAGAAAAGAAAGGGCTGCGCCTGTTCACGGCACAGCCACCGAAATCTCGCTGTGGCATCAAACGAGGCAGGGGCAGGGCTGGGAGCTGCTCCCTGCCAGGAGCCAGCCTGCTCCCGGCACTGGCAGCCAGCTCCCGCAGTGTCAAGACCCCTCCTCAGGCCGTTCCCATTATGATGTGTTAAAATCCACGAGTTAAAATTCTTATGTTGTGATTTCTACTATCACTAACAGCAGCAGCAGAATAAAAATTAAAAATAATCGTTGTTTTTGATTTCCCTTCTGGTTTTACCCCCAGAACGCTTTTATGTCAGCTCTCCAACAGTCTGTGCTGATCACAAGCCCCAGTTTCTTAATTTAGCAACTTTTAAACTTTATCTTAAAGCCCTTTGATTTGATTGTGCAAGAATCTCAGCACTCATTAAAAATAAACTAATTATGTTTGGTGAGACTGGGGATCAGGACAGCGACAACTCCACAGTAGTGGTAACACTCACATGGAAATGAGTCCTTTATGGATCAGGACTGCACCCACATTCCTGGTTTTCAAGGTGCTCCCTGCCCCCCAGCTCCCGCAAGAGATGGATTTGGGGGTGCTGAGGGTCACCTCCACATGATGCTTGTCCCACTGCAAAAGGATGGCATGGAGAGATCTGGCCAGGACTTTCACTGGGAATTTCCAGGATGGCAAATGACAAAAGGGATTTGAGGGCACCTCACTGGTGCTGCTTTGGGGCTTCTCCATGCAGCCACGCCACTCCAGGGGTCCCATACTCCTCTGGGATTCTGTCATGCCAGAGGCTGGGTTATCTCCACTGCTCCAAGCACTCATATCTCCCAATTAATCTTCTTCCCTTCTGAAGAAATCCCTTCCTTTCCCATCTCTCTCTTGGAAACTACCCTGTTCTTTCCATATTCCCTCTTTCCTTCCTTCCTGCTGAGCTGCAGACACTGTTCCCCAAAGTATCAGTCCCTTATCTGGGGCAGGATGCGGGGGAACGCAGCCCTCGTGCTGCCATGATTAGCTGCTACCTTCCTCCCACCCTGGCCCATCCTGAGCCTCCCTCCTCTGCCCACCACCCTCCCGGCTCTCCCAGTCACACTGGGACGTGTTTTGAACTGGGCAGCACCTGTGTGGCAGCTCCCTGGTGCTCACCTGGGAGAAGGACCCCAGGTGCTGATGGGATCCAGGGAGGGTGCAGGGACACCCAGGTGGGGTCACCTGAGCCTGCACAGGGGGAGCAGAGCAGCACCTGGGGGCAGCTCAGGTCTTCAGCATAACGTGAGGCAGCTCCAGGCATCCCTCGAGCAGCAGCATAGCACAAAACCCTCCCAAACCACCCCAGACCCCAATTACAGGGGTAGGGCTCGCTTCAAACTGGCCTTAGGCAAACCCAGGCAGGTTTATTAAAATAATAAAACCCTGGTGTCTCAAGCAGCAAAGTACAGGACAGCAGGATCAGATAAAAGGGGAGGTCTGTCCAGGGACCAGGCGAGCCAAAGGAAGGCTCCAAGCCCTCCCTGTGGAAAGATCAGTCCATAGCACCAGGAGTCAATCCTGGGACAGGTTCCTTTCCATTGTGGTCACAGTTGTGCTGGCACCTTTCCCCCCAGCTGGCAGTTTGGGTCTGTGTTGTTTCAAAATCTCCACTTAATAGCCAGATTAAACAGGTTCACACTTGCAGTTTGCAAACCACAGGGGCAGCAGCACAAGTAATGAAATTTGGTACTTTCTGAATGAAAGCACCAAGTGACCTTTGTGAGACGGTGTTCTCTGATGGAAAAACAGTGCAGGAACGGCACTGCTTTGCAGCCAGCACAGGTGACTGCACCCATTCTGGCTCAAGGGGATCACTTCCCATATATTTAAAAAGATACTGATCCTTCAGAGGAAGTTAGGGGCAGGTTTGGAGACAAAATGGCATCAGGAAGGCTAAGATGCCTTAAACTAATTTGTATTGAATTTTTTTCCTTAGCTCTATTCTGTGACAAACCACTGAGGTGTCCTTGAGGGAGATCAGGGCTGCACAAGAGGCAGCCTGACCACGTCCAGGACATGAGGGGACACCCGGATCTCCACGTGTTATCCCTGGAGGCAGATCAGCAGGGCAGTTCAGCTTTCCCTGAGTTCCCACCAAACACAAAACCTGCTGCTGCCAAATGCACTTTGCCTTTTCCTTCTATCTAGAGCAGACTGGACCATAAATGGGCTGCTCAGAAATTGCAGCAGTGCTTTTGAAAGGTAAGAGGTAAGATCTGTGACCCAGAACTCCAGGAGTATGTTAGTCATTGGCCTGGTAATGTTTTTTGGGAAGAGCACAGCTGCAAGACTGGGAAGGGCTGTGGAGCTGGGTTGTTTGGGTGGAACATGACAACCTACACAGACATTGAGGGGGCTGATCTGCTCACACCAGACCTACAAAGTCACAGTTTTCTAGACCAGAAAAGCTCTCCCTTTCCACACCATCACCACTAACAATGGGCTGGGCAGAGAAAGTCGCTCCGTGCTGGAGCCCTTTTGCTTTGCAGACTTCAGGGGTTTTTTTAATAGCTCAAACTCCTGTGTTTTGTTTGCCCGTTTTAGAATCACATCCAATTTTCCTTCATGCTCTGCCCCTTGCTGTGGAATTCATCATTCATTTTTCAGTACGTTCTTGCTCAATCAGTATCTGCCCAGAGCCTCCTGCCACACTGCATGGATAGAGTGGAGTATTACTTAAGCAAAGAGGAAATTATAGATTGACTGTTGCTGGCTTTCCCAAACTGCCAGCATGCACACAGCAATGTTTGGCATTCCATGGTGTCAGCCAAGCAATCCACCCTGCGCCTGCCAGGCAGCCTTGCCTCAGCCTCACTCCACAGCTCGAGAGCAGACAGAGGACCAGGTACAGAGAGAAGAGCCAGGGTGACAAACAAAGCTGCCCAAAGTGCCCCGCCCCCCCCCCCCCCCCCCCCGATCGTGCTGACATCTGAAATGATGTGGAGAGGAGCCTTCGATTCCCTAGAAACCTGAGGGATGAACTGAGATTCCCTTTTGTGGTACAGCAAAGGTACAGCAGAGTTGATCCAGGATATTTAATGCCACAGGATTCATTCAAAGCCCCTGCCAAGCCCCCAGCCTGCCTTCTCCGGGCTGACCGTCACTTCATAGAGCTGACCATCCACAGGCATTGATATTATAAATATGAGACAGAAATTACAAATCTTCCCGAGCACCTGGGCCATGTCCTCCCCTCCCTACAGAAACTGCGGCAGTCACACCTTCCCCTTCTGCTCTGCTCACCCCAAAGAGTAAAATATCTCTTAATGAGGCCCTGAGCTACCCTGAAATATCTTCACTGGAGGACTGAAGCTGGGTCAATGGAGACTGGCACGAGGCATCCTCCTCCTCCTCGGGAGCGTATTTACGAGGAAGTCATTATGAGGGAGGTGGGGAAGAGGGGCTGGGGACGCTGAGAGAGTCCTTTCATTGATCAGATTATTTTTAGAAAACAAATTTCTCTTAATGGGTTTATGGTTTCAGTGAGAAGAGCAGCTGGTGCCAATGTTTACAACTCTGAGTCACGTCACAGAATGTCGAGGCAGTGGAAAGTCTTATGAGCCCTGGACAATGGTCCCACTGAGCAGAGCCTGCCATGCTGTCCAGGCATGCTGCGTTGTCCGGCCGAGCTCCAGGGAGCCAAACCCTCCAATAAACAGCATCAGCCATCCCAGCTCTGGCTGGACACTGGGGAGCAGGCACTGGGGGAGCTGGAGCTCCCCACCTCTAATATCCCTTGATCACAGGCAGAGAGGATGGGAGAGAGGGACAGCGATAGTCCAAGAGCTGATGTGCTCCTAGAGGTGAGCTCATGTTTTACTGATGATGTAAATTCCATTTTCATGTCACAGTAAGTTATTTTTTCACCTTGGCCATGCTGTGATGCTTTCTGTAAAAGCTTTTGTGTCTTGCAGCAACACAAAAAGCCCAAGACCTGCCTGCATGGAGCTGTGGGCTCTGGGGACACAGCTGCCTCTGTGTCCTGCAAGAGGGAGGACAGGAGGGCAAGCAGGGATGTCCTGCAGTGCTCTTTTACCTACAGAGTGCACTTCTGAAGAAATCCCCCAGTTCTTTCCCACTGCCACATGTGGTTTGCCTGTGAGGGCAGTCTGCACATGTGTGAACCCCAAATTCTGTGGCAGGTGAGTAGCAAAGGGGCTATGAGGGTCTGCCCTGCTGTTCTGTGTTTTTCCCCATATTCTCATCTTCCCTTCTAAACTCAAGGAAGTCCAGGATGGAAGAAAATCAACATGGTTTTACACATCAGAACCCTTCCTGCTCTAAACCCCAGCTGAGTCATCTCATCCAGCTCCAGGGGAGTCTGGTCCTACCTCCACATCCTGCTGGCTCCTTCCTCCTCCCCAGCAGAGCACGGACAGAGCAGGGACAGCTCAGCCCTGCCAGAGCCAGGCTGATTCCCCAGGGATGCAGGGAAGCACCAGGGCCCCTCCCCTGCATGTCACACGTGTCCCCAGCTGTGGGGTTGCTGTGCCCCTCCACTCAAACACGCCCCCCGACACAGATCTGTTCCCAGGGCAGGTCCAACAGCCCTGGGGGTCTCCAGGCTGGCACATCCCTGCCTGCACAGCAGCAGAGGGGCACAGGTAGGGACAAAGCAACATGACCATCAAGTGGCTTCTTCCCAAGGAGCCTGCAGTGCCCTGACCTGCTCCAAACCCCATTTCCATCAAGGATCAGGCCCCAGAAGCCCAGGTCAGCCTGGTCTGGAGGACATGGAGTACTTTGGCCCTCTCCCATGTTTGATTTTCTCCTGCTGAGCATCTCCAGTGAGATTTCGATCCACAAAGCAGCCAAGTAATCAAGATTTAAGCAGTAAAAATCAGAGAAGCAGCTCTAAAAAGTATTAAAATCAGCCTTGCAAAGCTTTGGTTAGGTTTGATTTTTTTTCAGCACATGAATTTGGCCAAAGCTTCGTGCAATGTGCAGGGCCCGTGGCTCTGCTGGCCTTTGATTTGGAAACAGGGGTCAGATTTTGGAACATCTTCCGAGGGCACCATTCCACTGGAAAACATGGGCTGGTCACACCCAGCCAGCTTGCAGGATTAGGTCAACAGATACTCATTTTTTAATTGTGAAGAAAGTCAGCCTTCAGGGAGAAGTATTCCTAAAAAATTGTTCAGTAAGTATGTGGGATTAACAGAAAAATCAAGAAGGACAGCTTGGGAGAGGTCAGTCATTCCTTACAAAAAACAGAAAGACAAAAAGGATGCTGGTCATTATGGAATATTGCCCTGTAATGGCACAGGGTGAGGCACTTTTAGTGGGGTTCTGCATTTTTGGGCAACTTGAGGATCTGAGTCAGAGCTTCTCAAATCCTTCTGCTCACCCCAGTTGATGAGGGCATGCAAAATCCCTGAATGGACCCAAATGTCCTTAGAATCGACATCTGGCTCCAATAAGCAGCCCGATGGTCATGCTTTAACAATGTTTGTTCCAAACTAAATCTTTAACTAAACATTCTCTGAAAAGGGGTTTTGATAGCAGAGTTGCAATAGTGAAGAGGCTGCCCGTGTTTGTTTTTACTAGAGATCCCAGTTCCCCGCGGTTTAACTCATCCTCACACATTCTTTTGGGGCTGGAACTTGGTGAAGTGGGAGGGATTTGTGCCATTACTGCCAGATTTTATCACGGCATCACTCCAGGGACTTTAACCTGCAAACTCCAACCTGGCACAGCAGCGGGGTAGATGCTTGTGCTCATCGTGTTTGGGTTCTCCGTCCTCCGTGTCCAGGATAGGAAGGACAAAGATAACCACAGCAAGGAAGATTCAGGATGGATATCAGGACAATTATAGAAAGGATTATAAGGGTTAGGTAGAATTTCCATCGTGGGATGTAAATTCACGGATGCCACCTGGTCTAGTGGGTGGCATCCCTGCCCATGATGGTGGGGTGGAACAAGATGATCTTTAAGGTCCCTTTCAACCCAAACCATTCCATGTTTAGGAAATATCAGACCCACACCTGCCAGACAATGATTGTGCCCTGTGCTAGGGAGGGACAAGTGGACATTCCAAGTACTCTTAGCCCACTCTGTGAGGCTGCCCTGAGGACAAGAGCAGAGCCACATCACCTGTACAGGGATCACCTTCAGCTCATGCAATCACCTGCGTGGGGCCAGCAGCTGGAGATTTGAGGCCTCTGCAGAGGAAACTTCCAGTCACCTTCACCCCCATGGCTCCAAGCCACAGCCAAGATCAGACTTGCCCATCACCAGGCTGTAAAGTCTGAGCAAGAGGCCAAGTTCTCCTCTGGACAACTCCCAGTGGCACAGGAGAGGCAGCTGCAGCTCCAGCCCCTCTCAGCCAGGAGCGTGGCTGGGAAGCATTCGGATCCAGGCTCAGAGCCTCCTCCTGAGCCCCTCGGAGCAGGAGGGCTGTCCAGGGAGAAGGGGAGCGTGCAGGTACACACACCCAGCCAGCCCCGGAGCCAGGGCCGGCAGGATCCGCGTCTGGCTCCGGCGGTGACTCAGCCGGCTCCGCAATCCCGGCCCGCTGCTCCTCTCTGCATCATGGGATACAAATGCTTCCCTTGCTTCCTAAAGCACTGCCAAATAGACTAAAAAACATAAAATAATGGCTAATTCTAAAGCAGCTGCTGGAAGTCCTGTCTTTGCCTGCATTTGCTGTCATCAAAATACATGGAAAACAAATCCTGTGTGCAGGGCAGGGTCAGAGCCCGGCTGGTGCGTGGCTTCTCATTTGTCCTGCTCTGTTCCCATCGGCTTTGGGACGCTCAGGCTGGTGGCACCTGGGCACCTCCTCCTCCTGGCACCACCGTTTTAGCCATCATAGCTGAACCAAGAGAGGAAGAGCCAGCAAATCACATTGATTTCCTAAATTTACCAAAATTAAAAGTAATAAAAACTCCATTTAGGATGTTCCAGTACTCATTTGACTTCCCACATTCCATATTCTGCTCCCTCCAGCTACTAAATGCAACTCTGAAGCTAAAACTGGGTTTAAGACCTCCTGTGTTTTACACCTCAGCCCCTGTGCAAGGGGATCCAGGGTGAGATTCTGGGGATCCAGCCAGGACGGTATCCACAGGTGACACCACATGCACCCTCCGGCCCTGCCAACCTTGATCTGCAATTTTTTTTGTGTTTAATTGTCCCTTTCCCATTCAAGAGCTGTTTCCTGGCTTTGCTGGCAGAAGGGAAGGACACTGGAAAGCGCAGCTGTGGAGTCTGATTCCCATTTAGGACCGAGGGCCTCTTTACCCAGCTCCAGCTCCACAGAAAGGCTTAAATGCAAATGGGAACCAGGCCCTTGGAGGGCTCACTTTGAACAGGTTATATTCTTACCACTTTAAACAAACTTTTAAGAGAGGGGAGCAACTGAGCTTTAACCAGTACAATATGGCAGAGGCTGATGGCTTAGGCCTGATCTTTTCCTTGTCCCGGCCTTCCTGACACCCTGGGCACTGCTGGAGAAGAGCTGAGGGGTCAGGGTCAGGCAGCCAACTGCGGCAAAACAGAAACCTTCTTTTCACTGAATAAATATAAAGATACTGTATATGAACAAAAAATGAAGCATGTCCCACAGAGGATTTTAAAGCTTCCAAAAATATTCCCTCAGCCCTTGCCAAAGGTAATACAGCCAGACTTTCCATGGAAAGCATCATTGTGCACGGTGAGGTTCAAGGAGGTCGCTCTGCTTGAAGTGCACAAACAGCCAGCGCCCTGTCCTGTCCCTCCTCTCCACACACACACTCTGCCACCAGGAACAAGTGCCCTTTTTTTTTTAAAAAAAAAAAAGGAAAGAAAACAACTTTCTTCCCTCAAAGGTGGTATAGAATTCACCCTCGCTGTGCAGCAGTAGCAGCTACAGCTTGTATTTACAAGCAGCCCCCTTAAGAGGGCTTGAATGGCTGTTTATAGAACACCCCGACAGCAACAGGTTTGCTCAGGGGGTTCTGTATTTTTGGAGGCTTTTCTAAGCTCTGCTTTCTTCCCCATCCCCAAAGCAGTAGCTGTAACAGATCCTTCACTAAGGAGGTGGGAACCTGGCTGCCGAGAGGTTCCTGTAACACAGGCATTACTCCACACTTCTTGGAGGGCTGGAAAATAACCCTCTTTTCTACAGTTGCTGCCTTCCACCTAATTATCCCCAAAGCTTTGACTTGTAAACACCTGACCTAATTCTTTCCATGGGCAGTTTTTAATAACAGAAATTCTTCAAAAGTGTCTTTATGATGCATCACACCACGGTACCTTGTAAATAAGCTGTAGGCCAGCCGAGCGTTTCACGGGGAAACAAGGCAAAGACACTTAGTCACTGAATATTCAGCTTTAGGGAGAGGCACCACAGTGAGGTCAGCCCAGCTCAGTCCTCAGCACTGGGGCTGGATGATCCTGTGGGTCCCTTCCAGCTCAAGGTGTTACGTGATTCTGTGATCTGAAATTCCACATCCGAGCTCTGCAGAGGAAGGAAAGTCCTTAGATCTTGTCCTAAGAACAACATCGTGTCCATGTAGATTTCCTTTCACTTTGGGATCACAGAGCTTTCTATAAATAGGTATCCATGAAGCTGCAGAACTGACTCAACACTTAAGTACAGCGGGGTATGTAAAGAGAAGATCAGTGCTTCCTGAGCTTCCTTTTCTCAGCACCACCAGTACCCTGCGCTGGGCACTGGGCACATCACAGCATGGAATCAGCTGTTCCTGGGCACTTGTACACGTGGCAAAACCCGGGAGCCTCTCCAGGAGATTAGCAGGTTCCCCTGGAGCAGCACCACATGCCAAGGGAAAAGTTGGGAGAGGAGCCCTGATCTCCCCAGTTCCCCATCTCATACTCCATCCTGTGCATTCTCCTGGCACTCTGGAGCAGAGCTGATTTTGCAAACCCTCCCTATTTGCATTTTGGATTTGTATATATTTGTATATGGCCGTGCCCAAACCTGAAGTTGTTTTGGCAGCAGAAATACACCTAAATTTGTGATACATCTAAATCTGTGATACACCTAGATTTGTGAGTACATCTAAATTGGTGAATACCCCATGTTCAGCTGGGCTGAGCCTTGGACCAGTGACCTTTGGGGTGACCCAGCAGAGAGGGAGAGCCCTGAGAAGACCGAGGGGCAGGGAAGGGAGTGGGAGAGATTCCTGCTGGCTGGAGGGAGGGAGTTAAGGAACAGGCCTGGAGAAAGAGTTGCCGAAAGTGTTGCAACACGAGAGAAGCTCTGCAGGCCTTTGATCTCGGAGCTGTTCTTGAACTGTCACTTTAATGATGTGTCAAAGACTAAAAAGAGTTGAGATTAAGAATACTGGAGCCTGGGGAGAGGAGAAGGCCATTTTAAGCCCGCTGGGTCTAAGCTGGGTTTCTGGAAGCTTTTAGACCCTTGCTGCACACTGTGCACCAGCACAGAGCTGAAAAACAGATCACATTTTGGAAGTCCTGTGCCACAGTTTGCCTTATAAAAAGCCTGCGTGCTCCCTGCATGGGCAAATCCCTGCCTGCTCCAGACGTGCACGTGCATGCTCTGCTCCAGCAAGTTCTCTGCACAAAAGGCTCGAGTGAGTTGTTTTCCCGAGTTTCCCTGTGGAATGCTGTCTCCCCTTTACGGTGTGTCCCTAAAGCAGTGCCATGGCTGAGCTGCAGGGCTGGGTGGTGGCTGGAAAAGGGACAGATCTTCCTTAAAACAGCCCCAAGTGCAGCAAACACGGGCAGTTTTATCAGCCCGCGGCTGGCAGGACATTTGGGCTCTCTGCAACTGCATATATTTCATTAATATCCCAGCCAGCTTTCATGGCATTACCATCAGGTTAATCTACTTTAGATTAATGAACCTCAGTTTCAGCCAGGCAAGCTAATTAAGATGATTTTCTTTGAACTTGTTCTAATGAATGTATTAATATCATTCAGAGCTTCTTTTGGAGCTACAAGCATGGCCATGTTATTCCTGAGAAGAGGCCAAACATTTTTTATTAGGGAATCATGTGCCGTGCAAAGTCTGGGACTGCCTTGCCTTAGTTTTCTCTGAGCTGCACCTTTACAGTGGCTGTGGAGAGAGCAGCCCTTTGCTTTGCAGATTTTGCTGTGGCTCCACAAGTCACAAAAAGTTCAGGAGTGCTTGGCACACGCTCAGGATCTGGTAAAAAAAGCTAGGAAAATTTACTATCAACTATCTCTTGTTCTTAAAAAACATTTAGATTTATTTAACTACTCCCCCTCCTCTATTCCAACAGAGAGATTTTCAAATACAGAATCATTTCGGTGGGAAGGGACCTTAAAGCTCATCTCATTCCAGCCAACAGCATCTTTTCCCCAGGTAACAAGAGATGGAAGAGGAAGAAATGGGAAACGGCCTCCAGTGGAGCTAGGGGAGGTTCAGGTTGGATATCAGGAAAAATTTCTTCACTGAACAGGTGGTCAGGCATTGGCACAGGCTGCCCAGGGCAGTGGTGGAGTCACCATTCCTGGAGGGATTGAAAAGATGTAACACCTGGGGACATGGGTTAGTGGTGGCCTTGGCAGTGCTGGGGGAACGATAATCTCAGAGGGCTTTTCCAGCCTCAGTGCCTCTGTGACTCTGTGGTGTGGGGCTGGGAAGGCAGCAAAGAGGGGAAAGGCCTCCAGGGCAGGAGCTGTGCAGAGCTCCAAGGGGAAGAAGATGGGAAGGAGCTGGGTGTGAGGGGTCTCTGGTGTGCACACCTGGGCTGGGTTGGCAGGGACCTGGTCCCTCAGCAGGGTGCAGCCCAGGCACTGCTGAACCACACAAACAGGGATTTTCCAGGTGATCCTGCGGCAGCCTCCCGCGTGGGTCAGGCTGCAGGACCAGGCTCAAGGCCAGAGTTCAAGGGAGGGAGAAATAACTCAAACCTTGGCTTCATTACAAACTGTCTCACACTGGCCACCGCTCGGGAATCACCCGGGCTGGTGTTCTGACCAAACATAAGGAATGCACAGGGAAAAACACCGTGGGGTTGGTCAGCCTCTGGCACTGACAGCACTGTGGGTCCCCACATCCCTCGGGGAGCCACTGGAGACAGTCTGGTGAATGACCCCTTTCTCCAGCCCCAAAGACACCCCACTTCCCTCAGCCTCCACCATCCCAGCCCAAGGCTTGGGAGCAGCTTCCAAACCCGAATTCCTGGACATGCACAGAGACATCGTTCCATGGATCTGGCTTAAATAAGCTCCTTAATGAATTGTTACTCTCATGAAATGAGAAAACCACAGGTCCCATCTCTCACAGTCACAATCCCTCAACATAAATAAAATAAACAGCCTGGAAACACTTCTATAAAATTATATTGCCACACAGGTATCATCAAAATTGGGGAGTATGGTTCCTTTTTTTTTTTGACTTCCCTAAGTAATCAGCCTGCAATCAGTGTGCCAGGCCAAGGTGGAGTTTATTTATAAATGCACATTTATGATGAATCATTAGAGGAAATGCAGAGAGACTGGAGACAAAAGTCTGCAGTTGCTAAACCAAATAGGAAATGCTCTTTACATCTGCCTCTTCAGTTGGCATCCACTTCCCCTCCCAGTCTCCTTTCTGCTGGGTAGGCCTGTTTATTTTTGGGCTACTTTTGTTTGCAAAGCCAAACAGAGCTTCTGATTTTTTGTATTTAACTATCTTTTTTTTATTATTATTTGTAAACAGCATTTCTCACTTATTCAAGCCCCAGATTATTAACAGTGGAAATTGGAGCACCTTCCTGCACAGGGTTGTTTACTCTCTTCAGGGAAAGCAAAGCCACAGAGTGGAAACGGGGTGGAAAAACAGCCTTTTAAAAATGATATACAAATAAGGACAATGCTGGAACTACCCTGCCAACTATGGAAGAATTGCCATCTCTTTTCTATTAGGTTTATTTTAAATATTACTAAATTGAAATGAATAAATTGGCACAAATCACTAAATGAGTATTATGTGTATCCCAGGCCAGGCTGGATGGGGCCCTGCGCAGCTTGACCCAGTGAACAGCATCCCTGCGCATGGCCCTGTTTGGAACTAGGTGAGCTTTAAGGTCCCTTCCAACCCAAGCCATTCCACGATTCTCCGTCTCTAGGAAGTTTCCAGGTGACAGGACACTACTCGGTGACACTCCCATTCATTTCCACTTCTTTTTCCCCAAACTGGCCCTAGCAAAGCACCTCCCACTAAAGGAACAGGCATCTTGTGTTTTGTGGATCTCCAAGGGGACATCACCATGTCCATGGAGACCTTCACATCTCCAAGCAATGAGGAATCAGCAGAGCTGCAAGAGAACCCACATCCCTCCAAGGCACCCGTCCCGCGTGCCGGACATGGGGACCTCACCCGTGTCACCCTGCACGTTTTAGAGCTCTGCTGCTGCAGTGAAATATTTACTCTGCTGGAATATGAGCTGATGCGAGATAAGGAACAAGCTCTGGTTCATAAACCTGTCGTTTCTCCCAGGGCTGGTACTCCCTGTGTGTGTGTGTGCATAGCAAACGTGCACATCAGCTATTTGATCACCACTGCTCAGTGCAGAATTTGTATGCAGAAAGCTGGCATGGCCTTTCTTTCCTCCTTGAGACTCTAAAATCCTTCCAGCCCCACTGGAGAGAGAATTCACACTGCCAACTTTTCTTTTTTTTCCCCAAAGGTTTTATAGAATGTGCTATGAGTGCAAAACACAGCCTTTAACTGCTAGAAAAATACAGGCATTTGAAATGCGAGCAACAGAAATAGAGGCACACAAAAACAGAAACAAAGAGGGCTGATTTGATCCACTTCAGAGCCACTGGAGGAAGAAGCACCCTGGTAACGGTGATCAATGGTAAACACGGATTCTTATTTAGGGAGGCCAGAGCAGCGCCTCTTGTTTCTGCTCGCTTTTTATAGCAGGTTAAAAAATAACAATATTGCTGTGGAAAGATGACGCGAGCAATAACTTCCCGCTGTCTGAACAATTGGAGCAGTTAAGGCAAGCCCAAGGAACAAAGTGAGGGACAAAAGCTCTCCCTCACTTGGGCTGAGGGACCGCTGGAGTCTGTGGTTTGTCGGCGCTGGAGGGGCAGTGCTCATACTTCTGCAATCTTGGGATTGCGGAATGCTCTGCCTCCCCCTGACCTTCAGAGCACGGATCTGGCCAGGCCGAAGCAACACTTCAGCAGCCTGACTGCTCTCAGGAGCTGTTTGGTCCTTCGACCCCCTTCACTGGCCCTTGGAAAGCCGTGGGAGTCTTCCTATTTATTTTACTGCCCTCAGGAGCAAGGCTTTGTTTGGGAAGGCAGCCTGGAGCAGGTTTAGGGACTTTACACTCTGAAAAGCAATCCCCCAGCCTTTCCCCTGCCTGTGTTTTTATAAAGAAGGACTTTTTCTAAGCAGCACCAGTGGCCAAACCCCTCACATCAGCTCCTGTCCCATCTGAAGGGCCGCGCCCGCTCCTCCTGCCAGGTCTGGCCCCAGGAATGGACCTTTGAGCGGGGTCACGGCTCCTGCCTGCCAGCACAGTTCCCCGTGCCAGGGCTTCCAGAGGCACTCCAGAGCTTTCCAAACTGCACAGGCATATGTTTGAATAACAGCCTGCTCCCAAAATTAAGAAGAGCTGTATTATGGCTCCTGCCAGAAATAACGTAAACGAATGTTACTCTAGGAATGGGGCTGGGGTGACCACTTTCAGTGCCATTTTCAGGACACTGAGGGGAACTTGCCGTTCTTTAAAAAAAAAATAATAGCTCAACTAATGAAAAACCGATAAGAAAATCATTCAAATGCCAAAAATTCTCTCTCACACAAACCAAACACTAATTCTTGCGATACTATATATATTTATTGGTTAAAAGCACATACCAGCCTGTCTAAATCTGTGATTGGTGCCTAGTTTATAACACCTTTGTGGCTTTTAGTTTCTCACCAAGACACATCAAAGCAGGGGACACTTAGCCAAGGAAAACTTCATTGTTAGTATTAACTCACTCCAAGAAAAAGATTTTTGGAAGTTTGAGAATTTTTCACTTCATGGCAATTGTTGATTAATGAACCTCAATGGACTACAGCCTAAAAGAGGACTTTGTTAATAAAAAATGCTAAACAGTGCAGGCAGAGTAAGGAGATACTTTCTTTGAACCTAATTGATATAAAGGCGTACACAAAGAAAAGACCTGTGAAGATGGATTTATTCAGTGCGATCCTGTTTGCTTTCCAGTTCTGCCTCAGGCTATTTCTACTTGCAAAAAAACCCCAGTTACTGAGGAGAGGAGGAGAAATCAGAGAATCACAATATAGCTGGAAAGATTGGAGCACTTGGGAGATACTTAACAGTGACATTTAGGACAGGCGGAGCTTTGCCCCTCTTGGCTAGCTCAGCATGGCTGTTGGAGCAGGGCAGGACCAGGGGCCAGGGCAGTGACACCCTTGAGCAGAGATGGGAGCACCAGGATCCTGGGGGACTCTTCCTGGCCCTCTCATGGTTTTGTTTGGAGAAGTCATCTAAGATCTCTGAAGCAAAATGTATTAGTCTGAAAGCAGGGTTAATGAAAATGACTCATTACACTGGGATGATCCAGTTAATTCCTGTTTACACACTGGTTTAGGCTTCTCAGCAGAGAGGTACCACATGGAAATGCAATTTTTTTCCTGTGAGCAGATGGTGCTGATGCTGCTCAAGTTAAACACCTAAACCAGTGCAGACTGGGGCTGAGGGACCTGCACACATAAACCAAGCTCGTGCTGGAGGCAGCAGCGTCCCTTCCAACCCTCACCATCCTGTGAGCATCAGTCACCACAACTGCGAGATTCCAGACTTTCTCTTACAATTCCCAGGATCGGGAGGAAGGCTTCTGAGCAGAGTTTTGTTCAGCGAGAGAGTTTGTGAGGAAGCAGCAAGGCCCATTAGGCAGAGCTTGAGGTCAGGGTGACCTCAGCCATGTCCTTCCTCTGATCACAGAATCCCAGACTGGTTTGGGTTAGAAGGGACCTTAAAGCTCAGATCATCCCATCCCCCGCTATGGGCAGGGGCATCTTCCACGAAAACAGGTTGCTCCAACCCCTGTCCAACCTCGCCTTGGACAATTCCAGGGATGGGGCAGTGACAGCCGTGACCCAGAGCTCCCTTTCCTCACTCCTTTTTGAGTTTGTTGATGTGACTGAGAACTGTGATCAATGAAACACACGGGCAGCCCTGGACAGAGATCAGTTCACGGAGCCCACGTGAGGATGAGGAGCCCATCTGGGTCTGTTCCAGCTGGAATGCGTGTGAGGGTCTGGAGTGCCCACTGCCAGAACCCTGATCCTTTCCTTTGGGGCTCTGGAGAGCCAAGTCTTCGTGTGTTATTTTGAGGTGCCTGTCACAGACAAGGGGAATGGGAATGTAACATTATGGTACCAGGCTGTGTATTTAGGGAGGCTGCATTACAGTCAGAGGAAAGGGCTGTATTATGGAAATTATATAGGAAGAGATACGCACAGGCAGTGCTGGCCGTGCTCTGCAGTCTCAAATCTCTGTGTCAGGGGGTGGTTAGATGATGGAAAGAGGCTGCTGTTTACTGTGGAATGCCCTTTCTGTCTATATGTTTCTGAGAAAGAAATGAGAATTGTGTTCCTTTATTAAATTCAGCATTTGTATCCTGCCTCTGTGATAAGGAGCAGTCTATAAATCACAGAATAAAACAGCTGTAAATCATCATCCAAGCTATAAAGCCTCTTGGGTCTTTAACAGATTTTCTACCCCCACTAGTTCATAAACACAATCCAAAATGTCACCCAGACACTTCTTCCCAAGGCCCGACTTTTTATTTTGGGTTGGGAGTCTGAATTCACAGCAGATCCAAGGCAGCATTTATCCCAGATGGGTGTTCCATATCTCACTGCTGTGTCTGTGCTCTCCCTTTACCCTTCAGCTCTCTCAGCAATACCACACATGGGCAGACTGATTTCTCTCCAGCTTGGATCTCTGATTTCTTTAGACCAAATACAGAGAGGGGTTGTGATTGTAGTAACTGAATATTGGGAATTTTTAGCCTTATCTAGAAAACAGATTTGAACCAGCCTAACCAGATCTCTTATAGAGTCCAAGCATTAGATGTGACCTTGCACATTATAAGGCCCTTAGACAGAAATGATCCTTTCTGCACCACTCAATGGGAAAAAAATCCTCAATCCCTCTCTCTCAAAGCATCCACAGAGCAGCAGGACACCAGTCAAACCAGTTAAATCTTCATTACCGGACCTGTTGGAGAGCCCAACTTCCCAGGCAGAACAGTGGGATGAAGGGCTGCCCCTGCCATGCCAAGAATGCTCTCCTTAGACAGGTTGAGAGGACAGGATAAGCTGGAAGAAAAAGAAGTATCTTTGGCAAACCCAGTTCCAAGAGTTTTACTGTCAAGATGTTGAATAAATGAAATAACAGGGGGACTGCAGAACATCCTCAGCTGTCTTTCTCTGTGGAAAGAAGATGCACTTTATCCTCTGGGAACATCCCTAATATCTGCAGATTCCCATCCAAATCCATCCATGGCTTAACTTCGTGGAATGAATGCTTTGACACTGAACTATATTCTCTGGTGTTTCAGCAGGGAACAGGAATATTTGAGGGGCAGAATCAGAGCAGAGGGTAGCAATGGGACAAGGTTCATCTGAATGACCACTTGCACCCCTCTGTTCCTATTGCAGATGAACAAAGCCAGGGATGTTGGAGGTAGGAAGGGCTGGCTGAGTATCCAATTCCTTCTTTTTCCAGCATGCAGCCTGCCTGCTGCCAATTCCAGGTGTTCAACAATAATGCAGCAGTTACTCCCAAGTAACACCTATAATTTGAGTCACTGGGACATTTCCTCTGGCATTTCAAAGCATATGGAAAGGAATGTAAAAACCATTCATTAGCCACAGGCAGGTGGCCACTGTCAGAATCTCTCAGAAGTGCCCTAAAAGTTTTCCAAAAACATATCCATGTCTATAAACTGCTGGGCACCAGACACCACTGGAGACCACGGATGTGAGCAAAGCACTGATTTCTCCATACAGGAACAACCTCTCCTGCCCTCTGGAAGGATTTCAACACTAGAACATGATGTTCAAATCACTAATCCTCATAAAGCATCACCTGTGCTGTCTTAGGGAAGACGGATTCCCTCGCCCCCGGGAATGACAGCTCCTTTCCCCAGGAAGGGCATGTAGGGTCAGAGCTGCAGGAGGTTTCTATTCTGCTGTTCTGTCCCTGCCTTTTGTGGAAAACCTGCAGCCTTTCCTGCTCCTGTGATGCACAGAGCTGCAAATATCTGCCTATATTGCACGGGATGGGTATAACTTGCCAGATTTTCTGTTTACTATGGAATTTCTACACAGCTTCAAGGAACTCCTATATTTTATAAGAAAACAGAGTGGCATATAAAAACATTCTTAGTGCTGGTTTATTTATACAATTAATGGTCAACAGAATAAAATGTACTTTCATGCACTCCACCTCCCTGCCCCAAAAGCCAGTTTTGTTTGACAGACAGCTTTGTTCCACACTCTCATGGGGTGCATTAACCTCTGCAAAGTCCATGGGTGAGTTCAGAATTGGCATCATCCCTCCTGCTCCTGCAAAGAAAATCAAGCAAGCTCAACATTGAGCCTCTCTATCCTACCAGAAGGGAATCACTGAGCTTCTCTTTCCCACTAGAAGGGATTCTTTCAGTCTCATCCCTTGGTCCCACCCTGCTGCTCCATGGCAGTTTGAGGCTGCTGAGTTATGCCAAGTGGGAATGCTGCCTGTCCAAGGGCCAGCAGCAGCTCCTGGGACTGGGAATTCCCACTTGGGAGCACAAAGTCTTTCTTGATGGGCCAGCCACTGATGTTCTTTGCAGGGCAGCACTGAAGATGAAGTTCTGTGGGTAGGTTTTACCAGCCCTGTGCTGCTCGTGGATCTGCAGCTCATCATGTGCTGTGAATCTGCCATGGATCCAACTCTGTTGTGGATTCCAACCTGGAAACCCCACAGACCCACGTGCCTGAACTCAGGACACTGAATGTCCAGCCTTGAGCCATTTCAAGTCACAGTTTATAAAAAGATATCAGAATCTACAGGGGTTTCACAGGAGCCCCTTTTACTCCTGGTTTGCTCCTGGCTGTAGAGTGCATGATTGGGATGGCCATCGTCCTCCTCTTCCTCCCCCTTCTCCTTCTCCTTCCTGGAGCCATTTGCTCCAACCCAAGGCCAGTTAATGGTGCCCAAAGTCACCAAAAATCCAGAGTCAGAGAAGCACAAACATGAGATTTACAGGAAGCTAAAGAAGCAAGATCTGGAGAACAAACCCAAAAAGTGAAATTATATCTGTAAATGGCAACCAACTGCCATCTGAGGAGTTCCTGGGCATCTTGTCCCTAGTGCATCCCAGCTAAACTGGTTTAAGAATGGATAAAACCAATATGAAGATGTCTACACTGAGGCTGTCTAGGAGTTTAATTAGATCAATTTGAAATTGATTTCATTAAACCAGTGAATATTTCGTAATATGGACCAGACTTCGAATTTCAAGCACTTCAAACCTCATTACATGTATCCTTTATTATAACAGTGCTTCCCTCCATGCTCTCATGGCAGATTCCTGCCTTCTGAGGTTTGGGCTGGAATGCTAACAATTTATTTTAATGCAGTTCAGACATTTTAAAGCTTTGCTGAGCTATCCCCAAAATAACCACTGATAGTAGGTGGCAAGCACCCTGAAATGATTAAGGTCTTTCTTGTTGAGGAAAAAAAAGATATTTGATGGGGGAAAAAAAAGCAAAACTGATGAGAACAGGATAAGCATTAATGGAGAAAACGCATGTGTTGGAGTACAAACTGGTTGACTCAAATACTCAACATGAGTTACATTAAAAAATATCTTTGCAGAAAAATGGTCACTAGGCGTGTTGTGTCGGGGGTTTACTTAATTCAGTTGCTTAAGAGTTGGAACCACATTTCCCCTTTCTTATTTCCACGTCTCCTCCGCACTTTATTCCATCCCAGTTTTCCTTCCCATCACCTTGCTGGGCTCGCACTGCCGAGATGCTGGGCACCAGCTGGCACTGTCCCTGTGCAGCGTTTGATCCTTCCTGGTCCTGAGTCAATAAAATGGCTTTTGCTAAATTGCTGCAGACTGGAGTGGGCTGGCAGCAAGGAACAGCAGCGTGTGGTTAACCTGGGAATGGGATGGCGTGCCATGTTTGGCTGACTCAGCCTTTTGAAGCCATGCATTGATACCAGGGCTGGTGTCTCGTGGTGATTAATCAGCTCTGGGAAGTGACAGCTCATTTTGAAGAACATGAACGAGCTCTCTCTCCATACAGTGAACAGCTCTAAACGGAAACAGGCACTGCCCCAAACAGAAATAATCCAAACAAGGCCTCTCCTTCTCCATGGCGGCTTCAAAGTATCACCTCTCTACCTTTGTGGAAGAGAGAGAGCTGCACTTCGTGAGAAATGAAAAACCTGAGGAACAAAAGTATCTCGTTCAGGAACTACAATCCAAATCCACAGCACTTTTTAAAGCAGAGCATCCCTGTATTTAAGTCACAACCAGCATTAAAGTCAGGAAACACTAAAACTTCCAAACATTAAATGACCTCTTTCCTGCTCTAGTTATCCAAATTCCCTGTATTATAACATGAGACTTTAACCAAGTAGGAATAAATATGAATCTTGTGACCCTCCAGGTTTTACCAGCCTCACAGATCTTCTATGAAGCCCAGTGCACAGCCACAATCCTGTTTGGATTTTTAAATAGATCCCTCTACAGCTTCCAAGAAATAACGTCAAGCAGAGGACTTCAGTGGGGTCTCTTTGTGGGATGCCTGGGAATGGCAGGAACAGCAGGGAGGATGTGGATATATTATCTTACTCCAGAAGGGACTAGTGGGGAAAAATCCTCCTTGCTGGGTTTGTGCCTGAACAGCCCAGAAGTTGGTGGGAAGTTTTTGGGCCAGGAGAAAGCAAGAACAGGAACGACTCAGGTGTTGGAAAAGCAGCCTCTAAGTGTGGCTGAAGAGGTACAGAAGATGCCAGCAGAGGCTGGGAAGATGGTGGCACTGCCCAGGGCAGAGTGGAGAGGCAGGGGCTGGAGGGAGATGGGCACAGAGCTGGGAGCCAGCAGCTCCGGGGGAGGCTGAGGAGGGAGGAGGGAGCTGTTTGCTTTGGATTTTGTGCCTGTGTTTTTGCTGCAACGCCCCAGGAAGACACAGCAGGGAGTGAACTGACCAGTCTGGTGAACTTTTTATATTCCTTTTGGCCTTTTAATACCCTGAGAAGTGGAGGATCTTTTATTTTTAAACATAGCTGAAGGGCTAAATTAGCATTTTGGCAAGGGAAGCGAGCCTGGAAGGCAGCAGTGAGGGACGCAACTGTTACCTGGAGCCAAAACTGAATGGAAACTCAGGCAGAAATCCCACCAGTGCTGGAATCCCATCCCAAGTGAAGAAGGTGAGGGGCCCAAGAGAAACACCTGCCCGAGCCTTTGCGGCATCCCCTGCTGATGAAGCCCTGGCAGTGGCACACACCTCACTCAGGTAAGTTTTTCCCATGCAGGGCAGAAGCTATTCCCTCCTGTATCCATCACCCAGCGAGCTGGAGGCCTCCAAACCCACCCCACAGTGGGCTGAGGGCTAAACCTGCAAATTGGGTGATGCCAGGTATATTCATGGAGCATCTGGGCACCACCTGTTGCCTTTGTGCACCCTGGCTGGAGCACCCCACTACATACAAACTCGACCGCCTGTTTCAGCAGGAAAGCAGAGTGGCACCACACACAAGGAATTCAGCTGGAAAATGGTCACATGGAATCAAAGAATCCCAGGATGGTTTGGGTTGGAAGGGACCTTGAATCTCCTGACATTCCAGCCCTCTTCTGCAGTTCTTCCTCCGTGTGCTCATGCCAGGAGCAGCACTCAGGTCACTCAACACCTCCACACTCTGTCGCAGACACGCTCCTCATTCCCAGCACAGGCCATGCCTGGGATTAACGTCCCCAAATCCCACCTGACACCCATGCCAGAGGTCATGCACACAAACACTGCACAGCTCTTTTCCCGACAGGAACAGCTCATCCCAACCTGCAGCGTGCTCAGCTTTCCAAAGTCTGTGGTCGGACAGAAGCAGGAGCAGGAGCAGGAGCTGGAGCAGAGCAATTCCCTGGGGATGAGGTTACTGGGAATACCCTGCATCCCATTCCTGTGCTGCTGCTCACCCCTCCTTTAGTGCCATGGCTTTGTGGAGTGGTGCTTTGGGGTCAGGTGTATTTTAGAGGTACCTCAAAGCTGGAGGGGATTCTTGCTGTGACCACCCCTTCACACCCCTGCGAGGCAGGGCCAGCCCTCAGCAATGCCTCCAAACAGAGTTGTTCAGCTCCATAAAAATCCCCTTTTTTATGTATGGATGTGAGACAATACTGATACCCAGTGGCTGATTAAGTTAATTACAGTTGAGTAAATATCCCCCATGGTCACCCCCAGCATGGCACCCCAAGGTTGGCTCCAACCAGCAGCCTGTAAGCAACGGGATGTTCAGTTCCCACTCATTTTTGGCATCCTTCTAGACAGAATTGCTGCTAGAAACTGTTTTTGACTAGGAATCAAGTGCAAGTTATACATACTTTGCAGAGTTAAAACATTAGCTAAGGCAAGGGCTGAATCCTTTAATCATTCCAGCATGTGATTTGCATTTGCCTTGGCTAACAAATGCCAAAGAGGCATTACCAAAACCAAAGCTGAATGCTGCTGAGGTCATGTTATGCTTTGTTCACAGCAATGTGCTGCACCTGGATACCAGTTTTTAAATGCAAACAGGTATGTTTTATCAATTTGTAGCAGGAAAACCTATGGTTTCACGAGACTGGAAAAACTTGGCTTAGTGTGAACCAAGATTCCAGGCAGAACGCACTGCAGCCCTTGGTGAGAAAGTTGCTCTTTATTTCTCCATCAATATTTTTCCTTCCCAAGCACATTTAATGTGAAAGAATTAATGAACAGCATAACAAATCCCTGTGCACCACAAACATTAGGCAGCACGCGGACCAAGCCTTCCCAAGGTAAGCCAGAGGGTGAAGGTTGGAATTTATCAAAACATGACAAAATAAACTACTTAATTATGTTGGGGTGATTGCCAGCATCCAACAATCCTCAGAGCAAAGAGCTTCTCAAACCAGCCTGAGGGCAGTGGTAGTTTAGAATTTGCTGTTTAACCATAGATTTCAGAAGTTTCCTGAATCTCATTAAGTCTAGGGACTCGTGCCTGTTTTCCTGCTGACACTGACGAGCTTGGGTGACACAGGCCCAGAGCAGTGGCAGGTCTGAAGTGCTGCCAGGGCTTATCCCAGTGTCTCTCTTCAGTCACAAGCTGCCTTTTGATATTAGAACAAACCCCAAAGTGCCCCAGAATACAGGTCTGAGCCCTAGGGCCACCAAATTGTCCTATTTCAAGGAAATGTGGAGCCCAAACCGAAGGCAAGGCTCCGTGAGGAGTGAGCCAGCTGGAACGGGAGGGCTAGGGGAGACCTGGTCCTTCGGGAACACCAGGAGCTCTCTATCCCACCAAATACCACATTCCTACAGCACCAACCGCCCCAAGGGATGGGCATTCCTGCAGCTGTGCCAGGCTTGAGGTCACCAGCATCTGGACTCTGCTGCCTCACTCTGGGTTGTAACTGGGCTCCAGATTTGTCCCTTTCCTTGCCCTTTCCTCACTCAGCTGGTTATGACCTGACCCACTGACTCAGGCATGACATCTCCTCGGTTTTGGACTGTAAGTCCCTTTTTTTAGGCATTTAGAATGATCCCATGTTCAGTCCCTGAACCTGCCCATGAAACTTAACACCAAAGATTAAGGGTCTTACTTAATTACAGGAGAATTTTTTCCCCCTAGCATAAACCAGAGAAAGGTGATTTCCACAGCTGCATTATTTACCTCAGACTTTACTAAAGCTGCTTTTATAGCAGTGCTAGAGCTTAAATCCTCTGTTATTTCCTACCCGACCTGACTTTACTCTAAGTTACAGTGCACAGGAGTCAATTAATCCAAGCAATAAAAGATAGACCAGCAGCACAGTTTTCCAAAAGAGGATCTTAAATAAAAACAATAAATTAAATTTTAAAAAAGTAAAGAAAGAAAAAGAGAGATGATGAGCTTCACTTGAAGTTGGGGAAAGCTTCTCCTCCACCACGATGGGATCAATACATCTCTGTCATCCACCAAGGCTGGTGGTTCCCACCACAGAGTCACCTCCTGCAGCACCCTGTGGTTCCTGCTCCCTTTCTGCAGACCTTCCTTCCCTCCCGCTGAGCCCTGGGGTGTCTCCTCCTGGGTAACATCACCCCAGCCCTGTGGTCCCAGTGTGCCAGGGGGAGAGAGACACCTCCAAAGCGCTGCCTGCTCCCTACTTGGACTCGATCACCTTAGAGGTCTTTTCCAGCCTCAGTGATTCTATTTGACTTAGACCCTCCTTCCCACTGCCAGAGCTACTCATCCACAGGCAGTTTCCCTTCCAGTGGGGGAGAGGGTGTTCCCAGACTTGGCAGCATCCCTACTTGGAGAACTGATCAGGCATTTTGCTGGTCGAAAAGCAAGCAGAGTCCTCTCAAACCGTGCATGCAGGAATGAGCTGCACATCCCTCGTGCCTCTTGGCTAGTCATGGACGGTGGTTCCCAGTGCTGGGTCAGTATAAATAGATACAGAATATCTGTATGAAAAAGCAGCCTTTGCTCTGGCCTGGCAAGGGTTCTAATGAGATCTCCCACAAACTGCGTCAGAACGTCAAGAGGATTTTATTCCCTGTAATTGAACTGTGTTCTTGCCTGTGTTCTCTGTCCCGCCCTTCAGTGCTCTCCTCTCTGAAAATTCCTTTGTTCAGCCTAAAGAGACATTTCATTAAATAAGAAATAATTCCTGGGAGTGGTAATTACAGCCTTTTTTTCAGATGGATGATATGTAGCTGTTCTGTTTTCCTTTCTGTTAGCAAAAACAAAGAGAATCCCAGTGCCTTTCATTCGGTGTCAGCTCCAGCCACCCAAACTCCAACAGGTCAGTTTTGATCAGGTTGAATTTGTTCTTTGGAATGACTGAAGCTGGAAGCAAAGATAAATGTGGCAATGCTTGCTGGCTGCAGGATGATCCATTCTGCCTCCCTGAGCTCTGCTACCCTTTGGAGGAACTTTTTTGCACTGGTTTGGGTTGATCCTCTTTTTATTTTCTTCACTATGAGCTCAGCACACAGGAAGGAAAAGGCACAAGGCTGAGAGAGGCAGGGAGAAGAGCCAGAGCCTGGATCCCCTCCTGCACTGTGGCAGCTCCGTGGCAATGGAATTACACCCCAATAAAGCACCAGCAGCACAAACCTGAATCTGCTCCAAGGTGTGCTCTGACCATCTGTTTATTCCCTACTGGCCAGGAATTTATAACCAGCCTTCTAAATGGGTGGGGGTGGGTAATGCCTGAAATTTCTGCCTTTTTAGTTAATGAGACACTTCATCAAGGTCTGTTTTTCATCTGTGTTCCTCCTGCTTTGCCGAGCCCCTCACTTTACAAATCAGAGCAATTAGCAGGGCTGCTAACAAAGCCTAACAGGTACAGAGCCCACAGACACCGCTGTGCCCACGGATGCTCCCAGACTCCACAGGCAAACTCCCACTCCACAGGGAACTTCCTGGCCAGCCTTTCCCAGAGGTATCTGCTTCCCTGCTCTAAGGCCAAGGCACGCTCTTGGCACCTGCCCCTTTAAAGCCTGCAGAGGCAAACACAGCAGCAGCAGCAGCAAGACTTGGATCTGCTCAAAGTGTCAAAGGCAGCTCTGCCTGATTTTAGGCCTCTGAGGATTTGGGTTTAGCCAAACCAGGCATTCTTCTACAAGCCAGAAGCCAGTGTGAAAATCCATGGCACAGCACAGAACCATAACCAGAAACTCTTCCCAAGCAGCATCAGGACTTTGAAGAAGGTGCCACCAGTGTGTCCCAGTATCTGCCAGTGGGTGACTTTCTCCCAGGAAGAGACTGTCAGCCTGTGTCTGCTCTTTGGGACTGGTTTGCCACAAATGTTGCTGGGAATCACCCTTGGCACTGCTCTGACTCTTGGATGCAGCACCAGCATCCCCGTGCCCGCTGCGCCACGGCTTCCTATTTAACCTGGGTGCATTCCCAGGCTCACACTCTGCAATAGCCAAACTCAGCAGCCTCACAGAGATTAAATTCTTCAAGTTCCATGAAAACAGGCTGCCAGGTAGAGAAAACAGGGGATTTTTGTTTCCCCTTTGGAAGAGAGGGAGGCTGAGCATGGGCTCACAACACTTCCACCACTGGAGATTCTCACAGGTACTTCCCTGAGGATCCCAAACTTCAGGGGTGTTCTGAGAATCACTTGTTATGAACCCCAGCCCTTCCTCAGAGAGCATATCCCTAAATCTGGCCAGAAGCTCTCTGGGAAGTCAGGAAAATGGAAATATAGGTCTTTTCCCCAGCAGATTTCCTGTGTGACCTGGGCAAGTCGCTTATAATCATGTGAGATCTAAGAAGTGCAAAACATCTTAAATTCCCTTAAGTAGAGGGGAAACCTAAAGGTTTCAGAATAAGATTTGTTCATTTGCAATTCAGCCAAGCCTTTGGGTTTAATATCCCTACATTTGCAAAAAGCTGTTGGAGATCCTTAATGCCCTCCAGAGCTCACAAGCTCGGGTTTAGGTTTCAGCTGGAAGCCAATAAACAACCAAAAAGAGTGAAACAGCCACTTTTGTGTGAATCTGAAGGATGGTATTTCCAACAAGCAACATGGAAGTGTCATTAGGGTTGCCTACAAACTCCCTACAACATGGCATAAAATGAGCTGAGTGTTTTAGCAGTGAGGATGAGGACACAAACTTAGCATGGCTCCTTCTAGATTCCCCTTTCCCAAACTTTTCCAATAAACCCCCCAAGTCACGCTTGCTGCACTGCTCTCACTACACCTAGGCAAATAAAACAGGAGTAGGCAGATATGCCCAACTTGTTCAAGCTCAAATAGCAAATTCCAGCTGGCAGCTTCCAAACCGTGCCTCTGATTTATTGGCATTTCAAAATGTTTTACAGAACCATGGTCCACTGGCACCAGAGCCTTGTTACACTCAGCAGAGAGAGGAATAACACAACACAAAGCTCTTTATAAAGGTGCCAGGTCCTCAACATCCTTTTGGCAGGGACGCTTACAGCACAATTCAAGTGTGTCCAAATAACTGTGTTTTCTGCCCAAACAGAAAACAGGCTGAAAAAGAGCCAAGTGAGCCTGGTCAGACCTGAGTTCCTTGAGGTGTGTTTCAGCTGTGAGGTACAAGACACACAAGTGAGCTCCAGAACAGCCCTGGCCCCAGAAAATCTGTCCCAGCAAACCCCATCCCAGCAAACCCCATCCCAGCATTATCATCCAAAGCCCTGAAGTCTGGATGATGTATTAATGTAACAACATCTGAAAGCACAGAGACTTCAATGACGGCGGACCTCTGAAATGAAACAAATTTCATGGTGCTAACTCAGAGAAAGCCCAGGAAAACCTGGAGCAATCATGCACAAGCTGGTGAAGTGACTGGAGTAAACTGGGAAGAGAATTCACCTGCCGTCCTTGGCAGGAGGGGAAGAAGGGAACACACATCGAGCCCCAGCGCTCTCCCCTCAGCCCTTGGTTGTGCCTGGGGGACCCGTGGCGTGTGTGGGTTTTACTACAAGAAAAGGCATCTCTGAACCTTTTTATGAAGCCAAAGCTGGACAAACAGGTTTCCCATCTTCAGCCCAGACAGCTACAGGCTGTGGTGTCAGGCAGTGCAGTTCCTCCCTTCACTCTTTCATCCTTTTCCCATTTAAATCCCACAGCTGCGTCTAAAAGCCGTGGCCTGAGTACCCCTGGGAAGGAGAGGACAGAGCTTTTGGGCTGTGGGTTACCTCCTGAGACCTTCCACTTCTATTTTATAGAAAGTGGAAATTAGTGCCACTCTGCATCCCCCTCAGGGAGGCATAGATGTAACTGGGGAGGAGGGAATTTTAGCTTTGGAAAGGTTGACATGGAGTCAAATAGGAACACTCTCATAGCGTCCATCACCCCCTCCCTCCTCCTGCCTGGCCCATTCCAGTCTCCTCCAGTTGTCAGGAAACCCCACACCAGTAACAGGCAGCACTGCCACTGTCTCAGCAAGCAAAGGCTCCATGCTCCAGAGCTCGGGGTATTTATGCAATCCCGGCTGGCTCGGGGCCCACGTGAGCTTTATTTATCTAATGTCTGCACTGCAGGCGATGAATTCAGAGAGAAGGGATTATTAGAAGACAACATGCAGAAAGGAGAGGAAAAGAGTAAGTGAGAAGTCCAGTGGAGCGAGGCTTTGCTGCGTTCCCAGCTCTCCTTGGGCAGCAATCGGAGCAGCGGAGCCAAGAGAGCCACGTGCAGCCCCGGGCTGGAAGGGTCCTGGGCAGGGTCCCTGTCACAGCCTCATGGGGACCCTCCCCAGCAGAGCAGGAGACAGCAGTAAATTCCACTAATTGCCTCAACCCGCTTAATTATGCAAGAAAAGATGTAAAATGAAAATTAATTCCATGAAACCAGTCCACGAAAATTATCCTGAAACCTTAAATCGGCATTTCCGCAACAATTAGAAGTTCCTCTAGGACCCTTTTAATGTGGGAAGGAGTCTTGAGTCACTGTTTCATGTCATGTTGTCAGAAAAAAGCTGTTTCCTAGAAAGAAAACGACCCACAGAGACTTGATAGTTGGCCGAAAGGATTTAAATTTCCAACATGTACCCAGAAGGGAAATACATCCCCCACAACAACGGCCATCCCAAAACTGCCTGTGCATTAAGGAGATAATAAGCCTGTGGTATCATAACCCTTTCAGGGTGGAAATGTCAGAGCATAATAAACCTCTGTATTCTGCTTTCTATTTCTATTTCTATTTCTATTTCTATTTTCCCCTTTTCTATTTCCACCTTTGGATTCAGGACTCAAAATCCCATTAAATCTCATGCTTTAATCACCAGAATCTGCCATGGCTGCAAATCTGAACGGAGATGGCATTTTCCTACCTCTAAATTTGATATCTGAAAGGGGCTGTTCTGTTTTGCTTATGGGTAAGTTTAGATGTTTTCTTTTGTGTTTAATTCCTGAAGTTTTTACCCAGCTCTTAAGAAAAAGAAGAAAAGCACCAGCTAAAGCAATGGGTGAAATTCTGCCCATGAGCATCCGTGAGTGGGCATTATCTGGTAAGGGTTATTTGCCACTACGCACAAACTGCCAAAGAAAACTCCTTTTGTTCCACCCTAATATTATCTCCAGCCTACAAAAAATCCAGTTCTCACACAAACCTGCATGGTTGTTTAAAACCAAGTTACCTCTAAACTTGTGCTGCTTTAGGAGCAAAATGCTCAATCCTACAGCAGATGCAGGGTTTGAGTTATGCCTTGTTTCCCTAGTGCACTTGGTTTTCTGCCTCTTTTTCTTTCTGTGAGCTCTAGACAGGGGGAAAAGTGCAATGTAAGGAACTCGCATTGCTGGGGCCTCAGTAATATCCGTCAGTAAACCTGTAATTGGATAGGGAGTCCTATTAATCTTGTGCATTGCCTGAGGGGCATTGCCAGCATCCAGCAAAACCTCTATTGATGAGGAAGGATTCCAAGCATGCCTGTATGAAAAATGAAAGAGATGAAGTATTTACTTACTTTACCCTTCCCTCAACCACTCATTCCCAACCAAGGGATACTCCAGACCCCAAGAGACTGAATTTCATCCTAGCATCAATGCCTGAACACAAAATGCTCAGCCTTTGGGTTTCTCCTCGAGTGCCTGTTATAACAAGTATTTCAAAGAAAACTCAAGGTGTGACATTTTCCGATGTAGCACTTTTTAATTTAAGATGTGTTAATGGAATGAGAACAGTTAATGGAAACAAAGATGTTGGTCAGTTGTGATAATGGAAGGCAGAGCGTGCTCATCCTTCCACATGATTCATAGCTCACATCTCATTCATCCGGCATCAAAGACGTGATTTATAGATGTTCTTTTTCTGCATGCTCCACCCTTGTTTCCTGGAGGAGCGGGAATAAACTGTTTTATATAGAGGTAGGAATTTTTTTCAAATGAGTCTGTACAGTGAGGGATTACTCTGGCCTATTACAGATAGCAGAAACACCCCAAAAAAGAATTTTCTTATTGGGAAGGCATTTAATGAAACTGGCATTGTTTCTATTACACCTAATTGCCAACTTCATCACTTCCTATCTTCCTATGACTAGTTTTCTTTCTTTCCTTCGTTTCTTTTTTTGCATTCATTTGCCTTATTAGAATTATTTGGATGTTGGAAATAGAAAAGAGGCCAATAGGTGTTAACTGCCCATGCATAGGTGTTAAATACATTCAACAGAAAACAGTTGCAGCATTTTTTTACAAATGTGGAGAGCAGAACTGAGACAACTTTACATTTTGGCCTTTGAGGCTTCTTATTTTATTTTTCAGCCAATTGCAGTACCCTTTTAAAAGCATCCCCTGGCAGCTGCTATTCCCCTGATTAGCTTTTTTTTTAGGGTGAAGGAAAATCATCAAATCACAGAATGGTTTGGGTTGGAATGGACCTTAAAAGCTCATCTCATTCCACCCCCCTGTCCAAGGCAGGGACACCTTCCACTAGACCAGGTTGCTCATTCATTGACTGAATCCCGGATTTTGACCTGAATAGAACCAGGACTTTACCCCACTGCTGGGAATTAACTCTGCCAAGGCTCGGTAATTATAAAATGTGAGGAGTCTGACAACATGAGCTACCAAAGGAAACGAGGCACCAGCTCCAGGGTCTTGCAAATCAGGGCTTAATCCTGGTAAGAATTGCAGTGTACACTTAGTATTAAACTGTTTTGGTAGAAATGTGACCATATAAAGATAATTAGCATTAATTATGCGTCCAAGTGTTTTGCATATCTAGGTCAAGCTGCTCTGCAGTTGAAGGTTGGACACCACAGGCTCGGAGCTTTGCAAAATTCCTTCCTCACATGTGGCCACCAAACTGACAGTGGATTGTGCAGTCCCGTGGACATTACTCAGAACTAATTTTCAAACTCTAACAAGTGTGAATGCCATATCTGTTAGGACTCCAAGGAGAAATCCAACTTGCCTGCTACATTTTCCCTGTGGGAATCCCACCCACTATGTCACAACCATCATTTTCAGTATTTAATGTCTCATTTNAAGAAGTGGCTGCCACAGCAATGAATGGAGCCCAATGTGTCCCCGTGTGTACCCGCAGGACCAAGAGGAAGTGAACTCTCCAGCTGAAGCACGTCTGTGATTTCAGCACAGGACTTGCTGAAAGTTGAATCAAAATGGGCCAATCTAATATTCTGCAGCAAATATTTTCCCTCTAAGGAAGTGGCAGGTTCTGAAATCTGCCCATTGCGGCAGTGAGTCAGGGAAGCTCATTAAAGCCGTTCTCAGGAGAGCAGCTGGATGAGTTAAGCCAGAAAATTGCAAACTCCATTTGCCAGTCACTTTGCCAACACTTACATTTTTAACCCAGGGCTTTACACTTTGGTGCCCAAAGCTCTTTAACCAAAGTGCTGAACCACTGCACTACTGACTGAAACTGCTCTTCCCAACACAACCAAACAGTCTGGGAATGGGGATGTTTTATCATTATATGGTTTTATTTCATGCTGAGCCTGTGTGAAGGAACTCTGCTCTTAAGAGGATGCAGAGTCAACCAGAAAATATCTGAGTATTTCCTACCCATTCCTTGACATTTCAAACACACCCTCCAAGCCTTCCTTCCTTCCTTGGACATGCCTGAACCTGGTGCTGGGCTCCATCTACAAAACAAACTTCAAAAGCTGGTCACCCACGAAGTAATAAAGAGTTCCTAGGACCTTTTTCTGTTGGATGGCAAATCCCAGCAGCAAGTACCTCTCAATTCTGGTCCACCAGATTTCTGTTCCAGAGGATTTTCCCTATGGGAAGAGCATTAGCTTAGGCGTCCCTTTTAAACTCTGCATATAAATCTTTATTAGCGACACTGCCAGACAGATTATTAGAA
The DNA here is from genome assembly GCA_013389985.1 of Dryoscopus gambensis. NCBI lineage: Eukaryota > Metazoa > Chordata > Aves > Passeriformes > Malaconotidae > Dryoscopus > Dryoscopus gambensis. The sequence goes on along the minus strand of WEIT01019422.1, from coordinate 1,382,015 downwards.
TCAAACATTTGTGCTCAAAGAGTTTGGTCTCCATAAACATAATTCAAAAAGCCTTTGGGCCCTTTAAAATGCCATATGTTCTCCTATGGTTAAGGGCTGCATCTCCCTGGAGGCAGCAAAGCAAGGACTAAAAACTGATCATATTATCTAAAGCCTTGGATAACCAACTTTGCTGTCCCAGAAGGTTCTTTGGGAAATCTCACATGAAATCTATTCTTATTCAGCTTAGGGTTTGGGCATTTGTAGGCTCCCCACAGGAGTTCAGCCCCCTCAAAGCAGCCAACATCTCCCAGGGAGGTGGTGATCAAAAGGGAATCCTGTGATCCAGCTCCACAGAACTCCCGGAAAACGCACAGCGCAGCAAATACAACTGATCAGTTCTGGGATTTCATGGAGCACATCCGTGATGAGCAAAACTAACACAGGCTCATTTTCCACTTGTCTGATTCCCAATCTTTCTTCACCCCCTTTCCCAGTGTGAATCTCTGGTGTTTAATGGAAGGTGAGCTTGGCCTCCTCCCTCTGTGAGGTGCTAACAGGGGCTCTCCCATTCATTCCCCTGCCACCTGTTTTCCCCCAACTTGTAGGAACAGATCCCTCTTTGAGATCTTCACCCTTTTGCTAAATCTGGTTGGAATTGGCCAGTGAATTCAAAAGCTATTAGACACACACATACACCCCCAGAGGCAGTGTGATCACACAAGGCTCATTTCCTTAGGATATTAGGCAAAAATGCCTACTTGAAAGCTGTTTGATGTTGGATGCACCTTTCTCCATTTCCTGGTTCTGCATGAAATGCCAGGGAGAACCAAAGACATCACAAGTAAAAGCCCATCCCCAGCAGACTGTTATTAGCCTTGTTTCTAGAGCAACTCTTGGCTGGATATCAAAACAGAACCTCCTCCCCCCTCTGGGGTTTGCTCACCCCATGCAGATCTGTGGGTGGCATCTCCTGAGGATCCTTCTCTGCAGATCCTGCTAGCAATACCAGGGTTTAGTACAAAGAAAATGTATTTATAAAAATACCCTATAAATATTAGGTTTTAGCTCCCTGTTTGAGTCAGGATGTTGATGTTGTTGCTCATATCACCGTCACTGACTCTTAGGTGAGCCTGGTCATTCCACTGGTGTAGCAATAATGTCACTCCAGATGGACAAATCAATTACAAACAGCCACTCTCAGCCTCTGATATAAATCAGAGGCTTGAACTAAATCAGACACCTAAAGTTATTTAGAGGCAATGATGGAAAGTAAAACAGTCTTTCTGAGGATTTAGCATAGTTTGTATAAACACAGGCAGGATTTGGTCACTCTGGTCGCTCTGGTGCTGGTGAAATGCAGCCACAGGTGAAATCCTGCAGGTGAAACACAGCCCCGGTGGCACGGGATGGAAAGAGAAATGAAACCCAAAAGGATGAATGAGCCACCTGGGGTTTATTCTGGGAATCAGAGGGATGGGGAGGGAAGCAGGGAAGTGCTGCTGCTGGTCCAGCGTGACTCCATTTGGAATTATCATCTGTGCAGGGGCTGTTATTGAGGGGTTATTACAGACAACTTCCACTTGTGGTCAACCCTTAGACAGACTGATGAAGGTGGATCCCTGCTGTAAGGCATGTTTTCAACATTTAGCTCTAAGGTAGCAAAACTCTAAGCCTGCTCATAGAAGAATTATTTTAAGCCCTTAACCCCAGAGTCATGAACCAAACGTTGATCCCAAAACCATACCCTCAACTCGTCTTGCATTCAAATCCCTCCTTCTGTAGATGCTCAGTTACCTCTGTTCTCATTCCCTTCAGTGAGAGTCGAGGCTGCTTAGCACAATACAGGATCAGACCTGTATGGAGGAAAAACTGCTCCAGTACCTGAAGAACCAGCTTTAAAAAGAGCAGCAGAGCCTGGGTCTGAGCTGGGAGCTGAATCCAGAGAGGGAGGCAGCAGATCCACACTCCAGTTAATTATATTAAATAACACCGTCTCGTAGATACCCGGATCCCTCTCCCTACCACCGCTGCCACCTTGGTGTCAATTATGCTAATGATGGGTTTCTTTTCAAAGGAGGAAGCAAAAAATAACATTCGGTTGAAACTGCAGGAAGAAACTTCAGTGGGCAGAGGGTAATTATCCAAGCTGGAATCCAACTGGGGGACTGGAGTGAAGGACCCCTGCTCTGGCTGGGAGTGAAGGGGAGCATTAAACCCACGGTGAGCCCGTATGGAGCTCTGTGAGTTGTCTGAAGGCAGGAGCTCCTTCAGCACAGTCTTTTCAGTCTTTGTTTTCCCATTCTCTGTCTTCCTGAAGAGCCAGAATTGTGTTTTTCAGATAACCACACCGCAAATGGAGAACTATGAAACCACAGAGATCTATTTTAAATTAACATTAGCCATGTAGCTGAAACCCACAAACCAAGGCAACGCTCTCCCCACCATAACTCAGGGCACATGGCATGTGAGATAAGAGAGCTGCAGCTTTATTTGGTAAATTTAAAACCCACCTCTCGGGCGACCTCTCGGTATCTCCTGCAGCTGCAGCACAGACAGCCCAGGTGGGTGGGTGCAACCACAAACCTGAAATTTCCCAGCTTTCATTTTTAATTCAGTTCCTTAAAGTTCTTGGAGGGAAGGGAAGGGATGGGCTTCAGGGTTGGGTTTGGGTGGTTGGTGGTTTGTTGGCTTTTTTTTTTTTTTTTTGGTTTCTCTGCCAATTTAAACTTCATTTTATTACGCTCAGTGCTATGTTTAGGCCTCTCTCCAAAGACTGTCTCCCAAAAATTAAGAGACAATTTTATTACTACACAGAGGAACTTCAAAAAGGGATCTGATAGTGGGGGACTTTTCAACCTTGCTTAATGAGATCTAATGACTGGAACTTGCAACTAGACATATTCGACCTTGTATTAAGATGTAATCTCATAGCTGTGAGGGTAATGACATACTGGAATGACTTCTCATGAAAGGTAGCTACACTATTGCTCAGAAATCTTACCCCAAAATCAGATATCATTCTAGAAAACAGCATCTCATTTGGGGCTGGGTGAAGGTCTAGGGGCTGGAAGCAGATGGAAGGGAAAGGGGATGAGATCAAGCTGGATGTTTATCTGGGGTTTAGGGCTGGGAAAGTCTCTATCACCCCGGGTATCGCTGTCGTTCCCTGGCCCCAGGAGAAGACGACTGCCCACATTGCTCTCTGAGCTCTGCAACCCCATCGCCTGCTCCCCCAGCTTCCACAACAGGCACAAAGCAGCATTTCCTCTGATAGGAGCTTCAGGGGGAAGAGATTCCTTCTGGAAATGTCTAACTGGAGTGCCCCTTATTGCCTGGTTGTAACCAAAATCTCTTTTGCAGAAACCATCTTAGCCTGAAACCATCTCCTCTGCTACAGAAATGAAGTGTTTATGGCTTATTTTAAAAATATTTTCCACGGAAAGGTCACAAATCTTGGAGTTTTCTCTAGGTATTTCCATCTTTCCTCCCATTTGGTCAGAGACCTGGTCATGCGCAAAACTCTTCTTGCTGTTTGTGGAGAACAGGCTGTGAGTGACCACCTGAGCTCACCCTGTGGTCACCAGGCAAAAGGGTGGGGAGGAACGGGAACAAAACCTGCCAGGGGCAGGGAATGCATGGCACACACTGAGGAGGGCAGGTAGCTCTGGCCCATGTCACTCTCACCTGATGGGCACACGCCACACGGGCATGAGGGACCAGCAAGGGCTCTGGTTTGCTAACCCACACAGTAATGTGGGTATCTACAGGGGAAGGATTCAAAACAGGAGGAGGCAAAAGTATCCCTGCTGATCAGAAACACGTTATTCCTGTTAAAAGGCCTTGCAGGGTTGTGTTGTCCAGCAGGGAACAGCTTTGTGATGGGCAGTCGGTACCTCTGGGTACACCCGTGCCATGTGCTGCACTCACTGGAGTGGTTCCCAAAAGAGCTGCTGCATTAAACTCCGAAATGGCCGGGCTCAGGTTACAGGATCTCTCCAGGCTGCTCCCACAGACCCTCACCCTCCCCCAGATCCCGGCCTCCCGCTTTTCCCTCCCAAATGGAGCCGCTGCTTCTCCCTCCCCTCACTCCAGCTGGCCTTAGGATGCTGTGCTCCTTCCAAATATTTCAACTGCTAAATCAGGTTTTTTACCAGCTACAGCCCTGCAAACAGAATGATTTTGGGGGGATTCCTATCAGCAGTACTTCTGTAGGGGCAGAGCTAAACCAAAGTGAGCACAGAAGGCAGGGAGGGATAAAAACCAAATGGAACCGTTTTAATCAACAGAGTTGACATTTGAAAACTTCATGGAATAGGGAGGGAATGTGCTTGTGTTGGGACTTCGGGAGGTATTCGTGGAGCAAAGAGGCCCTGATGGTTTGGTTTGTTCCTGATGGATGCTGCAGCTTTTGCTCTTCTATTTTTAATCTAAAATTTGTCTCATATGCTCAGCTCTCCTAGAAAAGATCAGGGATGTGTGGACAACTGTCAGGATAACCACACTGGGGATTCAGAGCACTGGAAAAGGGGTAATGGGCAGCTGGGGACTCCAGCTGGGGAGGCCCAGACCTCACTTTCCTGCCCCTCCAGAAGTCCCAGCCCTGGAGAGGAGCCCTTGGATCATCAGATGTGGACACCAGCTCTTCTGCCAGAAAGCCCCATAATTCAGCCCAAACTGCCCATTCCTGGGGTTTGGCCCAGTTTTTCCAGACAATGTGCAAAGCGAGGGGAAACAGCATAACGTGGGGTTTTGATTGTCCAATTTGTAACTATGAAATACATACAAAATACATCAAACACTCAGAATTCTCTGCGAAGGAAATTGCCCTTGTGCGGATTTATGAATTGTTTTAAACACGAAAAAATGCAAACCAGCAGCATAAACCCAACTAAGAGCAAAAAGAGGGAAAAAGAAAAAAGTCTTGGGTGAATAATGAGAAAAGGAAACAGATTCATGCCTCTCCATATGACAACAGCCCTCAGATCCAGCAATTCTTCAGAACTCTTTCCACTGCCCATGTTACCACCTATATTTGGAATATATTTTACAAATATGAAGAGAATCTCTAAAATATTTACAAATAAGCACCATTTCTACCAAAATAACAGAATCTGCTGCTATTCTGAAAGCCCTGAGTTTGATTTTGTAGAAATTTGTGGAGAAGAGTCAAAATAACTAGGAAATGTAAACAGTACATGTTATAAAAAAGTGAAAATAAATGTCTGAGATGTTTCACACACTCAGGTCATTTGTGCAGAATTTTTCAAGTCTGGTGCTGCTCAAACCAGCTCAGTCAGGGGTGACTTGCAGGTGCTCAGAGGTGGCACTTCGTATCTGCAAGTGGAGGACAAGCAGCACTTGCGGCATTTCGGTGAGACAGCTCCACTGACTCCCATTGTGCTGCTGGATGAGAAGCCTTTAATTCCCACCAGGTCTCACTTTCCTGGCTATTTCCACTGCTTTGCTGGATGTGGAAAGACTCTCATAAATTTTAATGAAATTTTAAAAAAAGGAATAGGAAAGTGAGGAATGGTCACGGAAGCTTCACAAATCACACAGAGCCCCAGCATATGAGGACATGTCATGATTTTATGGACTGCCTAAAATCCTGGTGTTGTGAGAAAGGAAAGGGCCGGTTCAGGATCCTTCCCTAAAGGAAGAAAAAAGACGAGCTGGAAGCAGGCAGGAATGTCTTCCAGTAACAAATGCCTTTAGAAGGATCCGATAAATCTTGGCCTGGATTTATTTGAAAAGGAAAATTCACATAAAGACACTCCCTTGATCAACATAGCTTGAGTGGCTTATCTTTAAATCAAACCCAAAAGCTCCAAGGCACACATCTTTGAAATCTGAGCTTTAATGGCATTAAGAGACTCAGAGACCACCAGTTTCAGACTCAGATCCTGAAAAGCAGGACTTGAACCAAACTGGTTGATTGTATCCAGAACAGCATTTTTGTTTTCAGCTCAGGGGAGGCCAGAGAGCGAAGGGTCAAGCAGGACTGAGATTTATTTACTGGCACTGAAAAGTAAACACCAGGCATTACCCTGATAACAACCTGGCCCTGACAAAGGCCATTGGCAAGGCACATTCTTGAGGAGGAAGAGTTTGGGTTGCTGCATTTCTGCTTTGCTAAGGGGATAGGCAGCGAAGCAATTACATTCTTGAGTACAGACGAGGCTGGGAGAGCTGCCCTGTGTTTAACGTGGCAGGAGGTGCTGGCAGGGGAAGGTGGGAGGGAGGACAGCGCTGCAGAGGCAGGATCAGGTCTCAGAGCTTTCCCAGCCCCTCTTTATTTCCCTGCTGGATATAAACAGGACAACAACTCCACTCTCCAAAAGCCAGGAGAGAAGAGAAATGACTCGTTAGAGAGCTGATGGCCTCGCTGCAGTGTTTCCATATGAGGGTTTGGTTCTCACCTGCATTTACAGTTACACTCTTATCCGTCCATCTCACTGGCACCAGTGGGAAAGAAATCTACTCCAGGAAAATCCCTTCTGGGAAGGCTTAGAGCAAAAACACGGGAAGGATTCTGCCAGGGAAAGGAAATACTATTGAAAATCCTTATGTTGGAAGGTTTGGGGAGAGCAGCACAGACCTTGGATCACTAAAAAAGGCCTCCTGTGGCCGGCAGGCTGATCTACAGCATCTTCACACTCTGCATTTCATTTTTCCACTATGTTTAATTCTGACTATTTCTTAATGACATATTAAAAAACACTTAATTTAAGCAATAATTAACTTATTAAAGCAGAGTTTCCAAAGTCAGAAGAGTCAGTAACTTTCTGAGTGCCCTCACTCAGACACAAACACTGGGGACACCACAGTTGGTTTCCAAAGGGGAAGATTCGGAGCATCCCAAAGCACTGCACCAGGATCCTGGCAGGAAGCAGGGTGAGCAGCCAGAAGCACACAAAACACAGCTGCAGAAAGTCCTCCAGCTTGAAAACTGAGTTTCTTATTCTAATACACATGCTTTTCTCAGGTGCAGAATAGCTGCTGGGGGGTGGGACCTGCAGCCACAGTCCTGATGAGGAAGAGCACAGCCACGTGCAGAAAACGGAGAAATTACTATTTTAAGTGTGCAGCTGTAGAGAGATTTCACATGTTCTCATCCCAGTCTGCTTCTCTTTACTCGTGGATTTATTGTTTATATCCGAACATTTTCTGAACGAAAATACTGACAGGTTTTAAATGCTCCATTCCCCTGAACCAGGGCTCACTGAAAGCCCTTTGTTGTCACAATCTCCTTATCAGCCTCATAGTCCTGATTTTCTTCATTTTAAGGGACCTTAACGTATAGCACAGCTTGATAAATTTATGTCTCAAATTACTCTAAGAACAAGCACAATTTAATACTTTGTATATTATTTGCAGGTTTGATTAACATTTGATGACAATGTGCCTTGGCTGGGAGCCCAGAATGCACAATGCACCTGTCAAAAATGAAGAGGCCTTTATACCCATTGCTTTCCCTGTGACGTCCACATTAATCATCACAATTTGCTGCTTTTTTTTTTACCAAAAAGAAACCTAAATAGTGGGGTTGGACTGAGTGCTGCTGAAGTTGTTTATGGGATAGAGGGAACTGCTGGCCATCCGAGTGGACTTTAGTCTGTGAATTGGGTTGGCCATTCTCACCAGGACCTTACTGCAGTTTTACACCCTTTTTTTGGATGAAAAAAGCAGGAGAATTTAGCTTGTCAGAGCAAAACACCTGGGAAAAAACAACGGAGCATTTGTGACAGTCAGTTTTGCATGGAGAAGCAGCTCTCCTGACTGCTGATCTCCATGGCTGGGCTTCGCAATTCCATTTTTACATATTTGGGGTACAGGAGTCTTCAGGTTCAAAAAAATGAGTTAGTTGGTAAAGTTCCTGCCTGTAAACCCAACATACATCTCATTTTTTCTAGTAACAGCAATCTGGGCTACCCATCTAGTAACAGCTGCACTGATAGACTGGATGTGGCAAAAACACCTGGAAGAACTTCCTGCCAGAGCAGGTGAGTTCCCACCTTCCAGTACTTGCCTCATTTTATTTGTGGGGTCAACTCTGCAGAAGTGTAAACCTGAGGAATCATAGAATCATTAAGGCTGGAAAAGACCTGCAAGGTAAATTAAAATCCAACCTTTGACCAATATCCTCATTTCCACTAAACCATATCCCAAAGGGCCACGTCTGCTGGGTTTTTGAACACTTCCAGGGATGGTGACTCCGTCACCAGTCCTGCAGTGAGCCTGTGAGCCAGGCAGAGGCACAGCTGGGATCTGAGGCACAGGGAGATCATCCCAGCCACAGTCGGCTTCCATCTGAAGGCAGGTTGCTGTAGATGGAACAGGGAAAGCAGCAGTAAGTAAAACCTGTGATATTTCAACGTATTTTTGGCTACAAAGACCACACTGCGACATCTGCTGATGTGGAAACACCTCAAGGCATGTTTTTCCCCCCTGGCTTCTCCAGTATAATAAAGATACTGTTGACAGGTGACAGACTGTGGTCTTCCAAACTGAAAGTCAAAGGAGTAAAATAAAGCTGTTGATCCACGCTGTGCCTCCTTCGGAGCAGGGAGCTGAAGGAGCAAGAGCACTCCCACAAAAGGCCAACACAAGACAGGGACTCTCTCTGTTTAACCACACAATTGCCCTTTATGATTGTGTATTTTGATGTTTCTTTTCGATCAGTTATGATAATTTTTTATTATTAAAAAATGTAAAGCTCAGAGCTCCTCCTGTAAGCTGTCAACAAAGAAGAGCCACTTCTACTTGCTTTAGCCAGCAGCATGTGGGGATTCAATGTATTACTAATTAATGTTTCATATTTTGATCCTGAAAACCACAAGAAGCAGCTGAGGGTATGGAAAGCTCAACTTCAACTTCTCTCTGCAACTTAATATGAGGTACCCGTGCTGGAACAAATGGTTTGTGCTGCTGCCAGACCAGAAAGGTGAATTTTTACCCTCACTCCACACTCCAGCAGATACCACCAGAAAAGGAGCTTCTGGTAACAGAAAATCTCAGATCTGTCCTTCATCCACTTTCCAGTTCTCCCACAGAGAGGATTTTAACTCATGTGTATTCCCTGTAACATGTGGAGTGACAGGGAGCAGCACTCCCTCCTTCCCTCTCTGACTTTTCCCTGCTCATCTCCTTTTCTTTTAACATTTTCTTTTATTTACACAAAGTCCTCCTGATTACTTTTAATCTTTCTGGACACTGCTGAATTATGTTCTGTAAAGATGTTTAAGGAACTCTCAGCTCTGTTTATATACATATATAGATGTATATGCAGTAGGTAGTGCAAAATAAACTTTCCCATAATCCTTATAAATCTGTCTTGTTTCAGAAAATTGTTCTGCGTGGGAGAATGGTGAGGTCACTCTAAAGGCCTAATTGCCAAACTCCTTTGGCAATCTTTCCCACCTTCTCCTTGTCTTCACCCCTCTGCTCCCCTTCCCCACTCCATCCTGTCATCATTCCCATTGGTCCTTTATTCATTTTAATACCAATTCCAGTGCACCTGGAAGGAAACACACATGAGGGCAACCTCAAGAGCAATAATGAAGACCTTAAAGAAAAGCACATGGCAAGTCTGAGCAGGAAAGAATCCCAGAATCCCAGAGTGGTTTGGGTTGGAAGGGACCTTTAAGCTCAGCTCATCTCATCCCCTGCCATGGGCAGGGACACCTTCCCCTATCCCAGGGTGCTCCAAGCCCCGTCCAGCCTGGCCTTGGACATGGCCAGGGATGGAGCAGCCGCAGCTGCTCTGGGCACCCTGTTCCAAGGCCTCCCCATCCTCACAAGGGGGAGTTCCTTCCCAGTATCCCACCTAACCCTGCCCTCTGTCAGTGGGAAACCATTCCCTGTGTCCTGTCCCTCCCTCCCTTGTAAAACAGAGCCCTGCTTGTAGCTCCAGGTGCATTTTGTCCTGAGCAGGGACCATTCCTCACCTGGCAGTACAACTGAGGTCACATCCTGATTTCCAGAAGCAGTTGCACTGAAAAAAAGAATATCCAGCAACTCCTTCTTAGCAGGTTTCCATTCTCAAGCCTTTTCTAGAAGCTGGAGGAGCTTAAGACCTGCTCTCAGTAAATCCCACTGGATAAATAACTCAGCTGAAAGCACAACCAACACTCTGCTGTGCTATCAGGCTACAGAGCCAATAAACTAAAACAACACTCATGAAATCACTTAACCAAGAGGAGCTTTCCCAGTCTTGTTTCATGGGAAGAATGGCATCCAGCCCTGATCCCCAAAAGCAGCAATCATGCTACAGGATTAATAAACCCAACTTCAGCAGAAGCGGCTCCACACAAAAACACGCACTGAGGTTCTCTTAAAAAAATTCCCCAGCTAGTAATGTAAGGAAAAATATGTGTAATGCCCTGATACAACTGACAAGAAAAACAGAGAGTAAGATTTATAGAGTAAATTCATTAAGCTTTCAACTCACATTCCATCGTTCTGGAGTCCAACTCAAATTACTGTATGAAAGCTCTTTCTCATGGAACTAGATGAAATTTAAGATTACTTTTAATTACAAAGGGTGTGGGAGAATGTTTTCATGGGAGACAAATACCTCTACACCTCTTACCGGTGTGGATTTAAGAGGTTCACAACAAACAGAAACTGATTTATGAGCATTGGGGCATCATCGTGTCAGGCTGCAGCATGGGCTGAGACTTAATTTCTTTACTTTTACTGCCACGTATATATCTTTTGCAAGTTCTAATTGGAAATTAAAATGGCAGAAATTTTATGGGAGGAAAGTTTATTACTACTAATGGTTTTCAAAACTGGGCTACAGAAAAATATTAACCGTGGTGATGATGTGTTCTTTTTAATTTAAATTTAGTTGTGCTTTCAATAACTTTTTACGTAAATCACGGTTCTGCCAAATTGTTTCTCTGGTTAATCAAATGTATCCTGTTTATTGAATAAATAGTGGTCTCTGCCTTGCTTTTATTTGGGAATGAACAATTGTGTAGGAGCTATTAGCTCACATGCAGGTTGCAACCCTTCTTTTTATCAAGATTGCCCAAGTTTGCCAAAAAGAAACCCTTTTTACAATTTCCTGTCACCCTGCCAAACTAACCATTCCTGCTGAAGCTTTCCATGCTAAGTACTGGGTTGGGTTTTTTTCCCTAACCAAATGGTTCAGCAACTTCAGAGGAAAAGGGTTAAAACAAAGGAATAAACCCAACATGTAACCTGTCATTAAAGACAGATAACACAATACATGTGCCAGGGGGTCAGCTGAAGGTGAACTGTGACAGTTCTGAACAGCCAAGCACTTGACTTTGCAGAAAAATAACCTTTTAGGCCAGCTCATGTTTGGATGTAAGAGGAAACAAGCACATCTCTGTTTGCACACATTCACAATAATAAATGGAACCCACCAAAATGCAAAGACACAACTTGTGCACACACAGGCACAGAGCATCTCTTTGAAATGTGGACACCCTGGATGGAAGCAAGAGGAAGAGGCTGATGGTTATCAATTGGTGTACAATTTAAGCCTTGAATTATTTTCCTTTTTTGATGGCTTCTGCATAAGGGCCCTGGAATACAATTATTGCCCCACAGAAAGGTAAAAGCAGCTCTGTGAGACAGGTACTTCTCCAGCTCTGAAAGGCTGCTGTAGTGAGGGTTTGGAGAGTCAGAACAGGGTTTGGAGGGTTAGGAGAACAAGACCTCAACATAAAGATTGCCTGTTGATTATTGCTTTTTCAAATCCAACAGGAACAAAAGAGATCAAAATTCAAGTGTGATTTGGGCTACCCTGACCCTGAGCTGGCCACAGCAAACCAGTCCTTATCTCTGCATTAAACATCTTCTATCACTGGCACTGGTAAATACAGTACCCACGCTAAACTCTGTACACAACCTTTTTGCTCTCTGCCTTCCATCCTATTTTAAACTTTTACAAAGGGGTGGAGAAAAGTTGTAGAAAACACCAGGATGCAATTGCAGGGTCATTAATTCCAGCACAAGTCACTGCTGGCACCGTGTCCTCCCCATCCCTGCTTGCTTTGCTGCCTGCCCTGTTGCCAGCACCACAGTCCTGCGCTGAGCTGTGATCCAGGGCAGGGAACTGATCCAGCTGAACAACAACCAAACCGATGAAAAGGTGATGTCAGGAGAGGAGCTGGGATGAAGAGGAACAGCAAGCAGGAGGATGGAACCACCCTTTGCACTGCTAGATTAAAGGAACCATATAAACACAATTTCAGAGTTGTTAGATCACACCAAGCTGCTGCAAAGAATTCCTTTATAAATGTACACTTGGATTGGCTTTGCAGGTCCGTCCCAAGTTCCGTAGTTTCGCTGCTGTGACTCCAAAGGCATCCAGACAGGATGAAAGACTTTGCTCCTTCAAAACATTTGCAAAAGCTAATTATAACTTCTGTGCTGTCTTTCAAAAAAGAACGAACAGGATCACGTGCAGAGGCACAGGTTCTTCAGGTTAAGGGTTGTTTTATATCCCTGCACTATCAGGGGACTGGATCTTGCTTTCACGAGAATGCATTTCATGCTGTTGTACTTCTAAAGGGAGTATCCACTTGTTTATGGCAGGAATTTCAGGCAGGAACCCAGGCTCTGCATTCACAGATATGGGATTCAGAAGCCACATCCTTACTTAAGAAATTAAATGAACAAAAATTATTTCTACAACCCAAACTATCAAGTTGAACTGATGTCCAGGTGAACAATGGAGGTGAACACATGGAATTATTACTGTCCTTCCAAGATGATTTTTCTTTGAACTGAGATGATGGTGTTTTTTTGATTTTAGGTCATTTTCCAGATCTGCTTTAGCATTAACTGCAGCTTAGCTGGTACTTTTTGTGGCACAGCGCTGTCTGCCAAGTCTCAGTTTTAGGGTGATTAATGGCATCTTTCATGTGTCAGCACCTCCAAGAAAATGCCAAGTACACCTGCAAAGAGTCTGTGGAAGCTCACAAGTTACAATTCCCTTATTCTCTGGTATTTCCTTTGTTAAAAGTTGAGCTCCTACCCTGAAATACTTGAAATCAAGGAAAGGTGTCTTTATCACAGTCCCAGCATGTTTTGATGGTGACCCCAACCTGAGCTGCAGGAGGGAGCTTGCACCTGGGGAAGGGCAAACTCCTACGTTAATTCCATGGATGGGGAACTGTTCACAGAGAAAGCTCACAGGGGATTTTTGCTGCTGTTCTTGCACATTTTCCTCTCTATTTTGTGTTGCTGTAGCCAGTTCTACTGCCCCATCAAAAACTTTTAATGATTTTCCTTATTTTCCCTTATCAGCCATCTTTATCTCATAAACACTGATAATTCCCAGCCTCATTATCAGTTTCCTATTTCTCCTTTATTTCCATTCCTGCACTCAAATATATGCAAGTGCCTGTTCTCATATGCATGTTCACATAGCAGCTTCCATTTCCCTTCTCTGCTGGGCTGAGGGAGGGGAAGGGGGTGTTTGGTTCACATTGAAAAAAATCCTCTTCCACAACTGCAAAACTGTGACTTCTACAGCATCTGCTGAAGTTTTCTTAAACCATTCCTTGTTATCATCCACACTGTTTGCTTTAGGGTGGTGGGGTTTTTTCTTTTCAAACCACTTTGCTCATAATTGCTTTAATCTTTGGGAAAACAGCCCTTTTAAAGAATCCAGTATATCCATTATACAATTAATGACTCCCAGTGGTCTTCCCTAGCGTGAGATGCCTTGACAGGAGGGAAGTGGAGCAGATTTATTTGCAATGGCACTTCACAAGATCTTATTTCAATTTCTTGGCCATGCTGCTTTCTGGGACAAGTAGGTCATAGCACATAAACAGACAGCACTGCCATCAAGCTTTCCTTATCTTCCTCAATTTAACAGTGGGATGTGAAAAATTAAGTGAAAAACTAAATTATCATTCCTGGTTTTAGAATGTTTTAACACTCCTGTTACTGTATGCTGTGTCCCACAGATGTGATAAACAAGCAACAGTGAAAACAAACACTGTAAAAGGGGAGGGTGGAAGAAAGGAAATAGGATTATTCCCATTTTACCAAAGGAGAATTGAGGCACTGAAAGATTAAACAACTCTCTCATAGCACAGTCACACAGGGAAATGGAAGAAGAATCTGGGCCTGAACTCAGATCTCCCACAACACAGTCCAGGACTTTAACCACAAACCATTCTTCATCCATAATGAATAGCTCCTGGCATGCACATACCAGCAACCAGCCAGGGAAAGGGACATGTCTAGTCAGGAGAATATTAACACTTAGTTGCAAAATGGTCACTGGACCGTCCCTTGGACTGCAGGATTCAACTCAAGTGTTTGATGAGATGATGAAGCAATTCAACCGTTAATTCGAGATTGATTCCTCGGATAAAAAGGGCAATGATGTAAACTCGGGACAGAGGCTGAGACTCTCATTTTTTGGAAGAAACACATTCGATTCATATGCTGATTTAGTTTAAAAAATGGAGCTCATTTAAAATGGGGTGAAGCTTTTGGCATTCTCCAGTCAATAGTTCATGTAATGTACCATACCAGAAGATCTTCGTGTTCCTGCCAAACTTGCAGCCAGCAGAATCCTTTGCTGGTGATAGTTGAACATTGCAGCCCTGTGAGAAAGCAGGCATTTCCCATGATATATGGGGAATCATTTTCTTATTGGCGAGGTCATTGGAAAATTGCAAAATATTTTGCCTAAAACAGAGGGAGTTTCATCCTACTTTTTGCAGGAATGTGCAAAGAAAAAAAAAAGATAGAAGGCGGTTCTGCAGGGGATTTCTGTTAAAAGATAGGAAAAATGGGCTTCTTGTTTGAAGTGCAAGTGTGAGGTTATTGATCCTGTGATGTGTCACAGCTCCTTAGAGGTACCATGAATGGGACAGCCTGAACCACTCTTGGTTTATCTTCTTGAGCTCATTCCCGAGGCACAGCTTCTCACTCCAAAGCTCTCAGGCTTTCACCTGCAGCAGGGACACATTCCCTGAATAACCCTGGCTCCCAAAGCACAGGTCAGGACTGATCCTAGGGCCTGCACTGCCAGAGCCATCAGGAGTGGCTGCACAGAGGTGGCTCAGTCCTGTCCATCTCCACATCCGTGTCAAACGAAGCACTGAGATGCCTCTAATTTACATCAGATGCCAAACAAGCCGCAAGCAAAAGCAAAGAGCAGCAGTGAAGCCTGACACAGGGAATTCCAGCTAAAACCTCTTTCTAGAGTGTTCAAGCAACCAGCACTTCTGCTTTCTGCCACAGGAAGGTCATCTTGGATATGATCATGAACCTGCTGAGAGTACTCAGCATTTGAGAAAAATGTGCTGCTGCTGAACAGCAAAACCACACCTTGGCATTTGGCCTGTGGCCAAACAGAAATTTGGACACAAGATAGAAAATTTATTGTCAGGCTCTTGCATTCAAGCCTTGCTCTGTTCAGAGATACGACAGAGCGCCAGCAGAGGAGCCTCACACTTTCAGGGATGAGGTAAATGACAGGAGGAAGAAATCCTGCCTGAACACCCCTGAGAAAGTGTTGCACTAAGTGTGGAAATCACAATGTCAAACAGCTCCTCAACATTTTCTCTTCTCTCAGAGCTTTACTGGCTAAAAGAGAGGGCTGGAAAGGAGAGCAGTAAAAGTGGCCACGTGTCCAGGCCTGTGTGTGCCACATGCAACGTGTTCTCTTGCCCCTGCCTCCCACCTGGAAGCTGCTGTGCTTCCCTGGTGCTCCTGGGGCACAGTGGGAGCTGTTACTCACATCCACTGCAGCAGGTCAGCACGACCTGGATCCACCAACAAGCTCTGTCTTGTGCTCAGTAGCTGCTCACACTAAATTAGGCTTGGATTATTAAGTCTCCAGGAGTATCACCAAAACTGAATGAAGACTATTACTCCTGTTATGTCTGCCAAAGGTAGCTCAGCTAAGGTACGGCTGCATCTCCTTTTTCGGTTTATGAACTCAGGGTGTGTAACAAAACCCTGATGTAATTTGCAATATCAGGAGTTGGAGTCCCTGAAGCTCCTAATGGCAAAGAGATATTCAAACTCCTTCCAGGCAGGGACCCAATTTCCAATGCCAAAGCAGTGTCAATCTGGGGATGGGTTCTGCCCACCATGGAAATGAATTTTAGCTCAGAACTGGCTCTCAAGGGGAGATGGATTTTTCCCCAAAGTCTGAGGCTCTGGGGTTGTAACTGTTTTCATTAGGAAGGTTCCCAAGTCCACATCCTAGTCCAAAAAAACCCTGTAAAACTGATAGATGACAGCTCTGTCCCCTTTGTGACAATGCGAAGCAGCCATCAGTGGGAGGAATTCCAGTCACTGCAGCCACACCTGCATCCCAGCACGGCCCTTTTACTGCAGTGGGGAGGGAGGGGACACACACTGCAGCGATGCTGTCACAGGTATCATCTGTCACCAGCCCAACTCAGTAGCAGCCCTTAAAACTGTCTGGCTGCAGTGTGAAATTGCATCTGGAATGGGGATGCTCACGGAGGGAACTTCCTGGAAAAACACATTAGAAAACACTTTTTTTTTTTCAAATACAGGACTTGGAGCTCAGAGCAAAGCTTGCAGCTAAACCCAGCATGCTCAGGCTGTAAATCTTGTTGGTGCAGAACCAAGTCCTCGTCCTGGCTCAGCAGAATGTCTTAGATTACATGGTGGCATTTGCTGCAGGTTTAGGACCAGTTTGTATAAATTTACCCCTGGCTCCCAGCTTGTCAAGTATTTGCCCCCTTTCCTCCCAGATCCGAGTCTGCACAGAACCCCAGGTAATAAAGGTCATCTGTTCCAAATTACCCGGCAGGACGCAGCGCCACGGCTCTGTGGCTCAAGGCACGAGCGTAGCTTATGAATCTCCAAATATTTGCCTGAAAACGCTCGCTTTGGATCAGTTTTTCTGACATTTGCTGCAAGAGTTTTCCAGAAACACCCACCCGGACTAAGCTATTGTGCTGTGCAGGGAGCCATGCCGCTGACAG
The DNA here is from genome assembly GCA_013389985.1 of Dryoscopus gambensis. NCBI lineage: Eukaryota > Metazoa > Chordata > Aves > Passeriformes > Malaconotidae > Dryoscopus > Dryoscopus gambensis. The sequence goes on along the minus strand of WEIT01019422.1, from coordinate 1,365,063 downwards.
TCCAGATTGGGAGCTCTCCACGATTTCTGGTTTGCAGGGCTGGATGCTGATTCTCAGTCAGGCTGGTACCAACTGCCAGCAAAACTCCCCATCCCTGCAGCTTCACAGCTTCAATGAACCCAGAATCCAGCTGCTTGCCCTCATGCAATTCCCATTACTGGGAATGGTGAGCACAGGATGCCTTTTCCCTTTCATTCCTCCCCACACAGAAAAGCAAACACCTACATTTATTTTTAATCTAAGGCAGTCCAGTGACCTTTCCAACTTTGAGAGCACTTAGCACTCCCTCCAGGCACCTGGAAGGAAGGCAATGGGAGCTATTCCGTTATCCCTCAAGGAAGAAAGAGGGATCTTTCTTTTCTTTCTTCTTCTTTCCTTTCCCTTTCTGCCTTTGCTGCAAGGTCCATTTTCAGTTTGATCTTTCTCTCCCCTCAAGCTGAGTTTCTCTCTGTGTTATATTTCTACTGCAAGGATGCAGAACTGAAGCAACTGCTTGGATCTGCTCTGCACAACCTTAGTTCACCCAGGAATGGATTTTAGGAGAAGAGGGATTACCTCATCGTTATCTTGAAGCTGCTACTTTCTCTTGACTGTATCATTTCCCTGACATCCCATATGCACCGAGTCCACTGAGCACCACTGAGCTGGACAGGTGCCAGTCCAATATTCATCCAGGCTCCTTGTTAACTCCAGTATTTCACAAACCACAGTGTAGGAACTAATGAGAAATCAGAATCTGGCGCCATGGCTGGACTGAAATCAAACCATGAAGCTCCTTCCCGACCTATTATAAAAATTACAGTGTGGAAAGTGAATTTAATGGTGCAGAGTGCTTAATTGTAATATCAGTAAAGGCTTTGATCTGGGTGACTCTTGACATCACAGAATGAGGAAACTCCCTTAATGATTTGAAAAACCACACGAACGGTTGGGGAAGGAAATTTGTTTTATGTGTCTATATTAAAAAATGTTACTAAGTCTCAGGAAGAATTTTATTTTGGCAGGGGGGAGGATTGTTGGAAAAGGGATCTGTATCACAAAGGGAAACAGAGGTTGCCTTAAAAAAAACAAACAAGACATTGAGGACATTTTTAGAGTAATGGAATCACACTTGCCTGGTACAATGTTGCTGAGGATTAAAAAATGTGATGTTCTTAGCAAGGCCTGTGCTAAGTGTGGGGTGTCATCCTTTAGCCCAGAAGCTGCACCTCAGGTGTCTCAGAGCTCCTCAGGGCTGAAGGGTGAATCTCTGCCTCCTTAGCCCATGGATGATGCAAGACAGATTCTTCTCCAAAGCAGCTGACTCCAGTTGTTGTGTTGGAAAAAGAGACATGGCTCCACTGACCCTTCCAAGTGAAAGCCCGGGAATTTTCTCTGACAGAGGCTGGCTGAAAGGCCCAGGCAGAGGCAGAGAGGAGGGAACCTCACCCTAGAAATCATGTATCAGTGCCTCTCCCATCCTTCCTCCCAAGCTGGAGGTCTAAACACCTCAGGAATGCACTCAGCAAGAGGTCCTACCTCCAGCTGGCAAGGAATAACCACAGGCTTAAAAGCTCTGTCCCACTTCTACTGGATCTTCCGCATCTACCTTAATGTCAGAGATGACATCTCACTGAGCCAGGTCTCCCAAAAGGAAGAATTTCCTGCACCTTAGGCTGCTGACAGCCGCCAGAGTTGATCTGGCAAGACTTGTTTCATAGTCTGATGTGAAAACCAGAACTTTCAATGACGCCAAGGCACAAGAGGGTGATATGTGGCTTAGGAGAGGAGAGGAAAAAATACATATATTGGTACAACTACAGAAAAACAAGTTGGGGTGACTCATGAGGTGTCTACGACCTTTCAAGGAGAATTCTCAGGTACCTGGTTTCCACTGCAGTGTTCAGGCTGCCTCAGGTAAGCCTCCAAAGCCATCTGCCTGGGTGGGAAAAGTCTAATTTTGAAGGATTAAAACTTAGAGCTCCATCCTGTGGGGTATTGTCCTTTGCTCAGCCTCGCCAGGAATCTGGAAAACCTGCCTTGGCCTGATGTTGGGTGGAAGCTGGTGGGCATGCAGCCAGGAGAGCCCTGCCATGTCCCCTGCCTAGGGATGGACATTCTCCCACAGAGCAACTTGCATCCTTCTGTGGGGACTCAATTTACACAGAGTCAGGATCTGGCACAAGACAATTTGAGCGAAAACTGCACTAGGTGAGATGCCCAGCCAGTTCCTGGATTGAAATGCTTCAGTCCTCACAAGAAAGCTGCAGGAGAACAACTGTAAAACTGGAATATTTTATCTGAGCTAAAAAATGAGTGCCTGTCAGGTAAAAAAGTATTAATGTAAAATTTAAATGTGTACCTGCAATGTCACCTTTCAGGCACTGAAAAAAATTCCCATGACATTCAGACTCTGGCACATAAAGCTGGGCCAGTACAACTGTAAACAGACCAAATCTCACCCCACCTATGAGCATTTCCAGCAAACACCTTTAGCTACCCTTTGCCTCGTGCCATTTCTCCATGCTCCTATTTCCTTTCCCAGCCTTTTTTTTTTGCTTTGCCTGCTGAAGACTGGAATGTCTTTGGGGGCAGGCACCTCCCAAGGCTGGGACCCCTCAGGTACAGCCATCTGCAAACACCACAAGATAAATGCCTCTCCTGCAAAGTGTTTTAAGTGCAGGGAATTTACTTTTCCCCAGCGGCTGCCCACTGATACAGGAAATCTAATCCTAAATCTCATTAGGTTCTACAAACAATTTGGCCTCTTTCCCCAACAAAGTCACCATCCTGGACTGCTGAATGTTTATATTTTATTTCTCAACTCCTTTTTTTTTCTCCATTCCCCCACCCTTGCAATTTTCCTTTTGGTAAATATTTCTCCATTGGAGAAGTCTAGCCAAAAGAGATTTAAAAAAGAAAGTGAGCAGGAGAGACAGAGTATCAATCATTTACCTTCAGTTCTCCTGGGAAGAGGTGGGGAGAAAGAACAGCAAGGTAAAAAGTTAAAAATGGCAGAACCACAGCAGAGTTCTTTGAAGCGCATCCAGATCTATTTCTTCCAATGTTAAGGCCCTTGCAACAAGTGCCAGGACTTGGAAGGCAAAAAAGAAAAAGACTAATTCCCTTCCAAAAGTGAATTTTTCAGCATCAAGCCAAACTACTCAATGTTAATTTGGTTATTTGGCAAAAAATAACAATAATACTAGTACCTGAACTGATGCCATCTGCATCTAAATATTCTGGCCAGCCCATCTCCCAGGCCAAGAATTACAGCAGATACCCCTGACTATTAAAAAAATAGTTTGCTATTCTAAATGTCTATTGTATAACGAAGTGTTGCATCGTGTTGGGAACAGAATGACAGAGTATCTTGTACACAAACAGGGGATGAGGTAAGAAAAAGTGATATATCAATTGTATAAACACTTCAGAGGTCAAATATTGGCTCCCACTTCCTGTCATAAATGCACAGCTTTAATTAAACACTCAGAAAAGTGCTGGCAAAGTGACTTATTTTCCTTTGTTACCCACAAGATGAAAACTTTAAAGAGTGTCCTCAGATGCCACAAGTGGGAATGCCTTGAATGTGCAGGAAAAGGAACATGGCTGCTCCCAAAGAAAAGCTACTGGCACTCCTGGGGTGAGCCATGGGACAATGCCAATGAGATCTCCACAGCTTTTTCTCCAAAAAAAGCAGCAAGATATGGAGCTTGCAGAAAGTGTTTCAGCCAGAGCCACGGCGGGGTCAGGGAGAGGGATGGGCAGCAGCCAGGGAAGGAGGGAGCACAGAAGAGCAGCAGTGTGCCAGGCTGATCCTGCTTTGCCTGCAGCCAGGAAGGAGCCCCGGGGAGCTGCTGGGCTGAAGAAAGAGCTGGAGGGAGAAAGGAAGGGAAAGTAAGGCAGAGGTCTCTGCTTGCTGCCCACGGACACCTCAGGAAGCTGCTCCAACCCCACTCCCAGCACCAGGCTGGAGACAGGGTGGAGCCAGCGCCCCTCCTGTGCCTGAGTCACGTCCCTCAGTCACTCTTCCCACCTTGCAGAGAGCCAGAGGGTCAGACACAGGGCCCAGGCCCCCTCCCGGGCTGGTCCAGCCTGTTGGGCACGGGCTGCTGAGACACCCATGGGAGAGTTCCACTGAGCTGCCTCTTTAAGATAGAGCAGGGAGACTCCCTCCTTCCCCTCCCAGGGAATGCACTGCGTTGTCATTAATTATGGTTTGGATGACTACTGAAAATCATGCCTTCAAATAATTGGACAGTGGTTTAGTTCAAGGCCTGATAAAAAACACATTGAAAGCCGAAGGAAGGGTGCTGCTGCAATGTTTGTTTGTGCAGGGCTCTTTTTATGGAGAGTCAATCCCCTGTTTAAAGCTTCCACTAATGGGCCAGGCTGCTTGGAAATTTTCCTGCTGATTTAAACACTCACACCACGGATCTTTGCTCTCACACACAGGACCTTTGAGACCTCAGAGAGGACCAGGATCTCACTGGGCTCCTTCCCTCTAGACCAGACCATCATTGCATGGTCATGATGCAGCCAGCTTGGCCTAGAAAATAGGGATAAGGATTGTGAAATACATCACAAATTCTCTTGAATTATCCTCTTTTCTCTTATGAAAGCCCTTCATACTCAGGAAATGCTGGGGGATTAACCTATCCTCCAAAGAAGGGAAAAGCTTGCAATTAAGAGGAGCTCCCTGCGTGCTTGCCCCTTATCTCAGCCCCTCCCATGGAAAGGCCAGGCAATCTCCATAAAAAATAACTTCAGGAGCAGAAGTCTGGCATATATGGGCCTGGTGGGCTGGCAATGACAGCTGTGAACCGGCAGCACCAACCAGTGCCTGGGGCCCAGATGAAAAAGCTTTGTCCCAATGACACCAAGGGTCAGGATTGATATAAACACAATGGAATTTGTACTGATTAAGGCCTTTCCTCCCCACGCTGGATATAGGATTTCCTGTACTGAAGTATGTTTGAGTATATTATTTCTATGCCAGGGAAGGGAAAACACTCTTATACACTGAAAAGAGAAAAACAGATCTCATGGGGTGAGGAAAAGATACAAAGCAAAGAAACCCAGCTGAACAACACAAACATTGGGGACTTGCATTACTACTGACCACCCTCTTCCCCAAAGCTTTTTGGGAAGGAAAGGAAACTCCGAGCTCATAGCCATGAGGAAGAGGGAGAGAGGGGAAAGAGTATTAAGCATTTACAGTATTAATGCTCTAATTCATGTTCTGAAGTAACTGGATAACCCCACGGCATTCTTCTGCTCCAAAACCATAGGAATTTGGAGATGATGATCAGCAGGTTGACACAAACACACTGATCAGGGCAGTTCCTTTAAGTGGAACTTGTTTTTTACAACTGAAGATATTTTCCTGCACCAGCCCACACAGTTCAAACTGAAATGCAACCGTGAAGCAGAATTTCTACACCACCGAGAACATGGAGAAACAGCAAAACTGGTCTTCACCAACGTGTATTCCAATGGTTAAATGCAGTAAGTGGGTGATGAGCTCAGTCCACCACAGAGTTACTCACTCAGTACCACTGGGAGTACATCAAACCTCCCAAGTGAAGTTCTGCCTCATAAAAATTCCCCTATGCAGGACATGTCCTGCCACTCATGTGCTATTCTGCAAGAGGCCTGAAAGAATGAAAGCAGTTTCTGGTGCTAAGATGATAAAACAGATCTCCAGGACATCTTTCAGCAGCGCAAGCAAAATAGTCCTGGGACTGTTAGTGATCCTGGGGAAAATAAACACAGGGACCCCAGCAATCCTGGGATTGTTCGAGAGGCTCCGTGGGTGGCTTGCATTGCATTAAGGGTAACAAGGTTTCTTTTTCAAAGGACGTTGTGCTGTTTAAAAAAGAAGTGAAAGGCATTACAACAAGTGGTCATTCCAGGAGATGCATGAACTCAGGACTGACTGCATGGAAAAAGGCATCAATACCTCAGCTGCTCATCCATCACAAGGATCACACTTTGCTTTGTGCTGTTACAGTTGGGGAAAATGCAGACGCCTTCCAGAGGGTTCCTTCACTCCAAGCTTTTCAGTCCTCAGGACGTTCTCCAGCGGGCAAGCCCTGAGCAGTGGGGCTGTGAGGAGCGAGACCCGCGCCAAGGAACGTTTCCAGAGCTAAACTGCACAAGTTGTCTGAATACAGCGTTCACAGGGGAGGCTGCAACAGGCATGGAGACCTCCAGCAACAAAGCAGTCCAGAAAAAAAAAAAAAAAAAAAAAGCCAGAGGAAAAACAAACAAAGGGCCTGGAGGGTTTTCAGAGGAAAGCAAGAGTAAACCTTGAAAGGGCTGCATGACCGCTGGCAAATCTGTAGCTGTGAAGGGATCAGTAATCCAACATTGCCTCAAACTCAGGGGAATATGGAAAACATCGATATAATCCTGCTGTGCTCCCAGTCCACATGCAGCACAAACCATCACTCCTTCACGGGAACCAGAGAGGTCTTGCTAAGGGCCCTGGAAGGACACAGCTTCACAGCTACACAAGTTGTGTTGAAAATGAAAAGTCACAAGGAGCCAAGTGCCACTAACTGATATTTTTGGCCTGGCCCAATGCAAATCAAACTCAGTAGACAGTTCAGCTGGAGTATATGGACCAGATCAATACTGGGCATCCAGAATTTCCTTCCTCCAGTCCTTTCACATTCAAAACTCAGTGTAGAGAGAGTTCTGACTCTCTCCATGCTGAATTACAGGTCCAATTCCTCATCCTCTCCCCCTAAAAGACAGGCTGCATGCTATCTCCAGGGAAATGATGCCTGTTACAACTAGATTTTCATTTACACTCACCAATTTGAGCTTTTCAAATCCCTATTGAGTAGCTGTCAGGTACAGTGTCACTGCAGTAATTTGATCAAGTAGCTGGTGGCCAGAAGGAGATGTTAAAATGATCAAACCAGCAAATTCAAAAGAGTTTAGAAAATCCCATCTGAATACAAAAAGTTAAGCAAAACACTGTCATGAAAACATTTCTGATTCCCATCCAAAAAAGCCTACCATTTATTATGAAGCCTTTAAAATTGACAATGAGGGAATTCTTCACTGTGGTCTCGCCCTCACTTTCACCCTACAAAGCAATGCTGTATGGAGGCAGAGTAAACACCCTGTGCTGTATTTTCCTAAATAAAGTGAAGGAAAAAACCAGATCAATGTCTATTCTGCTGCCAGCAGATATGGAGTCAATTTAAAAACTAAAATATACAATAACTTAACTCTTTGCACAGAGCTCCAAACATGTCAATACAGTGAGCAGAAAATTGTTTTCCATAGAAACACTGAAACACCCTGGGCTGAAACACATGCTCAGTTTTTAAATTTTGAAGGTGAATTTGTTATTCCAAAACCAAAGGATCAGCAGGCAGCTCCCAGGCAGCTCTCACAGCCACTGTATGTTTTTTCCTTGACCAGTTCTGCCAAGGATGTTCCCCAAGTTCATCTTTTCCCAGGACATGTGCCTGGTATGGCCATCCTGGCAGGGGGGAGATGCAGAGGTGGCTTTAGCCTTTTTTCCAGGCTCCAGCTTTGGGAACAAGGACACCAGGCAGTGCTCACCCTCCTGCCAGGCAGATGCAAGTGGCCCCGATGTTCATGAGAAGCTGTAAACAGCCAACAGTCTTAATTTTTGAAGTGCGGTTTTTGTCCTTCTCTTATTTTCCACTTCCAGAGCTGCCTCAAAAACATTCACCTCATCTCTTCAGCCAATACCAAACCAAAATCCTCAGATCAACTCCTGAACATGGGAATGTTCTGAAGGTGAATCCACTTCCAGAACTCAAAGCTGGGACTGGGCAGCAGCTCTCCCATGCTCCGTGTGCTGCGTTGTGCCTTCCACTATCCCAGGAATTCTGCAGGCCTGGCTGGGAGAGCCAGTGTCCTGTATTTTTCTCTAGGATAGGATTCCAGGTGCCACATCCCCACATGATGCCATTACATGCTGCTGGAGCCAAGCAAAATGTTTCCTTGCAAATGTTGGCTCTTCCCTCCAGCTTAGCCCTTACTTAGACAAACTCTCCTTGCCTTCAGATTTTTAATTCCCATTAGCATCAGTGTTTTCCTGAGCAAAAACTTTTCAAAATGGGCAAAGTCCAGGAGACTTTGTTAGAACAGCTGCACAGCTCGTGCATTACTGCTCTGTTTCCAAATGTTTTCAACAGTGTGGCACAGCCTGAGAAGCTGACATACATAAAAAACCACCTTGACCTGGAGAAGGCAGAGTGTATAGCCAAGGTACTGGGAACCACCAGTGCTGCAGGCTGGGTGTAACTGTGACAGCAAGCACAGCCACCAAAGAGGTGCACAATTCCCACAGCTGCTTTTTGGGCACATTTCAATGGTTTGGAGGCAGGTGGGATGTTGTTGTGTCCTCATTCCCCTCACTGGTACCTGTTGGCATGGCAGGCACTCTCCGCCTCTGCCTTCAGCTCAACTTCTTGGCTAGAAATATCAACTCCTGTCAGAGCTGTGCTGAGGCAGCCAAGGTATTTCTCCAGCCCCATAAAATCATTCCTTCAATACTGCAGAACTTGGTTTTTGAGGCAACTTTTGTTCTCCCAGCATCTGGTAAACATCAGCCTCAAGCCCCTGTGCTGCCCTGGAGAGGGAGCAGCTCCAAGCCCTGAATGTCCGAGGCCGGGACTGGAGCAACAAACACCCCCAAATCAGGTGGGCCAACCTCCCCCAGGCCATGGCATTTCAGGGCCAGCTCCAGATAAAAGCTATTTACTGCCTTCACCTACTCCAGGCACAGTAGCTTCTGGAATGCTGGAGGAATTCTCAGGCTGGAGGGATGCACAGTCCGAACTGGACCCAAGCTCCTGCCTGGGCTATTCCCAGGGGTTCTGTGAGCCCACTGGACCACAGCTAAGCTCAGCCTGGATCCAGGATTCTCTTTGCCCATGTGGCTTAAGTTTGTCTGAGAATTTCACCCACTTAACAGGGTTTAAAGCAACTCCAAAGTTTCAGTATCCAGCGGCGGGTCTGGCCACCTCTCCCAGATGTGCCCAATGAGCACATCCCTCCCCTGGGCCCTGGCTACAGTGGGGATGGCTGCCAGGCCAAGCCAGGCCTGAAGAAAACCAGACTTTAATGTCATTTAAGAGTTGCACTTTTGCATTCTTGGAGAGTTAAATAACCAGTAGAAATAATCATGAAGTGACCGAGCTGTAGCTTTCTTTTTTCTTTTTATGCCCATATATTCATCCACATGCCCCATATGTGTCTGTGCCTATATTGATATGTTTATATAAAGCCCTTTCTGCTTCCCTTGCAGTGCTGCTCCCAGAGTGAGGGGCAGCAGAGCTGGGGGAACATCCAGACATCCCAGAACTGATCCAGCACTGCCACTTGGACCATGTGCTGAGAGGGATGGGCTCGGTGAGGACCCAGCCTTGGACAAAACCTGTGACTTCTACAAGGTGCAGGCTGGATGAACTGCCCATTAAACAGTATTTTTAGTTCCTTCAAGTGAGAGAAATTGTAGCATTCACTGGTAGCCATCCCTAGAGCCTGCTACCAGCATTGCTTGGCTTGTAAAATACTATTTCCAACTACTTATTCTTCGATTGCTTTCAACATTTGGGTTGTGATCTTCCAAGCAAGTGTCTGTTTCTAGCTGAATTGCTTAGAGTCATTTAAACCCCACTTGTTCTGGAAAGGAATATAAAGTTAAACACTGCATTAAAGTGTTCGACGACACAAATTCCAAAAGATTCAGATTCTAGCTGTTTCAGACTAGGCACCCTTATTCACTTGGGGTATTTTAAAATGTATTTATTCAACAAAACAATCCTGAGCTACCTCTAAATGATGGTAAACACCCATCCCTCTGGATTGGAAACATCAGAAAAAGCCACTCATCTTAGTGAAGCATTCAGGTGAAAAACTGGTGAAAACCGTGCAAACACATGACAAATGAATCATTTCATCTCCAGATTAGAGTTTTCACAGCTTGCTGCAAGGACGACCTTGCCCATGTGGAGGATAAAGAGGAAGAATTAATATCCTGAAAACACAGCTATTGAAATGAGCAGTTCTTTCCCATGTGGGGTGGCTTCCCTTCCCAGGATGAGCCCCCGGACGCACAGGTAGGACGAGGCTGAAGAGCTCCTGCAGCCCACCTGAGCTCACAGATAAGCACAGGATGCTCACATGTGGAGTCAGAACCCCTCCAGATGACAGCCCAGTAACTCTTCCTCTCCCCTCCCTGCTTCCAGGGATCCCTGTGCTGCTCTCCCCAGCTTTGGAAGCTTCCCTGCACACCCAGAAGGTGTAAATCTTCCTTTGAAGGTTGGTTTGTTTATTTGCTTTTAAATGGGAAACCACCAAAATTCAGCGACTGTTTTCTAATTTGAACGTTTTTATTTTCCACGGGGGAAAAGCAAATCCCACAACACAAGTAATTGCCATTCAATCTCTACCCTGGGTTAGAGTTCCCAGTCGGTTTCTCATCTTCCAGGGCTGAAAGGAAAGATTTCCCTTGGGAGATGCAAACGATCCCTCCATTATGTGGAGGCCGTGCGTGCGCATTCACGGGATCACAAATCTGAGTTTTCTTGAGTGACTTTGGCATGGCTGCCATGAATCCATATTAAGCTATCCCCCAATATTTATTGTCAGCAGCATTAGAAGATGCCTTGCCTCCTGTTTCAGAACTTAATGGCCCATTGACCGCACTTCCTGCGAAGCACAAACTGTGTCCCACGACACTAAATCTGTGCCACGCTAATGAAAAGCCCTTTTTATTTCAGGCCAGTATCCAGAGTAGAAATGATTTAGATCACAGTCACTGGGTATTTTAACTCACTAACTCACTATTTCTTTAGTAATTAGAGATGAGGCCCATGGCAGTGCCAAGTTGTAGGCTGACCCAAACATGCCTATCTATTCTGGATACTCTCCTGGAGATTTTTATTTAACACGTTTCAAATTAGAGCTGAGGTGGGAATGAAAAATTCTTTGGCACAAGTGAGGGACACAGATGAGTGCATTTTCCACTTGGTTTTTTGGTCCTTAATGCAGCAGTATTTTACTTCATGTTAAAGACACTCAGATGAGACATGACAACGGGGACAAGCTGGATTCCAGCAGGGTCCTGCTTAGGAGTACAAAAGCAGAATGATTTCCCCTCAGCACCTTTGGGCTTGTCCTGCAGGGTGACTCGGGCAGAGTCACTCACACAGACTGGCAATCGCTTTCCTCCTCGTTTTATGTTTGTTATTTTTCTAACCTCTTCAATCTCACTTTGCTGAAGCAGAGGAAATGAGGTAAATTGGTCCTAACGCAGGCCAGGAATTGCTGTCCTACTCCTGACGTGGGGTTTAAAGGCACTGTGGGAGTGGAACAGTAAATCTCTGGAGCACAAGTTTCTTGTGATAACACTAAATTTACCCAAATTTTATTGCTAAGATACAAAGTGTTATGGCAACACGAAGGAAAACATGTTCTAAGGTTTTCCTTTAAGGCATAAAGATCCACAAAACTCCACATACTGCTGCATACTTCAGCAAAGACATGGTGAGATTTCAATAACACCACTGTGCACTCACATGCTCTTTTTCAGTCCTGTGACATCAGACTTTGGGTTTCCTTGCTCAGCAAGCACATCTATAAACCTGCTGTATGGATTAGGATACTCTGAGATGCCCTCAGAGCCGTCTGCTTTCGCATTGCCTCTATCTCCAAAGAGAAGCCTGGGAGCACTGCATGCACAGGTGGGTGGTGGCAGGTGGACTGCAGGAGGGTTTGGAGTGGAACTAGAATATTTTTCTGCAAGTTAGCAAGAAACAAGTGTGAAACTGTGTAACTTAGAGACCAAGCATATTAAATAAACCTGAGGATGAGACTAACAACACAAAGGTCAGTGCTTCCAAAAATGTAACCTATGAGAAGCATTATTAATTACATATACAGGCACAAATACACACACAAAGGAGCGCAACACTTATTCTAAGATAGTTTTGGACCTAAAATCCGCGTTCTTCTACTTGAAAGGTGAAAGCATCACCTTGATTCCACATGGATAAACCAACCCCTGTAGTCTTTGCCTCCATCCTATTTTTGATAAGATATTTCTACTGTGTATCTTAGGTTAAATATTAACTTACATGAGAAACAGATGTTTCCCCTCTGCAAGGAAAAGCATCTTTTCAAAGGTCATCAGTGGGAGAGAAGGACTTCTAGGATTTACACAAGGCTGTGGCAGTTCTGGCCACTGTCCCTTCTGCTTTTAAGACCTTTTCCATTTGGCTTTAACTCTACCCACTTTTAAAGAAGCTCTTTCATCCCACTACCTGGTAAAAGATATTTTCCATACTTCCATTGCAACTAAATTCATTCATTGGGCCGTTCCTAAAACCACAAAGGCTATTTTGTTGAATAAATCCAATCCCTGTGTTCATTCCTAAACATAACTCAAAATATTTCAATGGTGCCTCCCCTCCTTTAGATGTTTTAATATCGGATAGGGAGATTTGCAGGATATAAGCTTTACAGCCTGTGAAGTTTTCACATCTCCAGGTGGAATTGCTTAACAGTTACAAAAAAAGAAAACTTAAAAAAAAAAGAAAAAAAGAGGGAGAGAAGACTTAAACCTGCTGGTCCACAAAAGAGAAGTTATTAAACCACAAAGAACTGTGAAACAATAAAGGTTTCCTCACTCGTTAAACACAATGGAATTAATGATCTGAGTTTCAGGGATATCTAAAGGCTGTATTGCATTATTTTGTATAAGGAATAAACTGTCCCTGTCCCCATCCAGTATTTCACCCTCTTCAGAAGGATGAGGAAGAACTTTCATAAATAATAATGCATAAATATGCAGATGTGCAAAGATAAACAGCACACAGACCAACAGCAGAGCAGAGAATAGCTCAGACCAAAATTAATATCAGCACCCAGAGAATTAAGAGAATTTAATGTGCAATCCTTGATCTCAGCGCATGAATAAATCAGGATGGAGGAAAAGACAGATCTAAACTGAGGTTCTCAACCTGGATCTGTTAACCCAGTGTGTGACTATGGGTAGGGAGGAACAACCCAATCCTTTACACCACCAGCTATGGGAATCATAAATTGAATGAGAAGACTGAGGAGCTGTGAATGGAGAAAGAACTCTCCCTTCTTCCTTTCCAACAGCCTGAGCTCATCTGATCTCCCAGAAAGTCTCACACTGTACCTGGAAGACTTCACACCTGGAAGGCGGCACAGTCCCAGTATCACAAGGACTTAGATCAATTCCTGCTCTTGCTCACTGATTTTTTTTCCCAAAGCACAAGCTGTCCCCAAGGCTCCCAGCCCCAGCTGGCCGTGCCCTGTGCTGAGGCGAGGGAGCAGCACCCCCAGCCCATGGGGGGATGTGGTCCCCGCCTGCCCTGCCAACACCCACGAACCTCCCAGAGTGGAGCAGGAGTGCTCCAGGGAAGGGCAGAGCGATGCCAAACCACAGGGTGGGGTGAGGACAGTGTCTGCAGGAATTCTGCAGCTCTGGGACAGATAGCATCAGTGACTAACGATTTCATGATCACACACATTTGGAATTATCAGCAAGTCACCTCTCAGGAGCGCTCGAACCCCAGTGCACAGCCCTGCACTGGGCTTGGGCTGCTCTTGAGGGCTTTTTATGCTTTAAATAAACAGAATCAAAGTCCAAGAGTTAAAACTTGACTTCAACTCTTATAAACTGCCAGTTTCTGAAATTACACAAGCAAACAATACTAAAATAAATAAAACCTACAGGCGAACCCTTTCTAAGAGCCCACAGCATTGTTAATGTCAGTACCAGAGAGCGTTTGTCTTCTGTAAAGTTATATGAAGTCTTGGTTTGGCTGAACTCACGTTGTCTGGTCACTTCTCCCTTCCCTGGAGAGAATATGAATGGTTTCTATTTCGAGGAGGTTACAGGTAGCCATAAATTATCACCTAAGTGTGGGCTGCCTCAGCCCCAGCACCTTGCCAGTTCTTCAGAGCGCTGGATGGCTTTGGCACTTAAACCTGCCAAGTCTTGGGCCACGTCAACTCAGTTTTTGACATGTGTTATGTGGATCATAGGGAACCATTGCAGAGACCTCGTTATGGAAGAATGAAGCATTTTTTCCCCATCTATCATAGGTACTTTTCAGATGACTGCATTCCTGCGGGACTAAATCATCTTTTTTAAAAAACAGTTTTAGCTCCTCGCTGCTCATCCCTAAAATATCAGCCATGATCAGGTAGCTCAGATTGTCACTGAACAAATTTAATTATCACCTGCACATTGCTAATTGTGGAGCTTTGTCTTTTCAGGCACAAAAAAGAAATTAATTACTACATTGAAGTTTCTGACTGAAAAAGTCAGAGTTGACATAAAATCCTGCCACGAGTGGAGATGCACACAAAGGCCTTTTCCAAAGTACACATTCCCTTAATGCTCTTGGAATAAAGCTACTTATATGTAATGCATGTGATTCACGTTAGCTCACTGGTCTTTTGTAGTGTATGAAGGGATGTACTTTAAAGGCAGAGTTTAATTAAAGTTTCTTAACACTTTTTTGTGAGGATAAAATAATCATTCCTGTTTTGCAGGCAAATGCTAAAAAGTTAATTAATGACAAGATCCAGACAGTGACTTAGTGGCAGAAGCAGGTAAAGAGGTCGGAAGACTCAGTTCTAGTTGACAGGAAACTCTCCCCAATGAATGTTCTTGAGGAAAACAAATTTCACCTGACTTCAGATCACACCACAAACCTCCAATTTTACTGAAGAGACAACTTGAACTGTGAGAGATACTGCTTTGCTGTAGAAAGCATAAAATAAATTGGATATTGCAAAATTGTAAAAACAATAAAGGAATACTTTGGATTCCAAATCTCAAAAACTCAGGGAAAATCCCCACAATTAAAACTTTAAACAAAACTGTAAGAACCTGAAAAAAGGCAATACAACATCTGATTTCTTTGGATTCTGAAGCTTCTGAAGGGTTCTGCCCTATTTGCTTCCTTCATCAAATTCAAAATATTCCAAATTAAATGAACAAATAGTTATTACTGGATGCAAAGATGCTGTTCAAAAGAAAAAGTGAGCTGGAGGGCAATCATTAAAATTATCCAGGTAGAAGGTCTCCTGATTTACATAGAAATGATTTGTTATTATTGTATTAATGATGTCATTTCTTTATCAAGTCACGATACAAACCAAGTCAAGTGCTTGGCAGGGGACTAAAGGAAAGCTGTAACCCAAGTGAACATGTACAGCTTCATTCTTCTAGAAGAAAGCTTGAATATTCAATTCATTGCACAATCACTCCTTTGATTGGGCTAATTAAGTCAATTATGTAAAAATATTCTGGCTTGCCAGGGTAGGCAAGACTTGAGGAGCAGTGGAAAAGAACAGCGAGAAGGAGGGTGCCCCAAAACTCTTGAGGAGCAACAGTCAAGAAGGCAGGCAGGTGAAAGTAAGCCCAGTAATTTGGGAACACTGGAATTAGGGAAACCTGGATGGAGTTTGGTTTATGACACAGCCTGTGGTTGAGACATGGTGATGCCTCAGTCCCATGTAGATCTGGGATGTTTAGCAAGGTGTGAGAGCTTGTCAAAGCCAAAATATTCATGGCATGTCCCTCATCAGGGCACCTTCTCTGTAACACAGAACTTGGGGAGCGTTAAATTCCTTTGGGCGAACAGCTTTAGCTGTATCTGTCTGTAGATACACAGACAAACAAAACAACTTTTCCTTGGAAAACGAGCTCCCAAAAACACCATCACAGCATCAGAGAACAGGTGCCATGACTGTGAAGGGACTTTGCATCCTTCAGCCACCACCGGAACGGCTGGGAAAGCTGCAAGGCTCTGGAGACAGGTGCCACCCGGATTTTGGGCTCTGGGGAGACACTCAGGGTATTTTGCTGCTTTCAGAGAAGACCCCGCAGCGCTCCCTCTGAATTCAGCAAGTCTCACAGCCTGACCTGATTTCCTGCTGCCTCTGACATCACTCAGCTCAAAATGCCTTGCAAAGAGGGAGCAGATAAGAATACAGAGTGGTCCTTATCACAGGTCAGCTTTCTGTTGTATAGGGAGAATAGTCATGGCTTTGCCTTTCACTGCTTAGAACAGTGCAGAAGGTAAGTTTTACTTGATGAAAAGTAAATGCATTCTTGTTTCCCTTGAAAGGCTATTCTGATTTAAAATCTACCAACCAGTATTAACACAAACAAATCATGACTGTGAAAACCCTGCTTGGGCCAAAAAGGCCCTTCTTGTCATTACCAAAGCTGGCCTGATCTGGTTATTGTCTCTGAGCACCTGCTGCCGTTTCCTGCAGAAAAGCTCCTGTCTTGCCCCTGCTGTGACCAGGACTCACCGTGTACAGGTGGAGATGTGGGCAGGTAACAGAGCTTGGGCACCCCCCCGGCAGCACACAACAGAGTCACGCTGCTGGAACACGAGGTTTGTCCTGGAGACACAGGGACACACCAGGGACTCTCCCCCTTTGCCCAGCACACCTTGGTCCCTGTGGACAGGCAGACCTCGCTCCGGGCAGTGCCGGGCAGCCTGAGCAGCGCACAAACCCAAACCAGACCTCAAAGCACCACGGTGCCCCCGCCCTGAACTCTGTGCCCTGCACACACTGAACCAGCCAGGGCCAGCAGCTCTCTGCTGGCTCGGGCTCTCTGCTGGCCTCCAGTGCTCCCCAGGTGCAGAGGTGAGCATGAGGTAATCACACCTCCTGAATGTGAGGTTTAGTCTATAGGAAACCAGCGGAATTTATGTAATTCTGGCACGCAAGCTGTTTCTTCTCTGTAAATTTAGCAGCCAGTAGCACACTCAGCTCCAGAACAGTGTGTGCACTATGTTACACACGGATCCCCCAACCCAGTGCTCTGAGTCAGGGCAGAGGCTCAGCCAGGGCAAGAGGGCTGTGACCTTGGGCATCAGCCATCACACCCTCCTCACATCCTTCTCAGCACTCCCAGCTGAGCTGGGACACCTCATTGTGGCCTCCCCATCCCTGGAAGTGTCCAAGGCCAGGTTGGAACCTGGTCTAGTGGAAGGATTCCCTGTCCATGGCAGGGGTGGAAGGAGATGAGCTTTAAGGTCTCTTCCAACTCAAACCATTCTGGGATCTACAATTCACACTGAAAAAAGGGTTTTGAACAGAAAACCGTGTTTGTTTGCTCCCAGAATCTAAACTCTCTCTTAGGGGTACATTTCCCAAATGAGGCAGCAGGTTGCTGCATTTTCAGCTTTTTAAAAATTGCAATATGCTCTTGTAGATACAGATCCTTTACCAAGTTTAAAGTTTGAATTCCAGTTTGACTCCTAACTCCCTGCCTTAGAAACGAGCAGAGCCCTTTCAATGGATCAAAGGTTTGAACTTGAAGCAACAAAACATACTGTTCTAAAGGTAAATACGTTTCAGCTTATTAGTTATTTATCCTCACGCTCTCAGACAATGAGTTTTTAAGGTTTTTCAAAGTCGTTGAGCTGTCCTGTTATTAGACTTTTAAAATGGATTAGGATCCTCATTAGGTGGCCACACTGTGCTATGACACATGTACGGTATTATAAGCTGTGAACTTCTGCATGCCAGTGCTTCTGGGCTCTTTATTTTGTTTTACCAATGAGAAACATTTTATATGAATACAAGACTTTATTGTAAAAAAAAAATTGTATTTCCCCAGTGTCTTTTTGTGTCAACAAAGGACTTTCCTGGAGAGTAATGAGTTTGCACTAAGCAGGCAAACACAAATAAACGAAGTCTATGTGGATAACCAAGTGTGGTGTATGTATATATTGTATCTCTAAGGATTTAAAAACCCAACAGCACAAGGAATCTGCTCCTTTTGGAAAACAATAGCCATTTATGAAACATTTTTGCCAATCAAATTGCCAGAGAAAAATTAACCCGTATTATTTCAGGCATTCCCAAACAGATTCTAAATAGTCACTCTGCACCTTGCAGAGGGAAGAGGGTCTGGAGCTGCCTTGGGCTCCTGAGCTTGACCTTTCAGCAGCTGCAGTGCTGGAATTCCCAAGGCCACTAAGAGATTTAGGTGCAGACATTCCACTGATTTCAATGGAGACAAAGGGTTAAACTTCTCCTAAAGTTTAAAAAAACCCAGCACAGACTAGGACTGGCTTTACCACCACTGCGCTGGAACTTGGCAGTGGGTTAAGAGGACACATCAGCATTAAACAACAGTTTGGAACAGGAAGAGAAGATGAATATCTAATCCGATTGAAACTCCAGAGGAAATATCACGCAGGCTGGCTGGAATGGACCCAGCGGGCTCGGCCTAATGGTTTTGGGCTTAGGAAAAGCTCTGCTCTGCTCAGGGTCTCACTACCAGCCATCCCTACCCCACGTCAGCAGCTGGAAGTAGCGCTGGATTTGGAGTAGCCAGAACCTCCCTCTTATAAAACAACTGAAAAATCTCTCATGTATCTTTTAAAATCCAAGCCAGTCCATTTATATGGATGTACCAATGGTCAGGGATATCAGGGAGGACATAGAGGTTCAAATTCACCCTTGTGTTTCTTTTATATAGAATATATGAAAAAAAAAGTCTTCCAAAATGTAAATACTTCCTACTTAGGATACAAGTAGGAGGAGCATTGCCCTGTTGCTTCAAATGGAAAAATAAATAAATATCTAAAGTCTTTCCACCCAGGAAGTCCCAGATGACTCCAAATTTCCTGGTTATCTAGGAAAAGCTATTTACACAAGTGCTGTTTCCTAACACACGAGCTATAAATTGCCTCCAACCTCTGCACAGGGACGTCCCAAGAACTGAAACTCCCGAGAGCTGGGACGGCAGCCAGAACCTTCGGGAGCAGCCGCTCGGGGTTCCCACACCAGAGCTGTTACAGATGAAGCCTGTGGTGTCTCGTGTTCTTCCTGAAGGCTGTTCTCATGCAGATCCAGGAGAATGTGAAGGAACCTGTCTTTTCCAGCCTGAGCCCAGAGAAAAAATGCTAATGCAGGGCAGCTCCCACGTGGAGGAACCGCTCTGGTGAGTGGCTGCACACAGGGACTGCAGACACTCACCTTGGCAAAGGGCCCAGTGCAGGGAGCAGGTCCTCTGGGGGGAAAGAACTCAAACTTCCCATGATTCATTCCTTAGCATGGCTCCCTTCTGGGTCTTCATGGGCAAATTATAAAGGTTCTGTCCTGCTTCAAGTTGCAGAGGCACTTCAGCCTGGCCTAAAGCCAAGTTGGGGACTTCTTTATTTATTTATAGTCTGGCTAGTTCTTAGCTGGATCAGTTTTCTGGTCCAGGTCATTGCCCTGAAGACTGATGCTGGAGCAAGGGAGGCAGCAGCAACAAACATCTGGAAGATGAAGAGAGTGGGCTGGGATTTCTGTTGTGCCAACAGCAGACACTTAATTCAGGACAAAGTGACCATCTAAGAGCAGCCTCACTTGCTTTTGGGAACACCTTCTGGACACACCACCACCAAGTGCACTCTGGGCATTTTACTCCTTTTCCAAAGCAATAAGTCTTTTTAAGAAAGAGAAGATTCCAAAGGAGAAATGGATTAACATAAGAAATTTGGGGATTCAAAAGAAGATTGTTGGTGTTCAGGAGTGCTCGGTTCTACAGAATACCCCATATTCCTTTCTCTCAGGTTCCCATTGGTTCACTGTGCTACATGAGTTCATGCTGCACTTAAAAAATCCCATTTAAACTTCATGAATGGTTTTTCAGGATGAAGTAGGGAACAAAGCCTTGGCAGCACTCAGACACAGGCACGGTTCAGTGATGCTGCCACTCGCTGCTGGACGGCTCCCCCTCGTGCCTTTCCCGACAGGAGGTGAGACTCCCTCACACCCCATACAGACACACTGGACACGTGTTCAGAGTCTCTGATGTACAAGGATGACATTTCACAAAGGACACTGAAATCTCAGCTCCGTATCAACACATGTTTCATAATTAGAATCACATTAAGCTTGGTTTTGTCAGGGTGAGGCCTTGCACGGTTGTGGTTTTGATTTACTGGACACACTAATTGCTTTCTGAGATGAAAGAACCAAAATATGTGTCAAAATATTAATGGCCACTGTCTAAGGAGGCAGAAGGCTTGTGCTGGCTCTTGGGTGATGTGATGAGCGTTAACTCTGTCAGTCCAACTGAGCAGCCACCTCTGAGGCAACACAAACATCACCCTTCACTCATTTCCCATCTCACTCTTTGCATAAACATCTCCCAATAGGAAACTGTTTGCTCTCAAGAATTCAAGGGCCCATGAATGCAAAAATAAATTAATCAGAGGGAATAGATGTATGTTCAATCTGGATATGCCTACAGTGGAACTATTTGTGCAACGATTTCATACTAAGATTGCACACTGCAATTCTTTACACAGAAAATCCCTAAAAACATGGTCCGGTTTAAACCAGGGACCTGGAAGAGCTGGACCAAGTCATGTTTGGATTATTCCAAAAATGACCTATCCCAGCAGGACTTCACTGAGCTCAGCTGGGCACTTTCTGTTCAGATCCCAGTGTCAAGGCCCAAGAAAAGATCTGCACTTAATAAACCTTCTTTATACTAAGGATTCAAACCCTGGGATTTCACTTCCCTCTTTCCATACACACATCATTTTGACCCACAGGACAATTTTTTGCTGGCTGTCTTCAACTGCAATAGAGCACAAACTTAATACTCTTGACAAATCCATTTTTTCCCTAACCTACATTCTCTTCAAGTCACAAATCCCACTTGGAAACACTTTGAACTGGACAGCTACTAATTAGCAGCCCCACAGAAATTTTAGTAACTGAAGATCTGCAAAACTGAAGCATCTAAAATGAAATGTAAGAAGTCCTGTCTTTGAAAGACCCTCAATCCCTAGATCCAGCTTTATTGCCAAAACCTGCCACACACAGGCAAACAGTTAAATAAGAGAAGAAATAAGGATATTGCAGCCTAATTCACTTTTTAACATTGCCATTGGTATTATTTCATGAAGTTTTGTAGAGGATTTAACTTCTCCCTAGGTCTCTATCAGCACTTTTTCAAGTAATGACAAATCTGATTTGTTACAGGAAAAAGTTGAGTGTATCCTAACCTCCAAAGCACAGCTTAGGACCGAAGAACATCGACTTCCCAGCTTCCAGATCCCTTTGGAAACACTGAACCCATTGTACAGGACTTTTTCACTTCCACTGAACGGAGCCTGTGGAGGCTGAAATGGGCTCAGTGGGATTTGTGATGGAATCCTGACTGCCCTGAGGTGAGAGAGACTTGTGTCAGGGAAGCTGTATTTCACTGCTTGTCTCCAGGTACGCACACGGGGCCCTTCCATCGGCTCACACGGGATGGGCCCTCCACAGCCACGGTTTTAAAAAGTTGTGATGTCTTTAATTGCTACTTTATTACACATATTTCACCATTCATCCAACATTTCTCATTTCACCCTGTAGTTTGGTAGATTCACAGAAGCAAACCAGAACAACTGGTTTGGATACAATGTTGTAGCTCCGCTTATTCCAAATGGTTTGGGATTTTATTTGCCATTGCACACAGGCTCCAGAAGGTATGGATTGCATCCTGTGTGTGTTAACACAGGGCTGTATCCTTGGGAAATTCAGAATTTAAGGAACACAGAGTCATCCTCTGCACCAGTCACCCGTTCACAGATTGCAAACACAGGAAGCCCAGTTAAGGAAAGATCTGAAGACATGTGGGACTCTTCATGAAGGTACTGACAGCATGTTTAACCCCAGAACCCTCACAGGGACTTAAAAGTGAAACTAATAGGAAAGGCGAAACACCTTTTTCCATTAAATTTTCCCAGGGAATCTAATCTTTCTGGTTTTAACCCACTCAAGTTGCTCAGCTGCTGCATAAGGATTTAGTTCCTTTGCTACACTTTGGATATTAGCATCAAAGAGAGAATTGACTTTCTGGATTAAAAGAGTGGCACCAACCATGCTCAGCCCCAGACCCTAAGGGACCCCATCACATATTTCCTCCCTCTGCTCTCCTCAGTAGTACCTCTAGCTGGTGTTTGTTCTCCCCCTGAGGTGGGGAATCCTCTCTGGAGAAAAAAGCCTTTTCCCTTACAAGGGAAAATACCAGGAGATAAAGATCTGGTGGGTTTAAGCTGCCCCGGTGTGCAAACTAACATCTGAAACAGAACTTCTGCTGCCAGTCTCCATCCTGCTTTCTCTTGGCTGTTGTCACTTACTTGCACAACACATTGACACTTCTTCCCATAAAGATGCAGCCTGCTCATGCAGAGAGCAACCAGAAGGACACAGGAGACACAGGTGACTCCATCACCACCACCAAGCTGTCAGGATAAAACCAGCCCCCACTAATTCCATGAGACATAAGGCAGCCCAGACCTCACCCAGGGATTTTAGGTAGCACCTGAGTGCAAATGACAACCCATGACAATAATGGCCATTAGCACTTTTCCATGGGCAGAGCCCGTATTCCCATTTCCTTGAACGAGAAGACAATTATGGACATAAGCCTTCAAAGGGCCTTTTTTGCCAAAACTATCCTGTTTCCTCACTCCTAGTCAGATGGTGGGAGATTTTTTTGAGTGCCCGTACTGTAAATTGCCAAGAATAACTGTTGCCTCCCCTAAAATGGGAGTGAAAACAGCCCCGCGGGTTCCCTCTGAAGTGACAGCAGCTCTGACGGACTTCAAAGGCAACACGAGGTTTTAAGTGAGGGCTGTTTGTTGATTTTTTCTCCAGTGAAGTGATATTACATGGCATTTCCAACCCTCAATCCTATTAAGTGACAGAACTACCTAATAGCACTCATTAAATAACATAACTTGGTGTCAGAAATTCACTGACAGGCTCCTGCAATTGAAGTGGTAGATTTATGCCCTAAAACAATACGGGTTTGGTGTTATTGTGACTGGGGTTTTTAAATAAATGTCATTTATTTTAACAGGTGAAAGTGTATGAGCCAGGACAGTTCATGAAAAGGTTATCACAGCTGAGGAGTTGGTGCCTGAATTTAATATTTAGAGGGAAGAAAGCACTAAGAAAATGTTCATTGCTGCTGAACTCCTCCAGCTCTGGGAGATCATTTCTTGGGTGTCACCACCCTACTCTGCAGTGCTGTCACCAGGCACTCAGATGTTCCAGCACTATTCAGGAACTTTCCATCCTCTGTCCAAGGAGATACTCAGAGTTAAGTACAGGTGAAGTGTAAAACAAGTAACAGTCCGAAGCTCTCAAAGGGCAAAGCCAGAATTCAGAAAATACTCTGTTATCAACTTGACGGCCCAAGGATCGTGTCTATACATCCTGCACAGGGACAGGTGAGGTTTGACACAGCCAAACCCATTTTAGGTCAGCACAGGGACAGAGCTGAGCTGACAGCTGATGCTGCTGAAAGGTCTGTCCCAACCTTCTCTCCCTTCTCTTTCCCACCAGCACTTCCCATCACACAATCCTGCTCCTTTATGCCAGTTTGAACTTTCACCAGCCCTTCACTGCTAGCTCAGGTCTTTTTCTTCAGTTTTCTGCAGGTGCAGTGAGACAAATCTGCTCAGACAGGAGTCCAAGCGCCCGAGCAGCACAGGGAACTTCCAGGACCATGAAATAATTTAGGTGTAAAGGGACCTTTGGAGGTCACCAAGCCAGGACAGTGAATCATTGTCTTGGCTCTGCTGGATCAGGCGGAGCAGGGAAAGCATCCTGCAGCCTTCTGGATCTGACACCAAAATCCCAACTCTCACAACTGTCCAATGAGATTTTGCAACATGAACATTGTTGCAAAAACGACTTCTTTTTGTATTCTAAAAGAACAATTACAATTAAAAAAGATTCTTCCTGGAAATAACAATTACCAGTTAAATCCCTGACTCTAACATTTTGACCAAAGGTGGAATGCTCTAAGGAATAACAAAACAATGCAGCGAATATTTGTGCAGCAGGAAGAGTTTGGAGGTGTTTGTTTATCATAGTTTGTTCCTACTAGACAGAAAGGTTCCTAAAGAACCCATATAAAGAGCTCTGATTATTAATAGAGTCATGAAATGGTATTTCTAACCTGTTTATAAATGGTTTAAAGGAAATCACAAATATATAAAAAACAAAACCAAGTTTACAGTAAATGGGCAGAGAACTAAATTGGTTATTCCAGTAAGCAATATGTTAAATGGAAGTCAGCTGAGCATGTCTGCCGCCATTCTACCTGGAAAAAAGTCAAAGTGGAGAGAGAAGAAAAGATTTTTAGTTTGCCTTTTTTTTCAGAAGCCAAACAAAAGGGAAAAGCCCATATATTGCATTACCCTACTGTACATATGGACAAGTAGTTTGAGTAATGCACACAATGATTTCACAATGTGCTTTGAAAAGATTCAATAATGGCTTTGGAAATATGGGAAAGTAATTTTTAACACCACATAAAAAAGTAATAGAGGGCCCAATCCTGTCACCACTAACTTAAACTGGGGAGAGCTGAACTTGCAGGATCTTCTGGTGGATTTAAAACATTTTTCAACAGCCTAGTTCAGATATTAGCAAAGCCCAGCCTGGCTGGCTCCCATCACAACCCCACTTGGTAAATTATTTCCCTCCTCCATTACAATTTAAAACAAAAATATTTTTAATGTGTTGAGTATTTGTGTATTTGGACAGTGCCGGCCTTTCCCTGTCACTCTGACAGCCCTGAGCACTCTGGCCATCAGCTGCCTGAGCATGGAGAGCTGCAGTCCAGCCAGACTCACCAAGGCAGAGCTGCCCACTCTCAACAGCAGCCCTGAAACCACCAGAGTCTGGTGAAGTTCTGATTTTCTGCATAATACTGCCACAAAAACCAATGTCTCCCACCCAGTCAGAGGGCAATCCTGGAAATGCAAAAGGAGTTCAGTTTCCAGAGATACTTAGGTTTGAAAGAAACATTTTAACATTGTCTACATAGTAAGAAAAATGCCAAGGATGAAGGTAGGGACTGAGAGGTTATGTTAGGGACCAGCCACCCTCACTCCCAACGACATCGAATATGGCACATTTCACAAGGCGAGCCTGCACCCAAGAGCCCTTCCCTTCCTCACTCATCCCCACTGCAGTTTGAGGTGGTGCTGGAAATACCAAACCTCAGCACGTGGCACATGAGATTTCAACCACTGTCCTGCAAACCTGTTGTACTTCCCAAGATGTGGCTGGATCAGACCAAAATTCTGATGCAGTTTATTTAAAAAGGGAAAAAACCCAAACAAATGAATACTAAGTTACTCTTTCTCATGCAATCTCACTGGCCAAGTCTGCACTACAGGGCTCATCCATTTCTGCCTCCTCTGGCTCCCACCTCAGACACACCCGGCACACTCCAATCCAAAAGCACTGTATCATGCACTAGGGAGTTAAATGCAATAAATACAAGGGCAGTGACCCAGAGTTCTCATTCACCCTCTGCTTGTCTCACAGTGTTTCCAGTAGAATTTCTGCTTTAAGCATCTAAACCCTTTCAGTTTCTGTCAGTTGATCCAACTCGTGAACTGAAACCTTGAAGCTGCACAAACACGGAAGGGCTCTGCTCACAACATGCACCAGGACTCAGGAGTCCTCTGGGCTGCCTCAGAACCAACTTCCCCTTCACTACCAATGTGTTAAACCCTGCAATTCAGCCCAAAGAAACCACAGACTCTAAAAGATCCAGTGGTTCCTTCTGGTCTCCTAGTTCAGGTTTAAATACAGTGCTGGCTCTACTGCGAATGCCTCTATCAGTGCCTGGAAGTTCTTCACATTTCCAAGACAACTCATCAGATTAATCCAGGCTGTTTTGTCCCTTCCTTCCAGTTTGGTGTTACCCACAAACAATAAAACTTTCCCCATTCAATTCTCTTGCTGCTCTTGAAAGGCTCAAACAACGTGGTAAAAAAGTTCTACCACAGTAAAGTTGCTCTTGAGGAGGAAAGTTTATTTCTTGTGCTTTTTATGACCTTGCTGACATTTCCTAGCCATAATCTGGAAATGTTAAATGATAAAAAATACAATATTAATCAACCAATTGAGTTGCCAGTTCTAATTTTGGATAGAAAACTGGACAGAGAAATAATCAAAGGCTTACCAAAAAAGCAGATGGCTGGAGAGTGCTTCTGGCAGTCATGCTACTCGCACATGGGACCACTTGAGTTTAACAAATTGGACAACAGAGAGAGAAATGAAATGGAAATTGGGGCTCTACTCCATTCAAATTCTTCAGAATGTTTGTTTTGGATTTGTACCTCTGCTGCAATTTACAACTCTAGATTAGATATAGCAAGAATAATATTCTTGACTAGAAGAAAAACAGAATGGCTAAACTGTTTGCCAACTCACACACATTGTCTCCCTGTGTACAAATAATACCAACGTATAAATGGGTCTAAATAAAACCCAGTACTAAACGTGTCTTTTACTACACAGCAGAAAAGTTGCACAAGACATTTCCGTGAGTCAAATTGCAAGGCCCGTATCAGCATGGAAACAGGATGGAAGGAAAACCTGGAGCAACCTGAGATGTCACAGCTGTCTCCATGCAGCAGAGACCTCCTGGTGCAATGGGGCATACATCCCAAAACACACTCTCGGGAATTAAGGGGGCATTTGTTTCCAGCATGAACCAGTTTTGAGACGCAAGGCATAGTTCAATGCTTCTTAATTGATCAGGAAGGTAAGAAACCACAAAACTAATGTCAGCTGTATCAATACCAAGGCACACAGGTAGCAGATGATACCAAAAAAGGAAGAAAAAAGACTCATTCTGTCAGTCTTCCTGTAAGAAATCCGTTGCCTCAGTGTTTAACAGGAAAACATGAAGGTCTTTCTCAGTGAGATGCCAGTTGCAGCTTAAGGAAAGGTATGGCCAAATATGACATCACCTACCACAACCAAAAATTAAGATGAAAGTTGTGCTGGTCTCAGGGACCAGTCACTCACCAGGGAACCGGTGGTTTTATGTGCACGCCTTCCTGAAGAATCCAAAAATAACATTTTTCCATGGTGCAGAAATTCCTGCAGTGTTCACGCTTTTCCTTTCAGCAATGTTGCAATCCAATGTGCCAGCCCTGTGTAATGAGGTCATTCGACAGTGTAATTTGTAGTATTTTAGTCTGTCAAAATTGATCTCAGAGTTTCTATGGCAACTAGATCCAAACAAAAGATGGAGCAGACAGAATTTGTCTCTCCCTGCCACCACCCAGATTTTTATATAAATATATATGTGTATATATATAAAGCATTACACATATATAAAGTTAATGTTCATGATTCATCATTAAGCAATGCTAGAAAACTGGCACCGGAGAAATAGCACACAGGGCTAACATTAAAAAAGGTAATTCTTCAATTCTCAAACACCTGGGAACAGAGGATGCTTTTCCCCTAAAACCCAGTCAGGAAAAGGTATTATCCATTTCTGGTTGGGAGAGATGGAAGGGAATCCTGGCTTTGCTGCCATGAGGTGAAGAATACGCCACCATCCCCCCAGAAAAAATTACCCTTCAACCGTTACTGTTAACATGTTCATGCTTAGGAAAGCTTGACTGTCACTCAGATTCCTAAGCTTGGGTTTGGAAGTTCTTATGCAAGCCTTGCATGTCTGTCAATTTATTTTAGTGCCCTTGTAGGAGTTGAGCTGGGTCCAGTTGCTGGATGGAAAACTCTGGATGTGGAACCCAAAGCCATTTCCAGTCAAATAATATGATTAACATCAACGCCAGCCAGCCCCTTCCTTTTGAAATAAATTGGTGGGATGAAAGACTTGATTTTCCTGCAGATCACTTCTCCTTGGCATTGGAGGAGCTTCTGAGCTCTCCTCAGGAGATTTCACCTGGGTCCTTAACACAGATTGCCAACCACACACCATTCCTAACACAATTCCTGACATTCCATGCAAATCCCAGAACAGCCACATGCGCCCTGACTTGGGCTTTAAGGAGAGGATGAACCTCCCCTACCAGGTGACATGTACCTGCCTCCAGAAATCTGTGTGGAATCCATGAACAATCTTCTGACTCCTGTGTAGTGTCACTTTACAGCCTCTGGTGTAAAAGCTTGGGGCAGTTTTAGCAGATCCCTAAAAAGGGTGGGAGGGAATTTCTGAGAGCAATGTGTTGGCTGGGAAGAGGGTGATACACTCACTTTTGTTGTGATGTGTCACTGCAGGTCCTGTTTGCTTCTGGCTGCCATCTCTGGAGGTCACCATGTGCCTGATTCCCAAGGCACTGGATCAGCCATGGGATGGGATTTTGGCTGGAGGGCAGTTTGTCCTCTAGGCCAACTACTACTGCCTGTTAAAAGAGAGAATGTTAAGTTGGAGAAATATTGAGTATTTAAAAGAAACAAATACTCTCAAAAGCAGGCTATTTCTCTGATCCCAAACTCTCCTCCTGGAAAACAGAATTTCCCCGTCAGTTTACGTCTGATGGACAAAAAATTCATGGTGAACATAGGAATAAAATGGCGTGCACACACAGTTTGAAGCACAGGAATGTTTCCACAGCTTACCCTCCTAAAACTAAACACATTCAAGTCTTTCACCTGAACAAAGACCTTGGCCCCCAAAACATATTCACTTGATGTAACGACAGCGAAGAATCCAACCCTGGCAGAAACTGAACTATGTCTTATACTGAATTACAGATGCTTCTCAACAACTTCTGTCTATACAGAATACTGGCATTTCACAGCTTATCTTACAGCTGACCCAGACCTTGGCATGTCTTCAGATGAATATATTGATAAAAAAGTACACAATGAGCTGTTACCTCTTTTCAACTTCAAAAAATCATAGCTCTGCTACTGCAGCAGGAGATGCAAAATGCTTGTTTAGGCAGGAGTGTTTAAGAAGTATAAAATAAATGAAACTGTGGATTTCTTCCTAATTATCACTGGTTTGTGACTGTCAGAGAAGATGTACCTTTTCCATGTGAAACTCCTCATTACCCCTTCCTTCCAAGAAAGGCAATCAATATTGAACTGAAAAGTTCCTGCCTGCATCCAGTTTACAGGCCTCACCATCCTGCCCTTTGAAACGGAGTCGTGTACAAGGCACATCAGAAAAAACTGGAGGAAATTGGAGATAAAAAAGATTTTAAAATAAAAACAGTATTTACATCTCCCAAATGGGAAGTTTGAACCAGCAAGGGCAGGAAACAGGCCGGTATTTAAGCTGATTACCCAAGCAAAGTCCTCCGCCTTTTCAGCAGAGCCACAGTCCCTCAGTAAAACCATTTAAATTAATTGGAGTTTGGGGCAGGGGGAGCGGGGGGAAGATGTCAAATTTTATCTGGAGTGTTAGTGATGGCTGGCTGGAGAGGGGCTTTCAGGGCTGCTAATTGNGCCCGCTCGGCTGCGCCGGCGGCTCGGGGCCTGCCGGGCATCAGCCCAAAGGTCCTCCCCGGAGAGGGAGCAAGATCCTTCACGTTTGTACCAGGAATTCACACAAATAAAAGTCTTTTGGGCCACGCTGGCCCTATGGACATGGATCTTATTATGCGTTTTACCTAATTATCGAGCGGGCTTTTCTCCTCACGGAGCCCAGTCCCCTCGGGCCGTGCTTCCATGGGTGTTTGCACACATGCAGAAACTACATCTCCTCATTCACACTTGCACATAACTGACGAGACAAATAATATTATCCTAGTGGGAAGAGCCAGAATTAGAAAGGAAATACTGCAACATTTAGATTTAATCTGGTGAGCGTTAGATCATGATTCACTCTGACATAAAAGCTCAAGAGCACATTTAGCCAGGGCAAAACGCATTACTGTGTTTTACATGAGAAGGAAATAAGTCTGATGTTTCATGGGCTGCATTATTTGCTGTTGAAATCCTAATGACTGCCCACGCTCTACACCTACGTTGTACCTAATGAATTGGGTTTAAATTTCAGAAAGTTCCAGCAACAAATTGGACGATCGTATTTGCTTCTGGCTCTCCACCATAGAAGAGATTTTTAGTAGACGAGAACAGAAAACCGACAATAAATTAAAAAAAAAGGTTTCAAATGTAGCACTTCATTTCTCTTCACCACATTTCACTGCAGTATTTTCAAAATAAGCATCTTTTTTGATAAAATATTTTTTCAAACAGCTAACTACTCAAATCGTGTAAGCAGAATTGGAATCACTGGTTTTCAATATCCACTGTTAAATATCCTGCTGAAGGCTCAGGAAGTTTTGCTTTATCAAATAAAACACTGCATTAATGCTCCATATGAAACAGTGGCTGAATCAACACAGGTTTTACAACTGCCTTAACTCAACCTTCTGCTTTCTTCTCACCCTCATCCACAAGATTCCATTGCTTCCCTCCCATCACCTCCTGCTTTTTGGTGGCCATAGGAAAGAACAAATCCCTGCAGCCTTGTCCCCGCTCATCCTCATTCACATCAGTGAGAGAGCAGTCACTTTGGACGGCAGCACAGTCCTGCCCTGGTTTAACACAGCCCAGGACTTGCAGGCTCCAGGATAGACCTTTTTCCTGGTATATATCCAGGCCCAGCTGTGTTTTCCAAGCAAGACTCTCCATCAGCATTCCCAGCACTCTCTCAACAGGACAGAATAGACTCCATTTCAGGGAATCGTGGAATAGTTTGAGTTGGAAGGTACCTTCTAAAGGTCATGAGCAGGGGCACCTTCCACTAATTCCCATCCAACCTGGCCTTGGACGCTTCCAGGGATGGGGCATCCACCACCCCGCTCTGGGCAACCTGTGC
Source organism: Dryoscopus gambensis (assembly GCA_013389985.1). Lineage (NCBI taxonomy): Eukaryota > Metazoa > Chordata > Aves > Passeriformes > Malaconotidae > Dryoscopus > Dryoscopus gambensis. Next base: position 1,334,399 of record WEIT01019422.1, on the reverse strand, counting down.
CAGTGTTTCACCACCCCCATCGTAGAAACTCCTTTCTTACATCTAATTTAAGAATTTCGCCCATGTGCTGTTCATGGGAGGAATTTATAGTTGAGATGTGAGCCACAAAGTGTGTCAGTGCCTTCCACAATACCTTATTGGGACATCCCAATAAAACCCCCATGTCTGGGTTTCCAGCATAATAAGAGTTTTACTTAGACTTGTGTTCCTCTCAACACGTTTCCTTCATGCAGCAACAGGAATGAATATATCTAAAACACCCAGATACATGGAACAAGCTGCCGACTCTTTCTCACAGATGTCAGTTCCCAGGAGCTGCTGTGACTCCATGAACATGGTTCTCCTACAAACCCAGCTGACGGTTGCAGGGCTCTCTAAGTATCTGCAATTTCAAGGCAGATAAATGTTACGTAAACTTAAATTTTGCAACTTTATTGCTGTGTATTATTTCATGCCAAGTCGTGTTTTACATAGAAGGCAAACATCATTGAATTTATTTTCTGAAAAAAGCAAAATAAAGTTTACAGTTCTGCCTGGCCTCGAGTTTGTTTATAAACACAGGAGCAGACTGGCCTTATTACAATGGGGATGGCAGAAAAAAACCTTCTTCAAGCTGAACATGAGCCAAAAGTGCTCTCAGCCAGTGAGGGCTTCATCTGAGCGTGGCCTTGGCCTCTTGGGCCTGATGAAGAGAGATGGAGATTTAATAACAGGTTATCTAAGAGGAGATAGTAACAACTCCCTCACTTGGAGGGAAATTATAGTTATGACAGAGCTAAAATTCTCCTTCGAGACAGATGGTGGAACAAGGGGCAACATCAAAAACTGTGCCTTGGCAGGCCCAGATCAGAGATTAGCAAAAAGGTTTTTCAGCAGAAGGGTGATGCAGCCCCGAGACAAGTGCCCAGAGAGGCACAGGATGGTGATCCCTGGAGATATTTCATGCTAAACATGTGCCTTGTGACACTTTTGATAAAATACATTGCAAAAAAAATTCTTGAGGTATTGGAGGAACCAGAGATGTTTGGCACTTCTCAAAAGCACCTGTCCCTCTTTTTTTAATAAGCAAACGCCTTCAAAAGTTTCATCATAAAATGCCTGATGACTGTGGCTCCATGCCTGTACCCCCAGAACACCAGACCATTTGGGGGTTCCATGCACACGCAAACCCTTGTTCTGATGGACCTTTCCCTATAAACACAGACTTAGGAGTAACAGTGCAGGATCTGTTCATGCAAGTTGTGGCACAAGAGCAAACTCCACATATTTGAAAAGATTATCAGTCAACTACAGTTCTTTCCACTGTAGAAACAGTTACTCAGTTAAGATAAACAAAGAAATTCCCATGCACTGAAAAGGAAAACCTATTAACTGATTAAACATGTGAATCAGTTGATAAACTGGTTATCAAAGTTCTGAAAACACTTTTAACAATGACCCTTCCTGCCATGTCTAACAATGACCCATAAAAGCTAGAATAATTCAGCCCTTTACAGGAAACCAGCTGGATGAAAAACAGAAAGTATTTCTGATCTAAGAAGCTGCAGCTATGCCATACGAGCTGACAAATTTAGACACTAATTATGAGTAAAGTAGTGATAAACATTTCAAATGCCAATTAGAAGCTTTGCACAAAGTTTTTTCAAAGGTTTCAAACTTTTCAGCACACAGGAAGAATTCCCAGCTTTATCCCATCTGATGGATGTTCGTAACTCATTCCTCATTTCAGGCTTTTTCAGGTAACTATAAAAATACTTATTAAAAAAACCAAACCAAAACACTCCTTAATTTTCAGGACAAGTTGAAGATCTGCAAGTTGAATAGGAATGTAAATACCTATGTTTTTCTTACAACTGATCATGCAAATCCCACCTCAGAAAAAACTCCGCCTCAGAACTATTTTCAGACATGCAAAACAGAATGTAGCACAGACTAATAATGAGATCTCACTTGATAGAGAACATGATTTTACTTCTCGGTACATTTAAAAAAAGGTACATTGAAAAAACTGTTAGATCTGGCCCTAGGGATAGCTGAAAGATCCTTTTAGACAAGCCCAGATCACAGAAGAGCAAAAATTTGGGCACCAGATAAAGGTCATAGCTAACCAACAACATCACAACTGTTCCCATGCAAAGCATGGACAGAACCTGCTGTATTTAAAGAAAATGCCCCTCGTGAACTTCAGGTGGAGATTTACAGTTTCTCAAAATTCAGAGAAATATTCAGATCTAGGGCACTCTTCAGAGCATTCTATACCAAGGCTTCAATCTATTCCTCTTCCTCCTAAACTTTGTATTAGTCGTGTTAATCAAAATATACCCAAATCCTACTTCTGCATGGCTTCATGGCAAGCAAATTGCCTATAGCTTTATTTCGCATTATCAGAAAAATCTGTCCATCTTAAAGGCAACATCACAAATCAGAGAAACCCCAGATTACAAGATATTCTCACCAGGGTCTTGTACACCAAGTTAGCCAAGACTTTGACATAAAACTTTTCAATCAACTAAGAACTTTTTAAGAAGTCACAGAAAAAAGATTCAGGCTTTCTACCAATTACTGCAGAGTATTGGAAGTAAGTTAAAACAGTCAGTATTTAAACATTTGGCTTTACAATGATCTTAAAACAATCCAGTCTTTTTAAAAAAAAATCTCCCAGCCTTCTCCTAAGCTGAAATAATAACACATAGAGAATTAAATGCCAGTATTCTATTTTCATTCCAGAAACACAACATTTAAAAGCAATCAAACGAGGCATTTTTTAACAGCCGAGCATAAATAAAAAGAAAATGTCCAGAGGTTTTTAATTTTGAAAAGTCTGCTACCATTTCTGTGAACATCATATCTCAAAAGTGGGGCTTGCTCACTGTATGGAAACACCATATTTATTTGGCTACAGCCCTGTTCTCAGTAAGCACTGATGGCTCCGCTTTTGGAAGAGGAAGAAAACAACAAGTTCAGAGTGTTATTTTGAAGTGTGTTCCAAGACTATAATGGATCTGGAATACAGCTGAGCCTCATGCAGCCCCGGGATGTGGAAGGAGCATCTCTCTGTGAAGAGCTGCTCAGCTCACCAAGTCTAAAAAGAGATGAATACACCAAGGATTTGAGAGTTTCAGTTCTGTAATTTGAAAAAGATGTCGAAACTGCCCAGTTCATATAATTAAGGTCATGCTGCACTTCTTTGGTGTCCAGAAACAAAGCAGGAGCAGAACAGTCCGTTCTGCCCATCATCTTCCTCTCAACAGTGGGAAATTCCCAGTGGCAGCTGCTGCCTTGCAGAGGTTTAATTGTGTGTGAACAGAAAGTCAGAACAAGTTTCCCCATAGCCCCCGGCTCAGGCAGTTCCTCCTCTGCCTCAGAGCAGGACTCCACATGGACTTTGTGTAAAGCAGAAATGTATTTTCCCCACTGACAATGATCTGAATATTCCTTCAAATGAGATTAAGCAGAAAAATTTACAGCCAGTTTTGCAACCTTTCCTTTCTCCTGCTTATCCCTCACTCTGGAGCAGCCACTCTGACCTCAGCGCTGCCATTTTGTAAAACCAAACCCTATATTTTTACAGAAACTGCTTTATTTTGAATGTTTCAGTTACTGGGTGCTCAGCTTGGATACCCTGAAGAATTTTTAAATTTTCAGGTGGTGAGAACACAGAACTTTCAAGTCACCTTTCTCCAGACAGCCCAGAACCAAAGAGCCCACAGTGATCATCAAACACGTCCAGTATCTGTTACAGAACCTTGGTTACCTATAAATACATTTACAGCTATAGCTACTTCATACCTCCCAGTTGTGTCAGCATTCAGTTAAATGGTTTTTCCTGTTCTACTTAGATATTGTTGCAGTTACACATGACATGCAACCTTTGCTCTTCCTCTAGGGATGAAATTTGAGTTGTAAAAGCATAACAAACTGATGCTGAGATTCATGGTACCTGCTTTCAAAGAAATCTCCTTTAGAACTTGTGATGCAATGAAGCATCATTTTCAAAACCAGGTTTCAAGCTCTGAAGGCAAAAGTGTCAGACAAATACCTCTCAGGTCTGGTCCCTGCTGCAGCTCAGGCCAGATCAAAGGCAGCAGGTCTGCTGTGCCAGACTTCCTGAAGCTCCTCTTTGCAACTGGGAATTCCTGCCAGCTCCAGGGAAGCTGTTTTATGGCTCACGCACAGCCTGACTCATCACTTGCAGCTCGATGCTGCATCAGGCATCCCTGTGACGGTCTCAAACTGGCAGCTGGGGGTGTGTTCCCACAGAGTGCCATGTCCCACGGGTGGGGATATGCTCAAGTCCCACCACGTCCAGCCCCCTTTGTGCCTTTCCTAAGTGGGGGGATTAAGGGAAGGAAAGGCCTTTGGGAAGAGATCATTCCTTGGCTGCCAGCCAGCGTTTTCCATGTCAGAATCCCATCCCTGATGTGGATGCTCCCTCCTGTCACAGGAGAACAAGTGTGTGCCACTCATTTCCAGCTCCAGAGGGGAGCATGATGGAAGCAGGTTGGATCAGAAATTAAAATAAATTATTTCCTGATGCAAACTGTGACTGCAAATCCTCAGTTAGAACAAGCAAATCATGACAGTAACAATAAAAGGTGACTGAGCAATCTCCAGATTAGTGCAGCCCTGGCCAGGTAGGAACTGTGCTTGGTGGAGGGAATGACAGCAAAACTTCTTCAGTTTACTATGAAATATTTCAACCCTCTTTTGCCCTGAGGCAATTTTTCAAATTGAGTATTTCAATGAACTTGCCACAGACTGATAAAACAAAACAACTGTGTCAAATCTGCAGCTTCCCTGAAAGACTTGAGAGGGAAAAAAGAGTTAACAACGACCCTGAAGGTCTTTATTTCAAAATAAACCACATGTTAAAAGGGAAAAAAAAAAAAAAAGAAAGAAAGAAAGAAAAGGAAAAAAAAGCACTGTCTGTAACATTATAGTTTTCAAAGACTGTGCAGCCAGGAATTACAGATAAGCCCTCTTAAGACCATAAAGAAAAATCTTTTGATAGTGTTCAGCTTATTGAACTGGCTCCTCCGTGTATTTGCAGCAATAAAGCTGTCAGGCAGACAGAAAAGGAGAGCTAAGTGTTTCAAGACTCAGCCACATGAACTCCTATTAACCTGCATTAACATGCAATTGTTACTGTGAGCACAGCGTTCCCTGTGTCAAGTGCTTGTAAAGGACACAGGGAAATCCTGCACTGACAGACAAGGTAACTGCTGCTCTGTCCCACGGATCTCTGAGCACACAGTCTGCCTGGCAAGCACCACACTGATGCCTATGAATTATTCCTGGAAATTTCCCGTCTGCTTAGCAAATTTCAGGATGGGAAGAGATGTTATTTCACTTTAATAACTTCCACGCTTTACATCCCAGCAAGCAGTTGGTGGTTTGCTGGAGTCTGAGGGCTGAATGAACTGTTCCTGTCTGATCGCACACGGAATGGCCTCGGGAAGGCTGCGGGGGCTGGGGAGGATCTGCTTCAAAGCTCTGAGACACCCTGACAAATCCAAGGTGATGAGACAAGAGGACATTCTGGATACCACCTCAACATTTTCATCTTCGCTCCAGCTGCTGTGTCCGAGCTGGATAGGAACAGACCTGGAATTCCCCTGGACACAAACCCAAGCTATGAAGCACAGACAGCTTTTTGGACCTGGCTGTAGAGCACATTCCCCATCACCTGGAACCAGTAGCTTGGAATTCTCTGCACCACTCCCTCAGGCACTGCAAAGATACACCTTTAGGATGCACCAGAAGTGAGGCTGAGAGGAGGCACACAGGGCTCTCTGCAGATAAATCAGAAGGGCAATCAGCAGGAAGAAGTCATCCAATCTGAAGCAAAACATTTGCACAACAAGCAGTGGCTATAAGCCAGACCTTAATAAATTTCTGCTAGAAATGAGAAAAAGGTGCAGAAAGATTCTGGCACAGCCTTCCAACAGGATGGGAGAAACCACACAAAAAATGTTACTGTGGTTTAAAACGGTTGTTTATAAACTCACAGAGAAGATGAGAGGCCAAAGCGACCTGTGACTGCAGGGACTGGACTTTCTCAGTTCTTACCTTGGAGTTGTGCTTCATGTTTTTCCAAATTCCCCTCCTTCCCAGCCAGGGCAACATCCTGGCATTTGTTTAATGCTTGTAAGCATCGAGGTTATCATTAAAAAGATGACGTGGGAGTACTCTCAGAGAGCAAGGTATGATTGCAGAGAGATAGATGTGCTTGTACTGGGCTGATGGTTTGTTGTGGGCATTGCTGGTGCAGGTGAGGAGGTTGCTGTGTCCATTAGGCTGCTCATCAAGGCCCCTGCCCATCTCTCAAGCCTTACCAGACTCATTTACAAGCTACATTACAGATGCCCTGATTGATACCACTATGTCCAATGGGAGAAGGAAGGGTGCTAAACCTCACCCAGTGCAGGGGCTGCCAGAATAGGGGCAGTTTACTGGGATAGCAGACTGGTGATAACATCACTGTACTGCCCTACTGAAATATTTTCTGGAATTGCTTCTGTGAATCCTGCTGTGCTTCCTTGAAGAGGTTACTCCTGGACAGGCTGCTCTGATTAAACTTCAGTGCCTGGAAAGGAAGGGCAGCGCACCAGCGTGCACTGCTGAGCAGGTAATTATGAAGCCGACTCTGTAGGTTTTTTAAAAGCACAGAGGAAGTTTAAGGTGCATTTACTCCCTTGGGTTTCATTCCAGGCATTGCAATGTGCCTCCCTCACCCGTCACCATCTTGCTTTAACAAATGTAGCCCGGGGGGATTTCAGAGCCTGGCTCCTCAGCCCAGGTTAAAGTGGCTGCTGCTGACAGACGGAGCTGAGCAGCGCTTGCAGAACCTGAGCTCACAGGCAAGAAGCATGTAGCTAAACTTTGCCAAATTACTTCAGAAAAGGCCTGGTTGAAAGGGATCTTCATTGTCAAATGTTGAAAGACACAAACACACGTGGAAACCCCTGAAACCACTGAATTGCACAGGCAGAAGGCAGGAAGCAGCCTTCTGATTCTCATGGAACTGCTTGTGTTCAGCTGATGACCACATCAGATTAAGGCATTCCAGAGAAAATGCCCTTCACACACAATCCTACCCAAGGCCAGCCTAATTCCCACTGTAGCTAAATGGGCTGGAGAAGCTTAGGTCTGCTGAATCTATGCAAGAAGTATCCATGGAACTGCATCAAATCACTTTTGCTCTCCCATTTTTTCTCCTGTCTAAGGACAACTGCTGAACAGAGATTCACTCATCAGGCTGGTAACTCTGGCTGTCTAGAGACCTCCCATTTCCTGCTACATACCATCCCCATCATGGGAAACTTCTCCTGGAGATGCTCTGGGGATGTGGCTAACAAAAAAGAAATAAAACACACATCTCCCCAGTCCAGCTTCAGCAAGGGGAGCAGGATTCTCCTCAAGGCACCGGCAAGCTGGGGGCTGTGGCATCCTTCTGCTTTCCCAGTAGCCACAGCAACCACCAAACATTTTGTAAGAGATTCACACTCCTGCCTCTGTCAAGTGCAGATCTAGGTGCCTTTTCCACTCTAGTTCCAGCATCCCTGCTGAGTGAGAGCTGCAAGAGCCTTGCCTGTGCACACAGGACATGGACCACGTTGAGTGATGTACACCCAGCTGGTTTCACCTTCATTCTCAAGACGTGTTTCAGCCTGACTGACCTACTTCTTCAAATCCTCTAGGAAAAAGGACAGAGCAGTGCTCCTTCCACACAGTAGCCACCGGAATTCACCATCCAACAGTTCTCTTTTGTAATGCAAAGAGCTGTAACCACCAACAACAACCACGATTTAGGATATGACAGAATTCACCAACCATTTCACTGAATTGAATGTGTATGAGCAGCAAAAGGAAACATCAACAAATTCCAGATGCAGAATGTAATTATGTTGGGATGGCAGAATGTTTCATATTGTTTTCTATAGGAAAAAAAAAAAGTCATCATTAAAGCAGTGGAATTTCAGTAAACTATGTTTTGGGTTATAGCCCAGAATAGTTCCACTTGGCAGTTCAGAGGCATGGGTAAAATATTCCAAGGTTCGTAAATCCTTGACTTTAATTTGTAGATATAAGTTACAGCTTTAGTATCACTGCAAGGGGGTAAATCATGCTCCCACCTCAGCAGCTGCCAAAGGGCACTGGACCAAGCCTTCGGCTCGATTGGGCAGCGTTTAGGAAAACCACGCATCAATGTCTTTCCCATTCCCATGGCACTCGGATCCTCTGTGCTCCCAGAAGGTTCCTTGGGTGGAACAAGCTCTGCAGCACCTATTTTTAACTCACACTTTAGATGGTGGTGTCCTGTAAGGGAAAATGGTACCTGGAGGTGGGCTGGACACGGACAAGGTTTCCTCTCTCACAACAGGTTATATCAAGTATCTCAGTCCTGCAGGCAGTCTGGAACTGGGAGGCATTAATTTGTAAACCCAAAAATCCAGCAGCACTCAGCAGCCAATAAATAATTGCATTTCATTTGCATTCTCTGGAACAGGTTAAAGAGTTCCAGCAGTATTGGTTTCTTCAAAACATTCAAAGTGACACCTGTGTTAACCTGGCTCTCACACAGTTCCAAATTTCTGCAGAAAGGGAGTCCCTTATAATCTGGCCAGACTTGCTTTGTTCTTTGAATTCCTGCTCACCCACAGCAGCTCTACAAATACAGTCTGAGGTTGAGCCAGACTCCTCCAAGCCACCAGTCCTACCACTGTCCCAAAGAGCACCAGGAATTTGGGTGGCTCACCCAGAGACTTTGTCTCTTTGCAGCTTGTTTTCCCTGGCAGCCTCCTATTAAACTACAGCAACATGTCCACACAGCAAACATTCAATAATCAGGTCACCATCTAACATCCAGAAATTAGACAGCAGCTCCACTTCCATTGCCAAGCCAAACCCCAAAATGAAGTGCTGGCCCAGATTAAAATTTCTCCCAGAAAGGGAGAAAATTGTGGTCTTGTGTCTTAGAGTCTCGCCGTGGCTCCATTTTGGAGGGTTTGGAGGCTTGTACTGGGCCGTGCCAGACAGTAAATCTTCAGTGGAGACAATCCTGCTTCTCTAGAGAGATCTCCTCTCCTGAAAACAAACCCCAGTTGTCCTGCATCCCAGCCTTGCCTCCCAGGCCAAATGCATCTTCTCCAATAAATGTTCTGAAAGAAGTTGAAAAATAAGTAAAGACATTTCCCATAAATCCAGATTTATACATAATGTATTTTAAACTGCAGATGCCAGAGGAATGTAAAATGCTTTGCTAATGGAAGAATTGAAGGAAAAAGCCAGAGTTTTAACATGCAAAGAATGCAAATATCCTGCAAAGTCTGCAGATCTATGGCCTGAGGAGCGGAGAACCCCAACAGGGTGTGCAAAGGACGTGTGGCAACCCAAGAGCTGTTCGTACTTTCATGTTACTGACTCCATCAGTGACTATAATGTCTCACTCTTTGGGTTCTCCCAGACCCAGATTCTCCAACATATTCAAATCTGGGAGGCTTGGGACTCATCTTGATGATGCACAGCATCTCTGCTCATAAACCAAGCACTGAAACTGCGCTTTCCAAAACGACAGTTCTGGCTACAAAGCCTGTGTTTGGAACAGGAAAAGAGATGGATATTAACACACAGGAGAAGGCAAGGGAATGCTTCCAGCTCAGGAGGATGGGCAATATTGGCAACTCAACTTTATAAACCCAAGCCAACCATGTCCACAAGCCAACAGGAGCTGAGCCAGGGACCTCTGAGATCACCCCATAGCACCATCCCAAGAAGGTGGCCCAGCTTCAGCCATCGTGATGATATTCCCAGAACTACAGACTGCTTTGGGTTGGAAGGGACCTCACAGACCATGTCACTCCTCCCCCTGCCACAGGCAGGGACACCCTCCATTATCTCAGGTTGCTCCAAGCCCCGTCCAGCCTGGTCCTGGACACTTCCAGGAATGTGGCAGCCACAGCTTCTCTGGATATTCAACAATCGTGAAAAGTCAAGCAAAATTGTACACGGCATGACAAGGGAGGTTTGAGTGACCGTGCCTGAAAATCCAGGCAGGCATTTGCACAAGCAAAAGTCAAAACCAGGACACAAAGCACTGGAAAAGCTCTGTGCATCTCAGTTCACATCCGGCCTATAACAATTTCTTTTTTGTATCTTATTTACATCTTCATCTGAATAGAAACACAGTAAATGAGGTTAAGTTAAAATGGTAAACAAGAATTTCAGCTTTAAGCTTTGATTTAGATGATCTGTTTTCTGATAGTGCTGATGTGAATTGTGCCCCTCAGTTATTTCTGGAGGCAGAGTTTATAAACAGGTAACCTACAACAATGTTTCTTAATCCCCCCACCCGCTTAATAAAGTGAAGGATCACCCAAATTTAAAACAATATATTTAAAACACCAAGAACCACTTCCTGAAGTGTTGCCTAGTTTGTTTTAAACTTTTTTTAACAAAAATAAAAGAGAAGTCCAAGCTGTGAATGTTTGTTTATTGCTTTTATGCTTCAATTGTACTTATTTCTGTGCTTGTACAAGTGGAAGCACATAACTTTTATTTTTACAACAGCCCTTTTAAAAAAGGAAGTCACTTCTGCTCCTAATTGTATTTTCAACTAAGGACCATAAGATATGAGAAAGTGGACCACAGAATGATAACAAAGATTAATTTTAAAGGGTTTTTTGATATACTATAACGAGTAACTTGCAACCATGTTTAGATATGCTTGATTATGGGAAGCACATGATGCCCATTCCATTTTTTAAAAAAATTTTAGACTTCCCTAAATTCTTAAATTCCCTAATCTAAATGTCTGGAGAGTTCAGAGTCTCCCTCCCACAGCTTCCCCAGGGACATTTCCTAAAGCACTGAGAATGGAAAGATAAGCATTCCTCAGTGTTCACACTGCTGCATTGTTTCATTTCCCCCTCAATTTTCAAAGAAATCTATATGATAGAGAGCCCTTGTTCCCATGGCCGAGAGCCCTTGTTCCCATGGCCATAGATGGCAAAACAAGCAAGGAAGTGATTCCTGGGGTGTCTGTGCAGGGCCAAGGATCTGATGATCCTTGTGGGTCCCTTCCAGCTCAGGATATTCCATGTAAAACACCCAAACCACAGCACTCCCAAACTGTGTTCAGGGTGCAGTCCTAAGCATTACGATTTTCAAAGTATTTACAGTTTGCTGCCTAAAATGGAACCCCAAAAATTAAAGTGAGTTTCTGCCATACTTTCACCTAAGACTGAAATGATTTTTAAAGGTTTATCCTTAGGATTTAAGGGTAACAGATGCAAAGCTGCACTATGGAATAAGGAGGAGAGCAACAGGGATTGTCTCTCCCTTATGATTCCTTCAGCAGATGTTCCTTCCCTGGCATGAGGACTCTGTGCTAAGCTCCATGAAGACCCTCCTTCCTTTAAAAGCTGTCGAAAAGCAGCTGTGGTTGGGTCACCTCTACCATGAGATTGACCCCTGCCCCTGCCCTGCCTGCTCCATCCAGGCTCCGTTCCCCAGGGACACGCAGGGCAGGGTAGAGTTTCCCGGCTGCCATTCCAAAGCAAAAGCCAGAAATCCAAGAGTCTTTGCTTAATAAATAAAATTCCAGCGCTATTCACGGCACTGGTGGCTCAGCTTACAGGGACAGTTTTCTTGCTCGGGCTCGAGTGAGTTACGGCGATGAATGAAGACCCAAGAATGTTGATTAATAGATACTGTAATCTCCAAAAAGGAGGCCCAAAATCCACGGCCCTTCCAGCCGTCAGGAAAAGCAGGAGGGCAGGGCTAGAAGGCAACCAGAGCTCAAGCAACGTGGGGTATCAGAGACACTCTGCCCAGATCAAGTAACACTTCGTTCTTTGCAAGTCCAGGAACGACTCATGGCAGAAAAATTCTAAATATCGGCACTTCCAACTGCACGGAGACAACTTCCAACTGCACACACGGCCAGGCACGTGCCGGATATGAGGCACTGACCAGAAGCAAGACTGAAATTACTTATTGTTCCATATTTTTTCTCTCAAACCCATTGGGCAGAAGCACTAGTTAGGCTTCTCATGGGTTTGGTTCCAGAGTCTCAGGACTAAAATAGAAAAGAAGAATAAAATTCTGCTGGCTGCCAGGAAGCTGCTGGAGTCCTTGGGACACTGGGTGAAAGCCTGGTTTGATCCAGCTGGGGAGACCTTGAGCTGCAACCATGGGAGGCTTGAGAAGGGACAAACAACTGTCAAGAGTGATGTTGGTGTAGGTGATCATGGCAAGGGACTGGGAGATCTTCTGAGGAACTTCCCAACCTTCTCTTCCAATTCCAAAACACTTTCACATCACCAGCTGTGTTGTAAAGCACTGCAACAAACTCCCCAGGGAAGTGGTGGAAGTGGTACTTGAGGACTTGGTTTAATGGTGGACATGGGGGTGGTGCTGGGGGACAGTCAGACTCAATGATCTTCAAGGTCTTTTCCAACCTTAATGATTCTGTGATTAATTGATTCTTATTCCTACCTTACTAATTTTACAACAACAAATACATATCCAACATTCTCAATTTCCCTGATTACCAATACTCTTGCCAATAAATCTTCTAAAATCCAGGTCTCTTTCAGATGACACTCCCAGTGAAGAAAGAGCAGGACACACATCTCACCCTGTCAGAAATCAGCTGTCAGCCTCAGCCAGCCCAGCAGAGCATCCAGCTCACGGCCATCACAGATCACTCTCCAGAAACTCAGACAGGAGTATGAGGAGCAGTTTTACAAATTCCAGACAAACGGCTCGTTCTGGCATCATGACAATGCAATAAACACACATTTCAAAGCCACTTTCGTCAGGTTCCTCTGTTGTTCACTGGACAGTTGCCAGAAGGAATGAAAATGTTACCCAAGGGTGAGCTCTCCAAAGGCATCAGGGCTGGAGCTGAACTGCGCTGATGGATCTTGCAGAATCTCAGTTAGAATCTCCGGCATATATTCTGGATATTCTAAATTCCATGTTAGATTTATGGGAAAAAAAATGATACTTCTTTTTAAAAAAAATTTTACTAGATAAAGCAAAACACAATTAATGCTCCAATACTGTGATAGGAGAGCTCTCAAAAGGAAAAAAAAAAGGAACCAGAACTAAACCAAACCCCACACTCATGAGGAAGAAAGCAACCATCAGTCAGCTGTTAAATGAAACCTGTTCTTTCTTTCAGATTAGCTACTGTCTAGTGGTCCATAATTAATATTGATTTGAAGGCAGCCTGCCCAAGGGATCCAGCACAAGTGAGTGCAGCACATGCTGACAAATGAAATATCATAATGGTCACTTTGCAGCACGCCTTGAATGAGTATCTATCAGTAGGAGGGGGTCTTCCCCCCTCAGACTTGCAAAAGGCAAAATTCTAATTTGACCAGATTTCAGACACTGGAAAATGGAAATGATACTTGAGGAAACTGGAAAGTGCTGTTCTATTTTTTCACCTACTTTAATCAGTTTTTCATGTCAAGCCCAGACTGCGTGTCTCGGGGAAGGAATTCCTCGGTGAAAGTCCATGGACTAACGATGGCATTAAAACCTGCATTCCTGGGTGGGTTTTTTGTGAGTGTTCCATGAGCAGAGACCTGCCCAAGCAGCCAAGGGAAGGAGGGCAAGAGGTCAGGCTGTAGCCCAGGATTTTAGCAACCTGAATTTCATTTCTTGCCCTGCCACAGACTTTCTTTTAAAAGGGGCAATTCTCTTTTTGGGGTTTACTTTCATACCTGTGAAAAGGGGGTAACAGGATCACCTCACAGAGGCACAGAAAGGATAAAAACTGAAGAGCTGAGAAAAATTAGGCTTCTGATAAAAGTGTGATTGCCCAAATGTTTAGAAGAGCATAACCTTCTGTAGCCAGTGTTTCTGACACAATCACTCTCAGAAACACAGTGGAGGGACCAAACTTCAAGAAATGGAGGGGTTTTAAGCAGTGTTTTGCTTCATAAATGCAAACAGTAATCTCCTCAGGTAATCAGGTTTTACCATCAAGGTAAAACATGAGAAGGGGAAAAAAGGTCTGTCAAGTCTCCTCCCTCACAGCCACACCAAGTGGACTCTGGTGGGAAGAAGGAGCGAGTCCTCCTTGCTGCCATCTGTCCCTCTCCAACTGGAGGCTTCAGGGAAAGGGTAGGAACGTGCTTGGGTTGAGAGCAGCCTAAAGTAATAATTAAAAGGATAAACCAAAAATTGCTTGCTCAAGGAAAGCAGCTGCTGTGTGAGAGACCTTTTTACACCTTGCATTGGGCTTCCTTTCATCTCTCTAATGACTCGTGCAAGGAGAAGAGCTCAGTGCAATTCCTACCCACACCAGAATATCAACTCCTGATGTGCAGCTACTCTGAGGATAAGAGAGAGACTACTAAAACAGACAGTAACATTACATAATTCAGTAAAAGCTGTGCTCATGACCAGGACAGGAGCTGGAAAGATTTCCTATGTTTCCATAAAACATCCCATTTCCCTCTATACAATCCTATCTCAGGAAACAAACACAACAAAACAAAATCTATTAATTCTAGGTTCTAAGACTAAAGAAGGAAATGACAAGTTATATTATGAAAAACAGGGTGGCACTTTAAAAGAAAAACCAAGATGTCCCCAATTACTAAAAGCAGATCTGTATGTCCCCTTTGGTACTGAAGCAAAACTAAAACAATTCTAGAACTACTCCTTTATCTTCAATTTATTTTTAAACAAGAATGCTGAATGATAGATTTATCTCAATTTAAAAAATAAGGAATAATCCCAGAAATCATTAACATATTTCAGTAAGATTATTTAAACTCCTTAAACTGTTTGTTTCCAAGTCCAAAACAGTTCAAAGCTCACTGTGTAAATACTGGGCTTCTGAGCATCCTGCTGAATTTAACAGCACAGAAAGTCTTCAGCATCATTAGAAATAACACATTGTTTGCATTTTTCATAAAGACATCAAGTGTATTTCATCCCTCTGAAACACGATCTCCCCCGGGGAATTATGGATGAGCAAAACCAGAACAAGTGGAAGTTGAATTTTTTTTCAAATGCCAAGAAGCCAATGGGTTAAGCTCTCAATTTATCTTTGTTTCTCCAAAGATACAACACTCTTGCAGAGACATTAAGAGCAAGACCACACCTGTGTTTCTTTAGCGGTGGCCCGCTGAAAATATTTGTCAGGCATTGTGTCAGAAGCCAGAGCACATTCCTTCACTTTATGATTAACCTTTGGAGAGATTACGTTGGGAAAAGGCTCAAAGTGACATTCAGAGTGAATTAACGGCGCTCAGGCTCAAGGCTCTGCCCTTGAAGCTGCCGGTGTGATTCAAACAAAGCCTAAGTCAGACATGGAGTGAGCATCCAGAGGAAACAGAATCCACAGTCAAGCGCTGAAAACAAGCCAGGGACGTTTGATATTTGGGAACTGGTAAATTCAATACTCTATAAGAAAAAAAAAAAAAGACAGATGAGAGAAAACTGACCCTTCTAATCAGGTCTGGTCACAGGGATGAGCAGATCAGCTTCAGTGGAATAAAACCTGACCAGAACCCGGGCTCACGCTGTGAGCAGATCTCCCCTTCCCTCATTCCACACCACCCTAAACATCTGTAACAGGTTCTGCCATCTCTGCTGGGCTTGGCACTGCTCCGAACCGTTCCTCCTGACTGGGTTTGCTCCCTGGATCTGTGTCAGCTGGGGCAACTCCAGCCTTGTTTCATTGAGAGTTTATCTCGAGACTAAAGCAAAAGTCAGAGGCTGCCTAAGTCTGGGCACTCGGCCAAATCTCCAAAGACAAAGAACTTTGTCCAGCACAATGCTAATAAATGATTACACCCTCCTTTTACAAAACATTAATTCACTTGACTCGGGGCACAGGATCCCTTTTCCAAGTGTACAGTAGGGGTTTAAAGAAAAAACATACCCATGGCAAAGCAACAGCAACAAGCCCTGATCAAATGGATTTTCCCACTGTACATTGACCAGACTCCCTCGTCCCACACCAGTAATTTGAACGAGAAATGAAGTGGCAGGAATGATACAGAAGTGAATGTAATCCAGGTGTTTTGGAGGAGGTGTCAGGAGCACAAGGCAAAGGCTGTGCCGCGTTCCCCAATCCCGGCGTGTCCACGCTCACCACGGTGGCAGCCAGGAGAAGGGGGATCCCTCAACACGCAGCTTCCATTATTCCGCTTAGGCACTGCTTGGGGACTGTCGTGTCTCAGCACTCTGCCTTGGACCTCTGCCCAAGCCACATGTTTTTTCCCTTAAACCCTGGATGCAGAATAACACCGAACGCTTCCAGAACAGCCAGCCTGGCTCTGCACTGCCCGGGGGTGACGGAGCTGCTGAGTGACAGGGCTGGAACCAGCGGCCATCTGAGTGCAGCCCTCCAAAGCTATGAGAGGAGAACATTCCATGTTGTTGAGCACCATCTGGTGGTACCTTGGCCACGGACACACGTGCAGCCACCTCCACCTGAGGCTCCTCTTCCAAGGAGGACAGGAGTTCCCTTACCCCCACCAACTCCTGATCTTGCCATCTTCCCTTTTAATTTTTCGCTATTCTTACAACAGTGCTGCAATGTCAGAGCCTGACGTGGTTTTTCAGGGTGGGTGGGGTGGGTAACAGTGTTTCTGCATTGGTCAATACCTGTTTGAATCCAGCTTCACCTTTATTTGAAATTTATTCCATCAGCTAAAAGTCCATCATTTGAGGATGAATATTTAGCAGCCTAATCTCACACAAAAAACAGATGATGCCCCACCTGAGAGCAAGGACTGCCCTAAAAACTCCTGGCAGAGGACTTCAGGACAACTAGAGGATGTATGGTTTCATCTCCATCCCTCCATATAATTCCTGTTGCTTTCTCATGAAAGGCATGAGGAGGACAATGGAAATTGTACAGTTCATTACAGAAAATTTTAAATACTACTTTGATATAAGCTTTTTCCATGTGATTGAAAATAATTCCCTGTCTTAAATTATTGAAAGACCTGTGACAGGGATTGGTTTGAGTGCTCCAGCCTCTGCAGAATCCCAGTCCCTCCCATTTTCCATACTGCTCCCCCACAGTTTGCTTCTGCCCTTGGAATGCTGCAAGCTGGCAGCTACGTCCATGCATTCATGAGGAGTCTGTAAACTCCAGATGGGAGCACGGGATTATTCCCTGCATGTTCCTAAAGCATCTGATATTCAGGAACATCTGGGATTTCCGCAGTGTCCCACAGTGCAGACCTTTCCTACCACCAAAGCATAAAACTCAGCTTTCGCAGGTGGAAGAGAAATAGCCGGGACACTGGGTCTCGCCCCAAAACCAAGGGTGACTCTGGAAGTTGTGGGGTTTTGGTTAATCAGAAAGACTTGGTACCAAGTAAATAATGGTGTTTACAGACATTCTTTCCTTGTGGAGTGACTTCTCAATACTTGGACTTTGAGGTTGTTTCTGTCAACATCAAGGATTTCTGGTTTTTTTCTTTTTTTAATAAATTCCAAAAATCCTTGAAAAACACTAAGACAAAGGCATGACTCACATTCAGAATTTCCTGTTGATTTTTTTTAAAATGACCAGGATGTCATTGGACAGCTTGTCCTAAAATAAACTGATTACAATGATTTTAAGGGACATGGGACATACAAGGTTTAAAGCAGCAATTCTGCTTTTGAGCCCCTCTCACTTAGCAGTGCTGTGAGTGGAGCCCCCAGGGCAATCTCTGGGACTTTGGCAGGTACAACATTCCCAGAAATGGGCTTTAGAGGTCCAGTTCTCAAAGGCTGACAAAGCTCTTCCTGTAAATCAAGACTCAACAGAAGCCAAATCCAAAGCCTTCTCCAAAATCAGAAATGCACTTCCAGGTTTGTCCTCCTGTGGGATATCAGTGCAGCCTTACAAGGGTGAGAGGCTGATAGGGACACCAAGGGCTGATACATTCCTCTTCCCCTGGCCAGGGATGCTGGGAATGGGGAGGAATGAGCAGTCTGGATCACTTTTCCCCATGCTTCAGGTCAGAGACAGCTCTGCCATCCAACACCACGTCTCCGTTAGCAGCATGAGCTGTTTTCTCTCCTGGCTGCCAGTGGCAGGGAGATGAAGAGAAATGGGAAGAAAGCACGCTAGCAAAATATTAAACAGAGAGGAAGTGGTTTGGGATGGCACTTGGAAGTGCCCCAGGAGCACAAGGCTTGCAGTGGGTTCCACTGGAGCCCTGCAGAAGTTGAGGCGATTACGTTCCGTACAGGCACATTAAGCACAGAGGGGGATTTTGGGGGTTTTCTCAGGCTCTCACATTCATCCATTGAGAGAGCACTGCTCTCTTGGAAAAGCATTCTGTTTGTTCATTAGATGTGGGGGATTTCTGCTGACCAGAAAGTCTGAGTTTGAATGCCATATGCTCCATAAATCCAGCCCGATAGCGCTGATGATCTGTGAGTTATTTCATTAGCATTATGCAACTCCAAAGGGGGAGAGGCCATGTTAAACTCCATAAAACTTTCTGAATCCTGTGGAGGAGGGGTGGTGGGGAGAGAAGGAGACTCTCATAATCCAAATAACACATTATGAAACTGAGTTTTGGTCAGGCTGACAGGGTTTGCTGGTGAGCAAAGCTTTCACACGCGCAGATTTTGCAACTGCAGAGGAAAGCCTTGGTACAAATTACAGAAGGTTAAAAGGCAAGAGAGGCTGTTCCTTGATCCATTCTGAAGTGGTGCTGATCCCAGAGCATGAATCACGGAGCCAGCTGAACACAGGATGCTCAAAGGCAGGAGCTGGCTCTCGCTGTGCACCACTCTTGATGTGAGAGGAACAACAAACCGGGGCGGGAGGTGGTGAAGCCCTGACTTGGGAGCACAGCCTGCATGACTCATGCCCCAAAAAGCATCTTTGAAAGTCTCACAGCTGAGAAGCAGCCAGCCAAGAGACTTTTGCTATTCAGAAATTCAGTATACAAGGAATAAAAATTTGTTATGGAGTTACATATGGCACTACATCTGCAAATATTTTACATTTTCAAATGTTTAGAGAATTACAGAAATACTAACTCCTCTAGCCTCCTGTAAATGTTCTGAACACATTTTATAGGAGCAGCAGAGGCAGGAAAGTAGCTTTCTCTAAAGCCAGACGGTCAGTAGCAGTTTTGAGGAGATCCAGAGCTAAAAAATACTGCAGAATATTGAAGAATGCTCATTTCATGGCGCACACAGACTTACTGCAACAGCATTCACCCCCACTTTTATTCTTACAGTTTAGGGATCATTATAAAGTTTTAATTAAAATTCCATCACATATTTATGCAAAGGAGATTGGTGGCACCACCACCTATCATAAAGCAAATAAGAGAGAACCCTTTAGGTAGTTTTAGATCCTTATTATCTCTGCATACATTTCATGATATTAATGAATGTTGACAATGAATGTTATGTCAACAAAACCAGGGACTATGCAAAGGATTGATAATGAAACATCCACAGCAAAGACTCCTTTTGAAACCCTAATTTAAGTCTTTCTACTTATAAATTCCCAGTCAGCCTTTCAGGACACAGAATCACCACTGGAGAGTTTATTCACTCAATCAAGTACTGCACATACAAAATGATGAAAGAAAGAGAAAGCAAAAAAGTTTAGGAATATCTTATGGGTTCAAATCTGCTCCCAGGAAATCAGTCTTGCACAGATGATACAAGTGAACCAATATAACTGAAATTCTGGTAAAAAACAACCTACAAAGAGGAGAAAAAGTCAGCAAATTACTGACTGCAGGCTCTGCTCAGGAGCTCCTGGCTCCCATTCCCCAGCTCTGTCTCCTAAACCACACTGGTTTGTGCCACACAAACTCCAGCTGGAAAAGGCTCAGCTCTGGGCGTCCTGGTTAAACAAAAGGCTGCAGCCCAGGGACTGGCAACATTCCAGCTGGGGTTTTTGGCATCCGCAGCGTGCAGCTCTCTCCTCCCTTTGCTCCAGCGTGTGCACACCCCCATTAATAAATATGGGCTGTTCCCTCCAGGGAATGGCCAGAAAACTCCAAAGTGGTGACCTGCTGTTATTGCAGCCGAAGCTGTGACAGACCTTTCCTCCTCCTCCTCCTCCCTTTCACTCTCCTCACACACTCTGAGCCCAGATGGCCAAACCCAGGCATGGTTTTAGGGACTTCCACTCTGCACTCCAATGTAAGCCAGTGTTTGTCTGTTTGCAAAGGACACAGGAACTGATACAACACATCTGCTCCCACAACACTATTTCTTTCATCTGTTGGGAGTTTTGGCTTCTCAGAGAGGAAGTAATTGGCTGTTAATTATGGGGGCTGAGAACTGGTCACATCACAGAACTGTGTTTGCAAGCATGATTCATGACAGCATCATTTCTCAGCAGCTGTCAGCAGTAAAGGCTCAGCACTTACAAGAAACTATTATAATATTATACCAGCAAAGGATGAAGACAAATGCTGTGCACAGCTGAGAAAGCAGCAAACAAAATATTTTTCTTAAACCTTTATTCGATGGAGAATCAACTTGAAACATGCTGTTTCTCAGGAGAGATAAACAACAATCCTGCCAGCACGGCTTCCCAGACCGTGAAACTGAAATCCAAACTCTTCAGATGTCCTCCCCAGAGCTGGATGAAAAATGAAAGACCTTTTCTCATTAATAGCTGGAAATTTTAAACTTGTTCTTAATACTCCCCAGACTGTCTCTGTTCCTGTGTCTTTCTTGTCTTGTGCTTAAATTGTTTGCTCCTTGGGGAAGACATTTTGATTTGTTATCTTCATATAGGCCCTAGGAGATCTGGCCAAAATCCAGCCCTGAAGTATTTGAAAGCAGGAAAACAATCAACCTGCATCAGATCAGAAGTCCATATAGAACAGCATCCTGTCTCCAGTGACTCCCAGTAGCAAACGCTTTGGGAGAGAAAATGCAAGTATCAGAGCATTGTGGACTGAACTTCTTCCTGGCTGTGTTTTCCCTGCTCCCTGCAGCTTAGTGAGAAACAAACAATAGGAAATAAAACGGGCATTATGGCCCTGGTGCATAACAGAGAGATTTAAATGCCATTTATTGTTGCTGTCCCTGTGGATCCTTTCTGAGGGAGCTTTGCCAAGCCAGGGGAAGTTTGTCCTGTCAAAGTGGTACCGCATCCTTGCTGATCCCATCACCTGAGGCAGCTCCAGACCCTGGGAGAGGTGGGCTGTACCCATCCCACTTTGCAGCCCTGTGCAACGATAAACTGAAATCAGTGGCAGTTCAGGTGAAAATGCTGGGCTGCAGACTGAGGTGATTAGGGAATGCCTTCCATAGTGTCCCATCAGCCATCCCTGCGGAACCTGCCCACACACGGCACAAAAACACTTTTATCACTTTAAACAAAGTCCGCTCTTGAAAAAATTTCTTCCTAGAAACCAAACTTAGTGCATCAGTCACTAGAAGGGAGATTTGCACACAGTTTGTCATAACCTCAGTTTTAGGTTGGGTGTCCTTGGCGTAAATAAAAATGAGAAGCTCTACAGAAGCTCTAGAGAGCTCTTTCCTCCACAGCAACAAGCATAAATCTCCTGTTTGCCAGAGCAACCACCATGAGGAAGAAGATGGTAAAATGGGCAGCACCTCTGCCCCAATGTAGTCATCAGCCATGGCAAAAAACAAGGTGGCCCAAAGACAACACACACTGAGGAACAGGGGCTTTTATGAGAAATTCAAATACTTTTGTATGGGCTTCAAACTTTTTGGTGTGGTTTTACATCCGCAGTTCCCTTCCGGATAATTGATGCTGGGGAAAAAGTCTGGTTTGCAGTAGGCAGGAAAAATTAAGGCTTCATGTTGTTTGTGGGCTAAACCAAAATACCAGGACTTGTATGTAAAACACAAATGAGAAGAAAGGAAAAACAATGTTATAAAAATCCCTCAAAGGAGTTTAAAGAGAGCTGACAGATAACGACATCTCCACAAAGTAGGGCCTTGAGCCTTTTTCCCCACTGAATTCCTGAGACTCTGGAGGAGAAACTGTGTAAAATGTTTGTTTCTCAGTACCCAGGAAACTTTCAATTCAGGACTACTTCTATCAGGAAAAGGGGAGCTCTAGAAATTTGAAGATGATGATATACTGCCCTCGAAAGTCTGATTTTCAGATCAGAGAAAAGCAAAACATTTCCTTAATTTTATGAAAACTGGGTCTCCCTGGAAACAAAATGCTACCGTTTTATTGATGGGCAAGTGGCCGCCAGAGAACAAATCCTTTGTCCAAGAACCGGAAAGTGAATATCAATAAGAACTTTTTAAATATCTTTTAAGGTTACACAGGGGCAGAGCTGTGGTGTCACAGTGCCATTTAATGGATGTATGGACAACACACAGGAACATGAGCAGGTCTATAGTTCAGTTTTTGTCTCTTGGTGAGTATGAGCTAGAAAAACTGAAGGTGCAGTGCTCTCAGCCCCAGAGAGTCCGGACTTAGGCTCTAACACCCTCTGACTGAGCTTAATGCAATGGTGACCAGTTCCTGACTCATAAATCTCTGTGTAACTCTTCAGGTCAAGTAACTCAACCCTAAACCCACTCCCAGCCCCTCAGCACCAGAGTCACGTCCTTGAGTCTGGCCAAGACACTGAACACAGACACAGAAAGAAATAAAAAAAAAACCACCTCAGACACCCTTGTCCTCACACCTGTTCAACATTCCAAATCCCAAGATAAATTAACCTTGGCCCTGTTGCCAATGTTAACAAAAGTTATTCAAAGAAAAACAGTAAGTCCTGAATCTGGAAGTTTGGAGGGCACCAGCCTCTGTTTCTCCAAGTTTTGCAGAGAAGACAAATAGGTCTGATGATAGTTGAGAATTTAGTCTGCAATAAATGTGCCACAGACCATAGAGCACAAGCACCCCAAGACTTAAAGGTGATGTTACCTTACTAATCAAAAGCTGAGTTGTGAAGCATTTCAAAATCCACACACTTATTCAGGTGGTCTTCATAATTCCTGGGCCCTAGAGACAGCCAGAACAGGGAGGAGAACTACCCAAAATTTATCACCCACACAAAGGTTTCCAAACTACTTCTGCCACCCGATAGAAGCTCGTCAGGTCTTTAAACATTTTCAGGTGGTACCTATTGAATAACAACGATTCTGCCCAGATTGGCATCACCTGTGAGGATCTGACTCCCAGCCTGCTCCCTCATTGGGGAAACTCAAACCCATGTGCTCCAAAACATGCTGGGTGTAAAAGCTGAGCCTGAGCTGAAGCTGCCCAGCCAAGAAAACACAGCTGTGCATGGCTGTTGATCCTCTCATAAGGTCCCTCCCAAGCACTGGGAGAGTTGGTGGCTTTTGTTCCACGACCACAACTGGAGCCATTCACCCTCATGTGACTGGAATCACAGAGCCAAAAATCCGCTTGAGAACAGCCCCGTCTTACGGAGTTCACATTCCCGGAAAAAATCCGATGCCGGTGCTCCATGCCAGGGGGGTTCTGATCCGGCGGGGAGTGTGGGAACTGCACCAGCCACCCCCAGGAACAGAGCAGGCAGCTCTGAGGGTGACGCACAGGCAAACCAGCTTATTCCCTAAGTCGTTCCTTAAATGTTCCCCTTGGGAAGTGGGCCTGGTTGGGGCACCCAGGGCTGGCTTTGCCACTCCAGAATGAGGATTTAAGGATTGTGGCCAGAAGGGTGCACTCGGTGTCCTGGACAGCCTTGGGGGCACCTCCTGCCCATCCAATGTCCATTTCCAATCAGCTTCTGGAGTAATGTTGAAGATTCACCTAAAAATGAAACATCTCAGCTGGATAATCTTTAACCAATTCATCACAAAGGAAAACACCATCTTTTGCAGAACTTGGAGGAAACGTGGACAGTTCCCTTCTGCACAGATTTATTGGAAAGGTTTTAATAAACACAGATGTTGGGAACGGATGGCTACTGTGTAATCATGTGTAGAAAAAGCCAAAGGACAAAATATCCCTTAATGAAGACCCACATACCATGAAATATTTCAAAACAAGGGAGGAAGAAATATGGGTGGTGTTACAAATAGCCAAATTGCAAGAATCCAGATGCCAGTATTTATTTTTTTAAAAAATTATTTATTCTCCCACCCTATTTGTAAGCAAGAGCCTGAAAAGACCTCACTCAGAGCAACAGACATGGCAGCTCAAGAGACCTACGTGGCATTTGAGTCAGTTTTTAAAGAATTAAGCCCAGTTTTAAACAACAGCACTGAGACGGGAGATGACTCTCACTATTTCTGATATCCTGATTTAATGCTTGCAAGGACTGCACACACATTTTTATCAACATTTTAATGTCACAATTTATTTGAAGAGCTTTTACTGGGTTTTACAGAATCACAGAATGACTTGGGTTGGGAGGGTTAAAGATCATCTCATTCCACCCCTGCCATGGGCAGGGACATCTTCCAGTATCCCAGGTTGCTCCAAGCCCCATCCAACCTGGCCTTGGGCACTTCCAAGGATCCAGGGGCAGGCATGGCTTCTCTGGGCAACTGAAGATTTTAGTCTCTTCTGTTTCAGTTTTTAGAGGTATAAAATAGATTAAAACTCTTCATGAAAATATTTGAGGCAATGAACCCATTGCCCTCTGTAATTCCCGGTAACGACACTGATTCTGCTGTGACCAGGAATGATCCTGGATTAGCACAAATGCGTTCACCTTTTCCAAAGAAGAGAAGAAAAAATAATTGGACACTGAAGCAAATGAAAAGTCAAAATGTCTGGCTTTTAGCAGAAGTAGTGCAAAAATCCGTATTTTAATTTTTCTGGAACTGAGAATATAGTAAGTTGGCAGAATATCTCCATAGTATTTTTAGGGAATTTCACTCTCCCTTCCCCCTCCTTCATTTGTGACTTTCATTCACTAATCACAGCAAAATAATATCCAAGGAGAAAAAGTTATTTTAGCTAGTCCAATATCCCTGTTACGCCAGTGAACTTTGCTGAAGAGCCCCAAACTCAGGCAACTTAAGAATATATTTGTAATATTCAACAAAATAATAAATTCTGCACATGACACAGGAAATAATAATCAGATGATCTCAGCCCCAGAAGTATTTCACTGCTGTGGAAATGCCAGGTTGGAGAGTTCATGTGGAAAAGGAAAAGCCTTGTAACTTCTCCAAACATCAGTCATCACTTCCAGATACCTCTAAATACAGCCATTCATTTCACACTGCAGGATATTGTATTGAAAAGCAAGGCAGAGCCAGCGCAGCACCTTCTACCACTAAATATGCACTGCACAAACCTTAGCTAAGTGTGTTTTTCCTATTTGGAATAGGGCTCTTTCATTTCCAAAAAAGAGCTTCATGCTTCTCACAGCACAAAATATTTATAGCAAAAAAAAAAAAAAAAAAAAAAGAAAAAAAAAAAGAAAACACAAAAGAACTTGAAAAGGCAAATCCAGAGGTATTCCAAGATAGCTCCATGTCAAATATAGAGTGACTCATCCACCTCTTTCAATGAAAATGTTCATCCCAGATAGATCAAAGGCCCTGAGTACACCAAGCCCTTTTTGCTAAACCTGGCAGGAGAGTAAAAAAGTTTTCAATCAGCAGCCACTTGGTGGGAGGTCTGGGAACAAATGAAAGCCAGAAGACGCTGGCATTTGAGAGAGACCATCCCTTACAATACACAATAGGGACAATGTATATAAAGTAAGCATAGTTTGCAAGGAATAGAGGAAAGCCTGGCTGGATGTTTTTGTGCAGCTCTACCAGATGGATCTGATATGAGCAGTTCTGCCTTATTTTTTGTATAGACTTTCAAAGATCCTCCCCAGTGCCTATCACCCACGTGCTTTCACAGACACGGCTTTGAAGGCTGGGCTCTTTATTGAGGATTGGATGGATCTGGACTCTGGATGGATCCTGCCAGGCTGCCCAGGTCTGTGTATGCTGTGCAGTAAAGCAGCCTCTGCAAACTGCGATATTCCTGTTAGCTCCCATTTTACCGCTTGGGCTTCCACCTCCTTCCACCACCCCCGCAAAGGCTGGGCTGCGGGGGAAGGGAAACCACAAAACACAGGAAAGCAAAATGTCAAAGTCTAATTTAAAATAACCCTGACCTGCTGCAGCGGCTGCTTGCAGTGGGAGAACACAAGGCTAAAGATTATCGTGCACAGTGGCGTTTTGTGTTGTGCTGCGGCCGCAGCCTCTCCCTCCGGCCGCCCCGGCAAGGCAGCGGCTCCCCCGGCCCCCGGAAGGTCCCGGATCCCTCGGCAGCTCCGGGATGGTCCCGGCTCCTCCAGCCCCGGGGGTTCCCCGCTTCCCCCGGGATGGTCCCGGCTCCCCCGACCCCGGGGGTTCGGTGGTCCCCTCGGGACGGCCCCGGCTCCCGCGGCCGCAGCGCCGATCCCACGCTGCCATCGTGCGGTCGCTGCCGGCTCCTCGCACCACTCGCTCCTCCGAGCCAGAATCACGGAATGGTTTGGGTTGGAAGAGACCTTAAAGATCATCTCGTTCCACCCCACGGGCAGGGACACCTTCTCCTATCCCAGGCTGCTCCAGGCCCCGCATGTCCTAACCTGGCCTTGGACACTTGCAGGGATGCGGCAGCCACAGCTTCTGTGGGCAACCTGTGCCAGGCCTTCCCTGGCCTCCCTACCCTCCCAGGGAAGAATTTCTTCCCAATATCCCATCTAACCCTGCCCTCTGGCAGTTTAAAGTCATGATCCCGTCTGTCAAGCACTGCTAGGGCTTGGGCAGACCCGACTTCCTCAGGACTAATTTTGGGGACTGTGAGCTCTCACAGTCATGCAGGACACGAGGGGCTCCTCCTGCAAGGGTTAAATAAGAATGAACATTTCTGTATGGGTATGTTCCATCCCCAAAGGTTCAGCACTTTTGTGCAGTAAAAAGATATCATCCCATATTCCTCTCACTGAACACTTTACCTCACTGTTGGTGGGAAATGGAGAGAACTGTATCCTTTAAATGTTCCTTAACTCCTTCCCCATTTCCTTTGTCCTCCTGCTTTGCTGGCTGTTGTTTACCACTTTCGGCAGCAGAGACAGCAGGCCAGGAGACCTATTTACATCCTGCAGTGTGGCTCATCCATGGCCAACAAATGGCCAAAGGGACCAGGAATACACAGGCTGCCCAAATCATACCCGGGGAAGGCAGCAGTGCCAGACCACAAGGCACAGGCTCCAGCTCGCTCCACACTGGGATGCTGCGAGCACAAGGAGAGGGATGACGCAGACTTGTATTAACACCACACTGACCAGGGCATGGGTTACTCCAACTGCCTCAACAGTTCCATACTCAGCTGCCTCAACTTACCACACACAGGAATTATCTGGGCTGTGATGCTCCAGCCCTGCCCCTGCAGCTGAACACAGTTCTTAGGAAGTCATTACAGTGAGAAAAACTAAGTTGCAAGTTCATTGATATTTTTTTGCTATATTTTTGTAACTCTTCTAAAATATTAACTGTGCAGAATTGACGATTCCTACAGAAGGGAAAGTCCTGACACTAATATGCTTCTCAGTCATAAAGAATTCATGCATTTTACCCTGTTTTGAAACTCATTAGCCAAGCTTCTGGAAGCAATTTTTTCCATGACCCAAAGTAGCAAACAGTTCGAAAATTTCTCTGGGTAACAGTTACCTACAAAGCACTTAAAATTTATAAACTTCTCGTCCAGTTTGTGCCATTTATCATTGCTAAAGTAAATGGAAGCAGCAGAATCGACTATGCATCATGAGTAATATAATGCAATATTAAAGGACACCCAGTGGAGTACTTTGGAGGCTGAAGGATCTAAATCATACACTCAGTGCTGGGAAACCATAAGGAAAATGTGCAGCACCATTTGTTGGTGGCTGGAGCTGTCAGTGCTCAGCGTTCTGTGTGCACAGGGTTACAGGACTGACAGCAGGGATTTACTGTTTGTGTGAATGGGAAGAGAAAGGAACACAGGAAAGAATTCCTAAGGAGTCATCACAAGCATTTCCACGCCACCCAAGCTACACAAAAACTTGCAGGGAGATGAGGAGATGGGTTCAGGAAAAGGAAAAGCCCAACTCGTGCCACTGCTGCTGGTGTTCCCAGATGGGCAGCCTGGAGCACTCCAGCTCTTTTGGGGTGTCCTTCTAAACTCTTTTCTAGAGAAGGACAGGTAACACACCTGATAACAGTCCTGATAACAGTCCTGATAACAGACCTGCTCAGCAGCACTGATGAAATCTGAACCAGATTCCCACCTTCATCTCTTGTTCCCACCTTCTTCCCCACTCCTTCACTGCTTCTTACCTATATCCCAGGAAAATATATAGATTTTTAGCATAATAATCAGCTACTGGAATTACACTTTGGGATTACGTTTTTTTCTTCTTCTGTTTTTTAACATATTTAGGTTTTTAATCTTGCATTCCTTTTCTTTCCCTCTTTTTGCTTTTTCTGTCAGTCCCACTGAAGATGCACAGAATCATGATGTAAGAAATAAGTCATCCTTCCCATTCCTCTGTTCCTCCTCCAATAATCTGCAAATTCCATCAGCTGAAGGATGTGGGACAGGGATGGATCGGGGCAGACAGGGAGGCACACACACAAATCCTGCCTGGTGGAGGGCTGTGCTGGTACTGGGGAAAAGTTTTAGCAGAAGGATCAGGACAAACCCTTATCATGTTACAGAAATGGTGAGATGAAAATGAAAGTTTAAATTCCTTGAGTGTTTATCTTCATTTGTCCATTTTTGGCTCTTAAGATGGACATGTAGACATTACCACCCCCAGCCAAATTATGAGAGGATTTATGAAAGCTGAAGCAATATGAACTTCATCTCAAAAGTCTCAAAATGCTATGAAATTTGTGTTTGTGTCTTTAATATCAAAATATACATTATTTTTCTGGTATGATGGTCAAACAGTTCTATTGCTCTCCTGGGATAATTACATGTATTATTAGCAAATGAGCAACTTCGGAAATCATGAAAGCAATTTTCAGAGTGCTCTGTTTTCAGGTTTTAATAAGAAGCTTCTCTCCATCACAATTACAGAATTAAGGTTTGGAAGAATATAGATAAAAATATTCCATTTACTCAAAAACACCGAGGAAACAATGCATTTTAAAAGCATACTTATCAGCTTTAAGCTTATGGTCTTTAGCAAAATCTCCTGACTTTGGAGAGCATTTTTGGCTTTTGAAAGCTACCACTTGGATCTATAAAGCTGCTCTTCACAGCCACTTCCTTCAAATCTTTGCAGAAAACATCTGGGACTGACACGGAGCAAACAAGGCAGCAGGAGTCACATCAGCACGAGTGCCTCGTGCTTCCCTGGCTTGATGTTTTTATGGCAAAAGTACCTTTATATGTAACCCCATAACAGGGATCACACTGTGCAGCCAGTGAGCAAATCTGCCCCAGGAGAACATGGAGATTGCACGTGGCTAGAATAATTATTTACACCCAGGAGTCCATGGAATCTTGGCCTCCAGTCACAGCTGGGCCTGGCTGGGCTGGGGGCTCCAGTGGCAACTTTGCAGGCAGGATGAATGTGTCAAGAGGACATCACCCCTTCCAGGACATTTTCAGCTCTCCCACCTATCCAGACTGATGCTACCGAGAGTAAACTTGAGCTGGGGGCATGTGGCAGCCTCACCAACATTCCCAATTTAGTCTGGAAGGAAGGGTTTCCCATTCCCAGCTCTACCTGACATCCCGGTCAGCTCATCTCCACCTCCAGACTCAACAAAGCACCACTACGCTGTCCTCCCATAAAACCCCACCCTGTCCTACATGGGGAGCTCATGGAATGGTAAATTAGGCTCTGAGCTTCTTGAGGATGCTTTGGGAAAGCATTAAAAAGGAGGCCATATTCATATTCTAATATTCCAGCTATATTCAGTGAAATATCAAAGTCTAGTCCCCATGGCTCTGATTTCCAAAATGCCAAGTCCCTGCAGGACACACACACACACTTCAGAAACAAAACACCATAAAAAGATCAAAGATCCCTCTGGGAATACATTCTCTGCACTCTTCAAAGCCAAATGTCCCCTCGCTTGCCCCCTTGTAAACTGATTAATTTCAGTGGGAAGAGCGCTCACAACATCAGCAAATCCATGCAGTGAGGATAAGTGTTTGTACATGTTAACTCTGCAAGCAAAACTCTGTATTTTTCTCTGCTCGACAGAAACAACAGGATTTACACTAATTCTCATTTCCAAGCTGCAGTTGGTGTTTAATCTGTTACCAGGCAGCTTTTCCTTGAGTCATTCTGCACATGGATGGGATGCAGCCCCTCTCCCCGAATGAAGGAGCAAACGAGAGCACCATCTGGCCAGGCCCTGCCTGATCCAGCCCAGCGCCTGCGGTGCAATTCCAAAATGTGAGGAATGCTCACCCAGAAGACTCAGTTCACATCCTCCCTCCTTAAGACTAAAGCTGCTCTGTCCCTTCTGGGCCGCTTTAGAGAAGAATTTGGTGGGAAGATGAGGGCTCTGAAATCCAAACCATCTTCAAATGTGCCTGTGTGTGGTCCGAGCAGGCAGCTTATGCAATGAGAAATGGGAAGCCACTAAAATGATTCTGCTTCTAAATATTTTGACCTTTATTGACATTTATAAGTAGCAGGCAGCTTAATTACCAATTAAAGGAAGTTATTAGCTACAAAAGGAGCCTGTTCTTTTTTTCCCCTCATGGCTCCTTTCCCAAACCAGGGCTGTTAGATGAGATTTCTGTGGCAGGACAAGGCAGAGGAGCCCAGGAGACCTCGGCTACTTTATGGCAAATCTGTACAGAAATCCATATAGAAGTCAAAAGCCTTCATAAAGGGGATACTCCTGAGACAGCCCATGAAGAACAACAGACTCTCCATTGCTGTTGGGGTTCAAGCCTTGTATTGCAGCACTGTCCCATTTTCCTACATGGAATTGCTCGGTGGACGTTATTTCTGGCTGATTTTCTTTCAAGCACACCCATAAAAAGGCCTTCCCAAAGTGGTTTTGTGGGGTTTTTTGCCTTTCTTTTTTCCTCTTCACAATATGCATTCAGGGCTGGCCTGAGGAGCTGAGAATATACAGGACTTGGCTGCTAATCCTGACACACACTGTTAAAACAACTGGAAGTTCTGCCCCAGAGATGGATGAATTCCTAGAGCAAACAAAGCAGCTCCTTTAAAATCACCCAACTCTTCATACAGGATTGCAAGGGCTGGGAGCTCTGCGCATATTTATTGTCCCACGAGAGCATTGGGATTGTTTGCTGGCTGATGGCACTCATGAGAACATCTTAATAAAAAAAAATATATATTGGAATGATCAGTGCTCTCTCATAATTTTAGAGCATCTTTCAATAAAAATTAAGTACAACACATACCAAAAGTGCAGGATGAGCAGAGCTCTGATACTGACGGATTCAGGTATGATTTTTAGACTAAATTAGAGCTAATATGAATAAAAAAGCAGCCTCATGAAAGAATTACCCTACACTTTTATTATTTTCAATTCTATAACACAAAATAATGTTGTTTTAAGAGTCTTTACGAAGGGAGATGGAATGTAGAGAAGACATGGAAACCCAAAGATACTTAAACCCTTATTTCCTCCCTGGGTAAATAACTCCAAGGTATGACTTCCCCAGTAGCTGGGAGGGTGGATGAGTGATACAGACCTCATTTTGGAGTATGATATGGAAGATATGGAAGTTCCAGGCACAGTAATTTAGCTTTTCCTCAATTCTTCTCCTGCTTATATCCCAAGAAGTCCCACAGGCCTTTCCACCAATATCAGCTTCTGATTTTCTCACAAATTTCTGGACTCTCAAGCAAGACTTTTAATGCTATTTTTTTCTTCCCCTGAATTTTTACCCCAGATCTTCATGGCTTTTTCTGCTCTGTATTCTTTACACCTTGTTTACCGAGTTGGTTATTCACCTTCACTTTCAGAGGGAAAAAAAATTTGCTTTCAACGTATTTGAAACTTCGAGTTTGATCCTGCAATCACTGAAGTCAAAGGCAGCAATGGTGTTCTGTTCAGAGGGAGCAGAACAGCCCCAGGTCCCTGGACAGTGTGTTTTCAGTTAGGGAGCCTTCACAGTTAAAAGGAAATCATTTGCATCATGTTAATATTCATTGTCCACCTACACAGGATGGGAAATCTGCTGGACGAAAAGGTTAAATGTGCTGATGGCAGGAGGGCAGAGCTGCTCTCAGCTGTACCTGCTGCAGGAAATGACATCAAACCCCTCTGCACTCACAGCTCAGGGGAGCCAGACCTGGTTCTTATGTACGTGGAAGGTCAGCTGAGATCCCTGTGTGGGGATTTCATCCCAGGAACAAAACCAAAACTAAAGCTCCAGGGAAAGAAGGTACCACAGGGAAGCTGCTGGAGCCCATCTGACACAGACATCCAGTTATCAAACGTCTGAGAAGAAATTCTATTCAGATATATTTTCCTGCAGTTTAATAACAAGGAAACCTGTGCAAATATCAGCTGCAAAGACTTGGAAAAGCAAATCAAATCCAAGCTTGCAACAGTGAACAGGTATCAGTAATAATGAAATATTTGCCTGGATTTTGACAGCCCCGAAGAATTCAGTAAATCCCAGCACTCCACGTACCCAGCCTGATAGGAGTCAGGCGGCTGCTCTGCCCTTGAGAGCTGGGCAGTGGGTTCTGGGAGGAAGGAAATAGCTGCCACATGCAGTAAATAAAAAGAAGTTTGAAAAAAAATACACCCAGAGTTCTGCTGCAGAATCATTCCATTGAGCCTGGTTAGAAACACAGGCAGCTACAAACCAATCATTCATCTCCAACATAAACACAGATTGGGTTCGACTTGCAGTAACATAGGTTGAGATTTTTAGTAGATGACATAAATAAATGTATTTTTATATTTCCTGACCACATTAAGCTTGAAATCAAGAGTTCTAAAATGTGAGCCACACACTGTAAGGCTTCTAATAGCCAATAAATTCAGACAGTCACACTGAAGCAATGTTTTCTCCTTAAAGGTACATTTTGCTGCAGTGTATATAAATACAAGGGGACTTGTTTTTTTATGGATTTGTAATTTTATGTAGCTGAACATGATCATTCAATAAAGGTTAAAGTTCTCTTAGGAGGACAGCAAGATGGAAACCACTTCAGAAAGCACAATCTCGAATCCCAAATATTATTTCTACATGGAAAGTCATTAGTAAGGAGACGGGGGAAGGTTGAGGAAAATGACTTTCTCCAAAAAAAAAGACCAAGCCAGGAAAGGCAAAACATTCTGGGTCAAGAACATCAGTGTATTCTCGTGTTCCTGCCCCACCTCTGCTACACTAAGAAAGCACAAAACTCGTTCTTATCCTGCCCAGTGCATCTACTTCCCATGTGTAAAGTAGGATTAGAGGGCTGGAATTCCTTCAGGTGGTGTTAAAGGAATGAATGATCCTAGAGAATCACCAGTAATACTTAAGAGCTAAAATAGTCCCTAGTCATAGGTCATTTTTCACCTCCAGCCCTTACAGCACTTCAAAGTAGAGCTCAGCATTATCCCCATGATATCCCACTGGGAAATGGAATACCACAGAGCAAGGGATTTTTCAGCTTCTCAGAAAGGGCCAGCAGCAATGTCAGGTGTAATTTTTAGATGGCAGAAATGTGTGTGAGATGCATAAAGGCTGATGCCCATCAGTCAGAGAGCTCAGGGCTGGGGATCACAAGGCTGAATTTCAGCTTTGCTCCCCACACGAGCTCTGGCTGAAGGACACAGTCACTGCCCAGGCTTGGAAGGCAAATCCCTCACCACAGAATGAGCCTGTTTGGTTTTTGGAGCCACCACTTTCAGTGGGTCTCTCACAGAGACGTGTTCCCAGTGGGGGAGCCATAAAGAGTCAGTGTGTGCTGGCTCCAGAGCCCCTTATTGCCTGGATGTGCTGGAAAAGCCAAATGGAAATGTCTGAGTGCTGATGTCACTGCAGTACAATTGCTTTGGAGGCTGCTCAGCTTTCCTTGGGACGCCCATTCCTTGCAGGAGCCTCGCTGAGCTTTGTCTCATGGCTGGAGGTTTATGAGCAGAGAGAAGTGAAGATGGCAGCTGAGAGCCTCACTTCACAATGAGTCAAATAATCCTTTTAAGGGAGAATTTGTCATCCCTAGCCCAGTTTAAAAACCAGCAGTTGAGACTTAGTAAACGGAATGGACAAGCAGAATAAATTTGAAATCACCAACTGCTTTCGAGGGGAATTGAGCTGCATGTGACAAAATTAGTAAGAATCTCCCCAGCCCACCTATGTTAAGGTTGAAAAGTCAAGTGTTCAAGGGCTGGAAACACCAGAGTTAAGGCTGCCATGTGTAGTCCTAATTCACATCTCCTGTGTGATACAATTAAAAGCTATTTTCCCCCACGGCCTCACCCCATTTAGTGGGCAGGATGAACAGAGCTATTCAGTATTTCTGATTGGTTTTTTTTTTTACCTTTTTGAGTCAATGTGTGGCCTTGGCTTTATTTATAGCATGCCATTTAAACTCTTCACTGAAAACAGGATTATTCATATCCTTGTGGGTTTTAATATAACACTTATCACAGAAATATTTGCTTCAAAAACATAACAAATGTCTCATGACAAAACCCCTGCCAGTGAGGTGGGATGGTAGCACAGTCCCTTGAGCCCAAATGCTTAATCAGAATCAGAGGTCCCACAAGAGTGTTTTGCTTAGGATGAGATCATCTGAATGTAATACAGTGTATAATATATTCTTCGATTTTAGCAAACCAACAGTAACAAAACCCCCATTTCTCTGGGAGAGAGCTCCAAAACTTCCCGTGCCCCGAGTTCTGGGTTTGGGAAAGCATCTGTTTCCTTTCAGCAGTGGCCACAGCATTTGCAAACCTTGTTCTCTGTGGTTTAAAGCATCTCCTTCTAAGACCATGGGGCAAACATGCAAGGTCTGATCTGAAGCAAAGTAACATAGCAGAGTAAGGCTGGAGTTATTATTCCAGGCTCACTTGCTTCTGGGGGAGTCACACTGAAATTTGCAATTTAAAAGGCAAAAGAATTACTCTTACCTCTGTTTGGAGGCCTCTGTACGTGCATGTGGTTATGTAATACACCTAAACCCAAAAAAGTTGTCATATCTAATTGCAAAAAACCTGAAACATCTTTAAATGTGTAGCACACAACAGCGCTACTGTTCTTTTTCAGCAGTTAATCAACCATCAGCAAAGGTTTAACAGACTTTAGCTCAGGCACTACACAATCATTCCTCTCACAGACAATTCACATCCACCCTTTTGATTTAGATCTAGGTTACAAATCAAGTACCTTTTCTTTTGAGACGTCATCTCTGTAGAAAAAAAAAGTTACTTCAGGTTCTTCCACAAGTATGAAACCATTTGATAAATATAATTCAGTATTTCTGATTGGTCTGCAGTCCCACCTGCACATCCTGTCAGGCAAATCAATCCACAATTCCCTGTCATGCTGCTTGTTTTACAGCACAGTCTCAGAGAAAACTGCTTGTTAGAAGCATTTTTAAAAACATGTACTTACTGTTCTGACAGCCCTCAGGATCTCTTTTTCTTCTTCTGGTCTGTCTTACTTATTTCCTCACTGATGCTGTCCTCAGAGGCCAGCTGAAAGAAAAATGCACAATGCCAACAGTTTATATCCACCAGACTGGAAATCTGGCATGTCTGGAGATGGTTATTATTATTATTATTACTACAAATATGTTTTGGAATTTGTATTTTTAGCATAATGGGAAGATTCATTCTAAAGAATGTAGCTTAGCTTTTTAAAAATATGTTAAATCAGCTTGGATCATATCAAATTCAAGTATTGCAGAGATGACTGGTGTTCAGCTAGTCCAGACTGGGACTGATTCTTTCTTGATTTGATGCAGCAAAAAGAAAGTTCACAAATACAATCTCAAGTATCACTTAGCAGCATTTTAAAAATACTACTATTATTAAATACAGCCTGTGCTAAGGCTGTATTTAACCCTTCCCAGGACAGAGTGACAGAGGCTCTCAGAACTCACTAAGCCAGGCTGTAATTTGCCACACCTTTAACTGACTTACCTTCAGCTCAGTCCCCAAAATAATAAGGAGGCTGTGATGGAGTAAAGCACTGGGGCAGATATTTCACTTTAAGAACACATTAAATCTCCAGTGGCATCACCTGGTTTTTGACTTGAGCTGAAGTTACTAAGAAGCATTAGTGAGGCCTTGTCTCTGAATTTATGCCTGAAAAAGTTTTTTTTTTCCTTTTCACTGGTTTTGTTTGTTTGATTTAATAAATAAACTACAAGAAGGTCAGGCCATGGCACCAAACAACTGTCACCGTAAGAGCTGTGAAAGAATTGAGATTATTCCAGTTCATATTCAGTTTCTCCATGAAACTTTAAATTTTACCTAGGGAATAAGGAGCCTGGCAGTTCAGAAAGGAGTTTTCTCAGGCTATGCTTATGTGAGTAAAGTCCTCCTGTCCCTGGCAGCCCTGACACTGCAGCCCCACTGACAGCTCCTGAGGCTGCACAGAACCTTCTGTATCCCTTTGCTGCCCTTCCCCACCTGCCCTGCCCAGGCAGACAGAGAGATCCCTGAATGTTCAGCCAGCAATCGCAGGTTCCCAGGTCACTGGTGCCCTGTGCAGCCCCTTTCACTGGCGATTTTCAAACCTCACAGGTGAGGGCTGAGGAAGCCAGCGTGGCTCAGGCCGGCACTGCCCAGGCTGTCCCCAGGCTCCCAGGGCTGGGCAGTGCTGCCTCTCCCTGGAGCACAGCTCCGTGCTCTGCAAGGCTCCAAACTTTCCAGCCTTAACCTTCAGCCCTGGTTTAGAAGCAAAATTAGTCTGAATGTCTTTAGTTATTAAAGTGCTTTATCTGTCCACTCCCTGACAATTTGTGCCTGTCTGGTGCAGAGAAAGGACCCTTCTAGGGCAAAACCACAGATAAAATGTGTTTTAAAACTGATTTTAAAGCACCGGACGTGGATGTTTTATAATCTAAGTTGAATATCCATAGAAAGAACAATTGTATGTTTTTAGTAATGATCTAATTCAACTAATTCAATAATGAACTAATTCAACCCCTTCCAAAACAATTCATGAACTCTTACTCATTATCAACTGACAGTGCTTGGGGACCTTCACTAATTACCACTATTCTTTGGTACTGGATGTATTTGTGTTATGGGTGCAGGGTAAAGATGAACATGGAAAGAAAATAAAACTGTGTCTTTTTGTTCCTACTCACAAACAGTGATGGGAAAACCTCCAAAAGCTGTCTTGCTGTTTTGTGGTTGTCAGGACACTTCATTTTCTCTCGTTCCCAAGCTTCAGAAGCTTCCTCTTTGTGATTGCAAACAGATGATGGCAGAGCCAGCAATTAGACTAATCCAAGTAAATTCCAATCGCTGGTAGCCTGCAGCAGCTTGCAGTGCTCACATCAAATGGAGGCCCACCCTTAGCACGAAGCTGTCAGCAGGAAAAGAGAAATTAAAATTGATTTTTCGAAGCAAACTTCTGTGACCTTCCTCATTGCACCCAGGAGTATCTATAACATCTGTCATTTATTATATATCATGGTTGGGATTTTTAACCAATCACTGAGCTTGGGCATTCCAAATCCAACGTGTACCTTTGACTGTATCAGTGCAAAGTCTCAGAAGTTTTGACCATTTGGGAGTTCCACAAAAGGAGGAAGTGGCTGCACCTCTCTGCATGCGCCAACAAACATTAAAAATATAAAATTTAGGAGCTTGTTTGAAAATGACATCTTTAAAATCGGAGCTTTTAGTACAGCCAGAATAGATTCTGCAACTTTATCCTGTCCTTGCCAGTCTTTATGATCTTTCTTTGCAAAACAGCGATGGCAGGCTCTCAAACAGTTTAATTTTTTTAAAAATGACCCCACTAAAACCAGTGGTTAGTGATAACAGCTGAGCTCAGAGGGCATAAGATATGAGAGCAGGGTCTTTCATAACAGTGCAGGAGCTGCTAAGTAAATTTGGTGTAAGTTTCAAGTCACTCATCTCCATCTTTTCTCAGGAATCCCAGTTCAAACACAAGATCTCCCAGACCCTGGAGGTTTTCTTGCAATGGAGACTTGTCTCCAGAAGCTGCCCACAGATTTCCCAGGATACCAGACTGGTGTTCCCCACAGTGGGAGGCCAGCAGAGGTGGGTACCAAACAGTAAAGAAAAGCATCCTCATTTCACTTCCTTCCAATATTCTTCCATAATTCCAATGTTTTTCTCTGAAAAGCAAGACCGGGCTATAAGCCCTGTTGAGCTTTAGACAAAAAGTTTCCAAAAGCAGCAAATATAATGCAAGGAAAGTCATTTTGTAACACAGAAAAATACAAGCACAGTTATACAAGTGTTCTTGTTCCAAGAACAATTGTAAGTGGGTTTTGTTTTGATTTGGAAAAAACTCCAATATCTCAGTGTAGTTGCAGCAGACCACACACTGGAAAAATTACGTGATTTTCTGGTGGCTGTATAATAAGAAAGGATTTTCTCTCTGAGACAGAAAAGGCCTATTCAAGGTTGGAAAGGGAGTGTAGCTTGGAAGAATGAAGAATCAGGAAGCTGGGGAGATAGGTCAGAATTGTGTGAGGATGATGTGGTCTCGTTGTCTGAACAGCTGCCAGGGAATTAGGAAAGTCAGCTTCTCCTTTTTTCATCAAAACATAAGGACTAAAAGCAAAAATCCAGTAAAGAGCAGTTTTAGGGTGTTTGCTGTTAGGGGTGACTCCATCCCTGGTGTCTATCTGGAGATAAGAGGTTTTGCAACACAAAGCGTGGCACAGATAGAAAATAAAGTGGGAGGATAAGCACAATGGACTTTGTGCCAAAGTTTTTGTGATATGCTCACACAGAATTCTGCAGCAAGAGAAGCCATAAGTATCCACAGCATTTATGGATGAAGATCCACTCCAGGCTGGAGATAAGGGAACAGCAGATAAAGCACTCACAGAGTCAGTCCCTGCCTTTGCACTCACAGGGTGAGCCCATTGCATAAGCTGCTTTCCAGGTTATTTTACTGCATTTTACTTCATTGGGCAATTTTGGATGGGCTCCAACAAGTAGATTTTTTTAAACGTTCTTTTTACCAATAAAACACAATAAAAGATTTTATAGCCTTGATGTGTTTCTGGCACAGTTTAAAAACTGCTGCTAATAAAACTTTTCCAAGAGGAAAAAATGACCAAGCTGTCACAATGTAAATATGATTTTTAATTTTTTTTTTTTTTAAGTTGGAGTTTTATGCAGGAAACTGGGAAACAACATCACAGGAAAAGATTATGTTAAGACAAGAAAACATATGCAAGCAGAACTTAGAGTGGAACAGTGTCATGTTCCTGGCAGCCCATGTTAAATGCACTTGGAAAGAATTGTGTTTTCATGCACACCAAGGGCTGGCTCCTCCTGACCACTGAGTCGGTGACAATTCACCAAGTGACTTTAGTGATGCCCTAAAGCAGCAGCCTGACTAATAAATATGGCACCAGGCAGCCAGACAAGAGCTCTGAGCTCAGTCCTGGCCTGATCCAAGCTCCTGGTGTGAGATCCATCCAGCTTCTCACATGGAAAGAAGGGTGATCTGGCAGTCTGCTTCCCCTGCCAGCTCTCTGAAGAGTCCCAGCCTCTCCTGGCATGCCAAAGCCTTTGTTCTTGGGGTGTTTTTAGGTGCAGTTATGATTTAACAAGGAATGAGTAATGCCCATCTTTAATCCTCACAACTCTGGCATCGTTCAGTGCTGTGGTGACTCTGGTTCGCTGCCCTACCGGGTTCTGCAGGAGATAAAATGTGCCAAATGCCAAAAAAGTGATAAAAACATGCCTTGAGCACCCAAGTCCCCTGCAGCAGGCTGACCTGTGTATACAGCACTGCTCTTCGTGCGCATCACGGCTGTAGGAGCTGCCGCATTTTTAAGGGTTGTCCCCTCTGTCCCTGAAAATGGTCCCTCCTGAGGAGCAGGAGGGCAGGCAAGTGTACTGAGAGACCTGCAGGGATGAACAGGGAGCTCCTGGTGATATTCCTGCTCTCATTCCGGTGCATTTTCTGCTTCTGAGATCAGAGGCTCTGTAAGAACTGCAATGTTGTTATTTTATGCTACCAGGCAATGTTTTCAGTTATGAAATTGGCCACGTGAGGGCACCAGCACTGCTCGGGGAAAAAAAGGCCAAAAAAGACAAAACTAAGTAGCCGGAAGAATAAAGAGGAGTTTGTTTACAACTGTACAGCTGCAGAAGCAGAGGATAGCAGGTTCCAGGCAGGAGTCACCCACCCAGAGTGTCCAGCAGCTGCGGGGTGCACAGCAGGGAGGAGGAAATCCCCCACCATCAAAAGCCAACTGAGGTGAGCTGCTCGTGCTGCCCCCGCCAGGCTCCCCTTGCTCAGAGATCCCTTTCCTCAGCGTGGCTGTGGGAAAGGCTCCCACACCTTGTTGTACTGAGTGCCCAGAGCCTCCCTCTGCCCTGGCTCCGGCCTCTGGCACAGGGGCAGCTGTGACCTCCA
This sequence comes from Dryoscopus gambensis, assembly GCA_013389985.1. Lineage (NCBI taxonomy): Eukaryota > Metazoa > Chordata > Aves > Passeriformes > Malaconotidae > Dryoscopus > Dryoscopus gambensis. The sequence continues at coordinate 1,293,961 of WEIT01019422.1, read as the reverse complement.
GGTTCTTCCCCTTCTCCCTCAGCCCAGAAAGGTTTTCTCACCTGAGAGCCAGGTGAGCAGAGATGTCTGAAACCACATTTGCAGCCCAGCAGTGGTTACCTCCTTTCACAGCCTTTTCAATGCACATTATCTGTCAGAGGGGCTGAATGGTAACTCCAGAATCAAAAGAAACAAGAAGCTGTAGCTTGAGCTGAACATCCAGACTGGGCAAGTTGTTTTTTCCACACAGACATCACCATAAAGAATTCCTTTAACAAGAAAAGAAAAAACATGTTATTTTTCAAGCCTGCATCTTAATTATGTGATTTTAAATGATGCCACGTAAAAACAAAGCTCTTGGCCTCACAAAATCTGTCAGACTTCTCCCTGCCAAACACCATCCAAGATACAGACATTTGCACCAAGAGAAAATCGTAGAATTCAGAATCCCAGAATAGTTTGAGTTGGAAGGGACATCAAAGATTACCTGACTCCACCCCCTGCCAGGGCAGTGACACCTTCCACTATGCCAGGGTGCTCCAATACCCATCCAACCTGGCCTTGGACACTTTCAGAGATGGGGCAACCACAGCTTCTCTGGGCACCCTGTGCCAGGGCCTCCCCACCCTCACAGGGAAGAATTTCTTCCATGTATCTCACCTAAATTTCTCCTCTTTCAGTTTGAACCCATCCTTAGCCCATCACTGCAATTCCCAATGAAAAATATCTACAAACCCCCTGTTCAAGAGCCAGTTCTGTATGAATGTATGGATGAGCGCAAAGCTAATTTTGCTTACAAAGGAAAATCCTCATTGCTAACAGATTCTGTGGTTAAGCTAAAGCTCGTCCTGCAGCATTGACTGTGGATACAAAAGGATTGTTCTTTTTTGTTTTGACTGTAAGTGAACAAAATGCTGTTTGCAACTAGATGTTTCTCCCGAGGTTTTGTGATAGCCTGGATTAATTCCATGCAATTATTCTGGGAAAGTAAATTTATTCTGAATGCCCTGGCAGGTTTGTGGCAGTTCAGAGGAATCTCCCAGATAGGACACATCTGTTGTGAAGAACACCAGGTAAGGCAGGAATGGGGGGAAATTAAAATAACTCCAGCTATCATCAGGGCAGAAGGGATCACAGCTGCCAGACAGAAATGGGTGAGAAGAGTTTTACAGGACCATCTTTACAGTCTGAACTTAAATCTTTTTGCACTATTTGAAAAGCTGTTTCATCTGCTGTGTTTGTAAAGGTACATGCCAGAGCAATGAAGTGTTCTAAAATCCATCTATGAATTTGAAAAGTAATTGATTGAATATTTCACAATAGACTGTGCGTAAGATTGTTCTATTCAATGCAGGGTGCTGTAAAGTCAAAGTGTTTTATTGTGCTTGAGCAGTTCTTGAGGTACTGAAATTCTTTCTAATTCTACTAAGAATAATCAAGCCAAAAGTGAAAAATATGTTGATTTTGTTTCATTATCCCTAACTCCAAATGAGTTCCTGGCTCCCAAAATATTAATCTGTTAAATTTCAATGTCTGTAACAAACATGCTACAATGTTCTGCTCTGACTCTGGAAGGGAATTAGCAGCATCCTGTAAAACCCCAGCCCTACTGCCCTGGGGCAGTGCCTCAGCGGCAGAAACCGGGACAGACCCCATGGAATATTTCCTGCTCTCCTGGCTTCTTTTCCTGGGACTGTTGGTCAGTGCTAATGAGAAGGGCAATGCTAAATTTAAATGGACTAAGCCAGAGAGCTACATTTGACTGTCAATGTCTAAGTTAAAATCACATGTATTTGCAACCTTTTATATTCAAAATAAATGTAATTCTAGAGTGTTTAGACCTGATTTAAAATGTTTGTATTCTGCGACAAACTTTTTTCCCTCCTTCAATCTAAAGGTTCCCATTTGAAATGCAGAGGTGGAGATATTTTTAATCTGGGACTAAAGCCTTTGATGCTGAAGTAGTTACATTTTCCCAAGCCAGCTGTGCAGTTCCTGTGTTAATTAGGAGATACAGGATGATCATTAATAAACATAGAGGAACAAGAGTTCTCTGAGGTTGTACATTTACTGCATGTTCTGAAAAGGGGGTCAGTCCTTTGCCTTTTGCCAGACTGGGGGGTTCGTTTTGGTCAGGAGCCAATCTGCAAAGCAGCACAGGTACTCCAATGCAAAACAGGATTATTTTAAATGAAGTATTTGTTCTACTTTTCCTCATGTTCCAACCCCATTTTCAGATTCACCAACAGATGCTCAGGAATGTAAAACATCCTTTAGGGACTGTATCAATTTGGAGAAAACAGTGCTTTCCTAAAAAGCCCTTCTGAAACTTTATTTAACACAGTTAAAATGGGTCTCTCTAACAGTTTAACTTGATGTCACAGTTTAAAATTGATGCTGGGACTGGAAAAGAGGATCACCATTAAGATAAAAGCTGCAATTAATTAAAACTGCAATAATTCCAAGTATTAGTTTTCCTTTTCAACTTCCACAGGGCTAGTTGCCGTGGCATATTTAGGTGAGAAGATGCTACTAGCATACTCACTTCTCTCATCCCTGTCTGCAGGGTTTTACTTACTGATATTTGTGGGACAGTTTGAAATCCAGAACAAAATAGGTACCAACAAAGAGACCTTTAGGATAAAGATAAGTAACATTATAGAAAATATGTAGCTTCTAATAAATATAATTTTGCACCCCATTCTTCCCTCATTTTCCTCACCCTGCCAGAAGTTTAACTGCACCTTCCACTCAGCCCAAGCTTTCAGCCTTCAATTAAAGTAGTTCCCATCCAGCAGAAAAAATCTTTTCCCTTTCGACCCCCCAAGCCCATTTGTGGAGCAGCAACAGCTGACAGAGCTCTTGTGTTTTCCCAGGTGGGCCCTGGCGAGAGCAGCTGGCAGGGATGAGGAGGGACATCCTGAGAGCCTGGGCCGTGCTTGTGGCAGCGATGGGGCTGAGCGCGGCCGAGGAGTTCCCGTGGACCAAGAACAATCCAGGCTCCTTCTACTACGGCACTTTTCCAGCTGGTACCTTCCAACCCTACTTGGTTTGGGGGTTGGAATGTTCTACATCTGCTCCTGTGTTTGCACGAGGAAACAACCCAAAGGTTTTCCTTGTCCTTCCAGGGAAATGGCAGAAGCAGAAATGGAGGTTGTTGCAGATTGCAGGAACGCTTTGGGATCTGGTCCTGGGAATACAGGGATCCACATAACCCTGCACTCCACAGGGCCACTTAAAACAGGAAATACAGAGGAAAGGCTCACAGATTAATAGTTCATATCCACATCTCCCTGATTTAAATGCAGTGTAACAAGTCACACCTGAGAACTCTTCTCCTTTTTTTATAAATTATCTACAATTAATGAAATAAACTAAAAATACCCTTTGTTATGCAGCTAACTTAAGAAATGAGTGAAATAACTGTGCTGTTTCAGCTGTTCAGTATTATCCAATCCACTCTTCAGTATGGATTTGTGAACCTTATTCTTTCTTCAGCATGCATTTAAATACATTTCATCCAAGCAAAATCAAAACTAGAAAGATACAGGCACTGATTGGTTTTCATGCTCAAGTTTTTAAGTCATTTATGAACTAGTATTTTGTGTAACAATAGGAAAATAATCCAGACTATTTCTATATATTTTACATAACATTTAAACTTGTAGTCGCTAAAACCACCATAAACCAGAAGGAAGAAATGATGTGAAAACTTTGTTTTATACAGTGAGACATTTCTGCCACACTATCAATGCCCTACCTCATCACTGTAAAATACAGATTTTACAGATTTAATAAATGAAAGGATTTGATTCCTTGTTCAGTGCATCAGAACAGGACACCTTCAGTTTATCTTCCATTTTCAGTCCCTTTTTAGGCACAGATACATTTTCACCTAGAAAACCTTGGCCTCTCCAGCAGTGCTTACCTTCAGTTTCAGCTCCTTTCTCCTATGAACATTTAGCACCAAGACCAATTAGCAGGCAAATGTTCCAGTAACTCCCCTGTTTTTACCTTCAGGTTTCTTATGGGGTGTTGGAAGTTCTGCCTACCAGACTGAAGGGGCCTGGGACAAGGATGGGAAAGGACCAAGCATCTGGGATGCTTTCACTCACAAGAAAGGGAAAGTGTTTAGGAATGAGACGGGAGATTCCGCGTGTGATGGCTACTACAAAGTTAAGGTATTGTTCAAGAGGAATGAATTGCACCTCTGCAAATATTCTGGGGCCATTCCATGATCCTGGTTTCCCATTTTGAAGGAAGAGCTTTAGCTGCTCTAAAGGCTCATTTAACTTAAGAATCCAAGGGCTGATTTTTTAATTAGTAGAGTAAAATCTTCTTTCCTTATGATATCGTAAAACCAATCATACCACAGTATTTCCCAAATACACCTCAGTTTTTCAGGGTTTTTGTGTCCAAAGAAATATTCTAGATGTTGTAGGAAGTCCAAATGCTTAGTTAGAAATACAAGAAACACATATGAGCGTTAAATAAAATTAACATCTTTTTGTGCAAGCATGTATGAGGTGGGGTTTTTTTTAAGAGGCTTTAAAATTCAGGCTGAATGTTCCCCATTTTTTGAAAGGATAACGAACAAATAATGAATGCAGCTCTGTTCACAACATGCTTCCAAGCCTAATACCATCAAAACCAATTTTCAAATTACTGCGCTGGAAGAAAGACAGATACACAGCAAGAGGAATCCAAAGTACTGTGAGAAGCCAGGGTTACATAATGGGAATTGCAACTAATTTAATAAAAGTTATATTCCACTGACGTTTCTCCATATATATGAAGTCCAAGGGAGAACCAGAGGCCTCAGCAAGAACTAAGAGAAAAGAAACTAATTATGCCTTACTCTCCTAAAATGGGAAAATGCAGGAGAGGTTTCATTTGTGCTCTCAAACCAGCAGAAATTTGAAAGACCAGCTTAAAAGAATATCTTAAAGCTGAGACTCTGAGCCTCACTGGGTTGTGGCACCAGAAGAGATTGACACAGAGATCATTTGGGCACTCACTACTCTGGGTTTGTATTTAGAACTACTTTCTAAAACTTGTTTGTATTTGTCCAGTTTCACGATCCTCTTTATATCAAAGCATTCTTTGCTTTTATCATCAGAATTCTCTTTGCATTGGCTCAAATACCACGAATTTTCAATTTCATTTAACCCTAAAGATGTACAATGTCTTAGAAAAAGAACATATATGGAATTTAGGGAGTTTTCTCATTCCGGTATAAGACAGTAAATGAAAGTCCAAGTAATTATGGTTTTGAGCCCAAGCTGAAATGTTTGAGGTCAAGATTTACGGGCTTCTATTATTTTCTAGACCATGCACATTACAAATTCTGACATAAATATAATTGTGCTGCAGAACCTCAGCTCATTCTTCTGTAGTGCAAACATTCGGTCTTCATAGTTACACAAAACATTGCAGGACTTTTTTGGATTGTCAAAAAAAGTGGTTAAAGAGAAAGGATTCAAACAGAACAAGCCATCACCTCAAAGATCAGAAATTAACTGCTGGAATCCTCTTTTGTGCAATTCTTCATAGATTTTGTGCTTTCAGTGTTATTTGAGAGATGAGTAACTGAAGTTATTCTGCTCAGCTTCAGGATGTGTTTATTGGATTTTCTTCTCACAGGATGACATTCAGTTACTGAAGGAGCTGAAGGTGAATCACTACCTCTTGTCTATCTCATGGCCAAGGATTATGCCCACAGGCATCAAAGGTAAGCACAATTTCACCGCATCCTTACCAATATTCTTACCTGTAAGGAATTTTACTCCTGAGTAACCCACAGTTGTTCAGCATTGTTGTTAAACAGATTCTGTTTGTCTGCAGAACAGAGTTTAAGCATTACAGAATTCCCAGTGCTGTAATGTAAAATTCCTTGGTCAATATTTTTAGATTTCTGTTCTTCCAGTTATTTGGGAATCAATCCAGGTAATTCCTTGTCTATGCTTTTCATCAGCTGAGCAACTGAATGAGAAGGGAATACAGTTCTACAATGATACAATTAACAGTCTTCTGGAAAACAATATCACCCCTATTGTGAGCCTCTACCACTGGGATCTGCCACAGGTCAGACAGTATTAAATTAATGAAAATCAAATAAAGGCTTCCAATAGAAATAATTTCTTAAGGTTAAGAACTAAGAGTACTTAAAAAAATTAGAGAAGTCTGTATGATTTTAAGAACTTGTAAATATTTCCTATTCATTTGCATTTTATATGCATTGAAGTTTTGAAAAATCTTTCTGAAATAGAAATAGAATGAAATAGAAATAAAAGTCTTTTTAAAGCAGCAGCTGACCTTCAAGTACAACTAGTGACTCTTGAAATTCTTTTTTCCAAAGGTTCTCCAAGAAAAGTATGGTGGCTGGCAGAATATAAGCATGATAAATTATTTTAATGATTATGCAAATCTGTGCTTTGAGAAGTTTGGCGATCGTGTGAAACACTGGATTACATTCAGCAATCCTTGGGTAAATCATCAGTGCTTTCCTTCCAATCGCTCTGATTCCACAGTTCTGTTCCCAAAATTCTGTGGAAGTGACACTAGAGGAGAGTAGGTTAAGAAAATGGAGAGGGAAGGGGAAAGATTTAAACTGTTACCATTTGTGGCCAAAAATCTCAGCGGGCAGATTTTGCACAAGGGCAGAGTTTTAAGATATGAAATTCCAGGAAAATTTTGAAAACTCCTCAGTTGGAGAAACCCCAGGAATTGGAAAGGCAGCTGCTATCTACCCTTTCCCATTCCATCAGCTCACTCCTCACCCACACCCTGTTCCCAACCAGCTGCAGCACGGTACCAGCCAAGCGGTGGGGGAGCAAAGGGGAGCCAAGGGGAAGGGAAGAGGGGCCTGCAGAGGGACAGCCCAGGCAGGAGAGCACAGCATCCATAGGAGGGAGCACTTCCCCTGGCTCTGGTGCCCAGAGAAGGACTGACTCTGTGTGTTTGCAGGCAGTGGCTGAAAAGGGCTATGAAACGGGAGAACACGCGCCAGGACTGAAGCTCGGCGGCTGCGGCGCCTACAAGGCTGCTCATCACATCATTAAAGTAAAAAACCTCCCGAATATGTGCTTGAAATTATGTGTCAATTAAGGATCTTGATCAGATTTCGCTCTTAACAGAAATATAGTTTCACAACAATGTCATTTCCAACTAGGACTCTGAAATTATCATCTGGCTTTAAACCTCCAGTGCATAATCCAAGGCAGTCCCCATGTTAGGTGCTTGATTTAACACTGCTGCAACAATTTGAATTTTCCTTATATTATAAATGTCTTTAATAGTTTGTTTCAAGCTGGTTGAAAAAGAAAATATCCTGGTTAGTCTAGAAACAAGCAGTAAACCTGGCCTGTTGAAATGAACCTGAATGTTGCAAGTGACTTCAGGAAGTCTTTGGTAAAAATTAACTTTCCTCTGCCTGAATAAATTAGGGAAAGACATCCAAAGAGCAGAGCCATGGGACAGAACCCTGTCCTGAGGGCTGTGTGTCACCTCCATGTGGATCTCCTGCAATTTAGGGAAGGAATCTTACATAAATGCTTTTGTGATGTCTTACATGAAATGAAAGTTCTTGTAATAAACACAAAACAAATTCGGTGATATTTTCAGACAGACCTCAGTGCAAGAAGTGCTCACCAGCTTTCCATAGTGCCCATGGCATAAGAGATGAAAATGTGCACGTGATTTATTCTATTTGTACATTATTTTTACAGACTCATGCCAAGGTTTGGCACTCCTACAACAACACCTGGCGCAGGGAGCAGAGAGGTAATCAGGATTCATTCTGTGATTGTGCTGCTGTTTGTATTAAGGGCTTAAAGAACTGCAGAACTGTCCCTTTGTTTTAAGGGATGGTTGGAATTTCCCTAACGAGTGGCTGGGGGGAACCTGTTGATCCACACAGCCAAACAGACAGAGATGCTGCTGAAAGGTACATCCAGTTCCACCTGGGATGGTTTGCAAATCCCATTTACAGAGGGGACTACCCAGAAGTTATGAAGAATTATGTAGGTAAGTCCCAGTAACTGACCTACACATGAATTAATCCACACTTCTAGCACATTACAAGGAAGTAGCTCCTGGCCAATGCGTGGTTTAGTCAAATGAGGGCAGGGGTGAGACACAGAAAAGTGACCAAAGGCCCCCAAGGCTGGACACGGCTCCTGGGCAGTTTGGGGACCCACCAGGACACTTTATATCACTGTTTCCCCACGTACTGTACCTGGCTTCTCCAAACCAAAAGCATGAATTATCTCATCTTAGAAAGCTCAAGTGTCCTTGACATTAGCACTAAATTCAGGAAAACCATATTTGGCCCCAGCACAGGGTGCCCAGAGAAGCCGTGGCTGCCCCTGGATCCCTGGCAGTGTCCAAGGCCAGGCTGGACGGGGCTTGGAGCACCCTGGGATAGGGAAGGTGTCCCTGACCATGGCAGGGGGAGGAATGAGATGATCTTAAAGGTCCCTTCCAACCCAAACCATTCAGGATATTATGAGTCTATGATTTATTTTTGGTGAGATAAAGAAAAACAATTTCCATGCTCCTCAGAAGTGTGTTTCCTGCAATTATTTTGATAGGTAGGAAGAGTGCCCAGCAGGGCCTGGGGACATCAAGATTACCAACTTTCTCAGTGCAAGAGAAAACCTATATTAAAGGCACCTCGGATTTCCTGGGAATAGGTCATTTTACTACTCGTTATGTTCTGCAGAAGAACTTTCCCTTTCTCCAAGTGTCCAGTTACCACACTGACCATGACCTGGCTGAACTGGTGGACCCAAACTGGCCAGCTCCAGGCCCTAAGTGGCTCTACTCTGTGCCCTGGGGGTTCAGACGATTACTCAACTTCATTAAGGTGAGTAGAGCAGCTCTTTAATTATAAAGGAAGCAAACAAAATGCCTGGTTATGTGGAGAAGCTGCAGGAGCTGCACTTACAATGGTTTAGATTTAGATTTTCAACAGTTCCATCTATTTGTCTTGTCATGCTGGCAATTTTCTTTGTCAAAAAAAGCCTTAATTTCCGTTCAGAAAACTACAGAATTCATTTTCAAATAAACCCCATAGTTAAATTCCTACTACACATTTTTCTTACCTTAAGTCAATCTAGAAAATTGCTTTTAATGTACTTTGCTGAATCACATAATCTGTCAAAATAAAATGATTTTATGTGAGCCAATCTAAACATTTCTGTTTGCAGACCCAGTATGGGAACCCCCTGATTTATGTGACAGAGAATGGAGTGTCTGAAACCGTGCAGTGCCCTCAGCTGTGTGACGAGGGGAGAATACAGTACCTCAAGGGATACATCAACGAGATACTGAAAGGTCACTTAAAACCAGCTTTTTAGGATTTGACTTTTGGAGTGTTTTCACCTTATGTCTACTCGTTCTTTACATCATAGAGAAATAAATATTCCCAAGGCAAAATGGACAGCAAACCAGACTAATAAATTTTCACCAAAATGACAACCTAAACAAACGTATTAATGCTAATAAATACAATAACCTACACGAGATTTAATACTGCAATAGATCAGCTGCCACTTTCAGAAAGGAGAAATTACCACGCCCATAGAGCCCTAGTACCCCTAAGCTAAAGATAACGATTTCAAAGAATCTAAAGTAAATTACTTTGTACTTCATTTTTCTGTCCTCCTCCCCATCTCTTCCTGCTATAAACCAAAACATTCACAGAACCATATTTTTAGGGCAAAACCCACCAATACCAGAGTGATTTGTGTTCTGTTTACAGCTCTAAACGATGGTGTTAATGTCAGAGGTTACACTGCCTGGTCACTGCTGGATAAATTTGAATGGAACAAAGGCTTCTCCGAAAGATTTGGGCTTTACCACATTGACTTCAAAAACAAGAACAAACCACGGTACCCAAAGGCATCTGTTGACTACTATAAAAAGATTATCAGTGCAAATGGATTCCCAAATCCAAGAGAGGTGATGTCAACAGCTAATTTTGATCTTTTTTCCTTTTTCTTTGATTTATGTGCAAATATCACATTGAATTTTAGGAAACAACTTGTATGAATATGGTACAGAAGTGACACTTTGGTTCTGTAAAGTAGGGATCTGTTTAATACAGAGATATTCAGACACTGAAAGTGGGAACAGCCTTAATTACTGTTTCCAAAGCATTCCACAAACTCTACCTGGACTTACTGATGCCATCAAAAATTCTCAATCAGAAGTTATTTAGCAGTGCTGTCAGATTTCTAGGCAGAAAACTCCACCTATGTACTACCCTACTGGAAAATAACATGGAATGTATTATGTGCTGTTAAAAATTTTATTAAACAAGTAACTCGGAGAAATACACTGCAGTAAAACCACAAAGAGACAAAGAAACTTTCAGAAAATCATGTGTTGGTAGAATAAAATAGTTTCGAGTTAACTGTAGGGACAAGTGTTGGGGGACAGGGAGGAAGGGGCTGGGAATGAGGAGGATGCCGCAGTCTAACAGAACTGTCACCCTTCCCCAGGTGGAAAACTGGCATCGGAAGGCCATGGACAGCTGCTCTGCCACACACCAACACCTTGCTGCAGGTAATGATGGCTCTGTTTTGGTCCATAAAAGCAGATTCTGTAACTTTCAGATATTAAATTGCTCTCTGAATATGGCTAAAAGGTATTTTCTCCCCAAAAGCACAACAAGCCTCTAAAGAAAAATGCCTTTATTTACTGTCTCCAGCTAAAGTCACTATAGCTAAATGGGTCAGTTTTGGATGTTACTGAAATACAGGAGCTGGAGGAGCTACTCCTGAAAATTGAGGTGGGGGATGACAGCATTCTCCTTAAAATAAAAGTGCTAAATGCCTTCTCAAGCACAAACCAAACCCAGACACATCAAGACAACCACACAGACAGAAAATCTCTAAATGTTTGACTTCTACATAAAGCAGAACTATAAATTAAAGGGCTAAGAACTGGCCTAAGATTAAATTTGAGCTCTGATACTCCTGGTAACAAAGAAACACCAACACAACTGGGAGCAGCTGCTCGAGGACACAGAACACTCTGCCCGCAGCTCCCACAGTGCCAGGCTGATCCAGGACACCTAAAAACTTCCTGGCGTAATTCAAACCTTTCAGAATTCCTGAAGCAGGAAATTTTTAAGGAACGATCAAATAAGTACTGTAGATTCTTACAGGAGGATGAGCTAAATTCCACATGGTAGCAAACATCCCAGCAGTCAGGCTAAGTTTATCCTGCTCAGCCTCCACTTCCAGGTCATGTTCAGTGTGAATAAACTGGGTTTACTGAACTCTTCCAGGCTTTTCGGTGGAATAAAGTTCTACAGAATAAAACCCATTTAATTTTTCAACCAGCTACAGAACAATCATAAAAAGGCTAAAGTGCTTCCCAAGGATTTCTCTTTCACAATTTTCTACCCTTTCCCCTTTGAGTGGGGGAATAAAAGTCAAAAGACCAGTAAAATATTGTTAATGCACTGCAGCTAATTCATAGCAAGCACAATTTTTGCAGCCCTTTGAGCACTGACATGTCTTCAGAAATTTAACTGAAAAAGAGAGAGGGAAAACTATCATGGATTTGCTCAAGCTTTGGCAGACTTAGGAAATTCTGTTTACTCTGTTTGCTGTTTACCCAATGTCAACATTTTTATGTTCAAAAAATCTTTATGTTAACTCTAAGTTAGGTATGACTGTACTCCAGAGGATTAAATCTCTTACATATTACTAATTTCTCAAATTTTAGATTCCCTGATTACTCACATGGAAATGGTGACAGAGATTGTTCTTCCTACAGTTTTCACACTCTGCATACTCATCAGTATTGTCCTCCTCATATTCTACCTTCGAAACCACAGCTAAAACTGATGTTTGCACACATCTTCATTTGCCAAAAGGACTAAGCTGCAACTGTTTATTTGAGTAGTTGAAATTTACCACAGATGCCTCTTTTTATACCCCTGTAATGAAATAATATTTACCAATCCACCTAGAGCTTTCATAGTTTTTCTACTCAATTCCCAAAACATCTTTTTGCTTTTACCAAAATCCAAAATACATTCTCTTCCCACATTACTTTCCACTGATTCTAAGTAGCAGATTTTACAATCCGTATTATTTTGGAAACTATTACACATTTTGTTCACCAGAAAAATAGTAAAGTTTAAAGTGATTCAAATCTTGACAGTACAAATTTCAAGTGATTAAAAGCTGCTTGCAAATTCTGATTTCAGTCTGTCCGTCAACAGAATTTTGATTACCATGTAATTGCTATTTGAAGAAAGACAGACATATGATTTTAAAATATAAAAGGACTTAAATATTCCAAGAGCACTGCTTAAATATGAACTTACTCATGTCTAAAAGTTAGGATAATACATACCTTGCTATTTAGGTGTGGAGAAGAGTTGTTTGAAGTGAGTAAACCAAGATGACAACTTCTGAATCAGATTTAAACCACATCCCTCCAGTTTGATTTACAGGTTCTACAACTTCATAATATCTTACACACAAAAATGTGGATTATAAGTAATCCAAGCACTTCCAAAATGTAATATTCCACCTTAAATTCCCTTCTAGTGCAGGTAGAAACAAGTACTATAAAAACTTGATTCCAGAACACAGCTGGCTGTACTGGGCTGCTGTGCTTGAAACCAGAAATGATAGAAACTTATATTAATAAACTATAATTTATAGTTTTTAAAAGCATGAATACTGGGGTTTTACTTATTCTTACTTACCAACAGTTAAGTTTTTAATGCAAAATATTTCTGTCTCAAATTATTTAGTCAGCATGTACAAAACTATGGAATTGTTTAAATTAGACCACCCAAATGTTACCTCACTGACTAATCAACATAACACAGGCAACTGCCAACACATTTAAATGATTATACCCAGCCAATTATACTGATATTTTTTTCAAAAATTATGCAAAACATACAAGAAACACTGTTAAAATAACTCACTTCACATTGAAGGAATCAAATAATTTGAAGAGGAGAGAGAAGTATATCCAAGAATACTCCAAAATTTAAATACAGGGACAAAGGAACCAAACTGGCTGAAGATCCCAAGGCCCTGGATGAAGAGCTTTCCAAATCCTTGACGATGATGAAGCATCACTTGCTACGAGGAGAACATGACAGTATTGCTTGGTTTGTTGGTTAAGATAATTGACACTTTGAACAGTGTCTGATTGCATTCTTAATGATTAAAAATAAAATATGAAACCCTAAGTGCACAACTTTATTGAATGCTTGTAAATATATGAAAAATATCCACCGTATTTACAAAATATTTATACTGTACAGTCGTAATTGCACTACATTTTTAACAAATTAGGTGCCTACAGGTGAATTGTGGCTGTGGAGGTCCCACTTAAGTGTAATAAAGCAAATATATCAGTAAAGATGAACTGTTTGAAGCCCAGAGTGTTTCTAAAAGTTCTGTTGGGACAGAAAACATTGAACTTTCCCCCTTTCTGTACCTTTGCTGTCCTGCCTGCTCAGTAACATCAATTTATGTGAACTGCACCTGACTGCACTGAGTTGTTGTAATAAAATACAGCCTTTCTTCACTGCTTCCATTTACTGTGGAGTCAGAAAAGAGACCTGCAAGGAGAAAGGAAAAAGTTGGGATTAGCCACTCTTGTAAAAAATGGTAGAGATTAGTTCATGGAGCAGCTTCAAGAACTGTTTTCAAAGCTGCAGTTTTACTGAAGCACTTCATGACAAAAATCAACAATGAGAGGAAAGATTTACCAAATCCTCAAACCAAACCTCATCCCAAAAAGGCAAAGTATTTTTGTACCAGCCTCTCTGCTTAATCCTTCCCCATTCTGATGCTTTTCCACTTGTTCTACATTTGCTGGCAGCAAGGCAGGTCTCCTCCCCTTTGCACCTTCTCTGACTAGAGACCAGCATTAACAACAGGGAAACTTCTCTTCAAAACTCTTCTCAGATTCAGTGGCAAACATTGTAAAAATAAGATGCAAGATTTTGTGGCTATCAGTCATCTCATATTTGGAACGTTTTTGTCCATTTAACTCTAAAAACATAACTCAGCCAAGGTGAGAAGGCAAAAAGTCACCACTTTCTGAGTATCTTAAATTCTATTCACCTCCTCAGTCTCTTAGCAGAAGTCAAAATACCATTTTGCTTTTACTAAAAAGTAAATATAAAGCTCAGACCCACTGAACTCAGGATAAAAACTGAATTTGTTTGACGTTTGTACTTTGATTATTTCATTTCACCACCAACATTCCCCACCTGAATTGTTTGCTGTCCCATGTTCAACTGGAGCATTGGTACTGACTTGCCACGTTGTTTTAACCTCCTTCTGTCCATGGCCACTACTGATCTCCACCTTCCAGATTTCAGGGTTATCACTGAGACGATAATCAAAAAACATCAAAAGTGAGTCAGGGATTCAGCCACATCTGAATTTTGTGCTGCAAACACCAAAGTTTCTCTTACTTTTGATAGAATTTCTTCACAAGAGCTGGTCTGATGGGCAGCTGAAACACGTGCTTCTCATTCAGAGGGTTTTCCCTGTAATACTGCATGCAAATCCTACAGGAGATATCAAGTTATTTTCTTTAAAGGAATGCTTGTACAACAGAGCATCAACCTTGTGCAAAATTAACTATACTCTCACATTTTATTATTTCCTTTAGTATTCAGTTTTAGTCACAAAGCAAAGTTTGGCAGGAAGATCCAGCGTGCTCCTTCTGCAGTCTCACTATCATCAACATCAAGGTGTTTCTTTAAAATTGTCAAACAAACTCTATTTGTGATTGTCATTTAAGGAGCAAAAGTAAAAATGAAATAATTACTGTGTCAAAGGGAAGAGGTTCTCATGTCTGAACTGGAGTAAGCCTGTACAGCTGACCATTATTTCCAGCATATGGTGAAGCTTTTGAACACGATGGACTTGTTCTTGGAGATCCACTGATGTGGAAATGAAGTAATCCTGAAAGAGCAAAGAGCTTCTGCTCTTACCTGAGCACGCCATTTGTACAGACACACAACACACCCTCAGTAAATAAAATCATCTTCCTGCTTCTTTGGAGAAGCCAAAATTTTTAGAGCGGCCCAGCAGACTCAGAACAAAGGCCCATCAAAGTGTCAGAAAGGTTCACTGCCTTGACAGTGACCCAGATCAGATATCAAGGGAATTATCCGTGAATAAGGAAACAAAACAATGACATTTCTGCAGTGTGTTGTTCCAGCCTCATAATCTGCAATTCAATTTCTCAGCTCACATGATTTGCATCCCACCATCAGCTAAGCGTGCTCCACTTTCTAATGCTTTCAGAGTTTCAAAACAAAAATAAAGCATCTCACCAAGTAGGTTACTGTTGCAAGTTCCTGGCCTGTAAAATGAACAGGAGGAAAAAAAAATATTAAACTTTAATACATGGTATCAGATGAAATATAAGCAACATTCAGGTGATCAAACAGGGAATTCTACCAAAGGAAAGTACAAAGTCACCAGGAGTGTGATGTTATTTATTGACGTGATCATTCATTCCAAACAAGAAAAGCTCTGTAAAGTGGCATGGTCAAGGCATGATTTTATTTATCACCAAGGCTGCACAACAAAGAAACCCACCACGTACTTTGAGACAAGCACCCTCCTTAGGGCATGCAAGTTTACAAGCAGTGAAAATAAAAAGGCAAATGAAACAAAGAATGAAAGCAGGACGACAGAGCAAAAAAAGAATGAAGAGGCAACAACAGTGGCAAAACACAAAGCTCTAAGTTCTTTTGAAACAAATGAGTTTTTTACATTTTGAAATTTAAAAGCAGAAAACTTCCATTATTAAGGAAGCTGGAAACTGCACTTCAGCAGGTAGGAAGGAAGAGAGACTGAGGTTATCAAAAAGTTCATTATTTCCTGCATGGAACACCTTTACTCATGAATTTCTAGTCCTGTTACCAAGTGTCAGGCTCACCTATGAAAAAACTGACATAATCCTTCTTCATCTTCTCCAAGCCAATCTCCAGGAGCATCCGAATGGGAGTGATGTCACTGAGGGGAACATCCTCCATCCTTCCATGATAGGACTGTTGAATCAATTGACTTAAGCAACTGCTACTCCCTTGATGAATCTAAAAATGAAAGAAGTCTTCTTTTGATGTAATTGTGCATGAAACATCATAAACATTGTTCAGAAGTTCAACATCAGGGAAACAAACTGTGACATGTGAAAGCAATTTAAAAACAACAAAAATGAGGGGCAGTGAAGGGACAAGAACTTTATTTTACTTGAAATTATCCCAAATTTTAACATCTATTGTGAAATACAAATACATACCCATGGCTGTATCTCACCAAGTTCCAGGGATTTTATGACTAGTGTGAAACAGTCTATTAACTCCTGATAGGAACTCACACCTGGAAAGAAAAAAACACAATATCTTAATTATCAATCCGTGAAGTAAATCTGGTTGTTAAGTCAATAACAACAGGCCAACACACCCTTGCAAGAACAAACCCCCTCAATTAAAGAATGAGAGCTGAAATTACAGACTGCACTGCTTTTTGGCAGCTTTGTCATGCGATGAGTTTAAAAAAGGTTACTCTAAAAAACAAATGACCAGAGACCACTGAACTCTATATACACTGAAAATTGTCCTCCAGATCTAGAGGAAAAAGAAGTATAAAGTTTTCCATTTTACAGCAGATGGGTTTTGTTTTAGAGCAACTACCAATGGCTTAGTACCTTTTGCAGTCAAATAAAATGAAATTATCTCCTGCTAGATGCTAGTCTGCCATTGGAAGGTTGTAAGAAAATACATCATCCTTCCTACTGAAAATGAGCTCTCTTAAGAAGAGACTGCTGCTAGCAATTTTCTGAAGAGCTGGTGAGTCCTTAAAACTCAGAAATGGACATGAATTTCCCTGAGAAAGCAATACTGTCTAGCAGAGAGAGAAGAAAATGAAAGGAAAACAGATGGGGCACAATACACTTACCTTTCATTTTGCACCATAACTGCTCAGTAAAATCCAGGTCTCCTCGCTCACCAAAGAGTGATTTTATGCAACTGTCCACAGCAGCTGTGTCACATTTGATTTTCTGAAAGAGTTTATTGGTCTCCAATGAAAAATGGTGCCTGAGATTCAAAAACCTTCCAATTCTGAATTTCTCCAGAGATCAAAACTGGGTACATCACTAATTTTCCCTCTTTTCCAGGGAAACTACCACACAGTAATTTGGAAGTATATCTTTATTTAAAAGTGAGTTTCATTCTTTCCAGAATTATCACACTGGATAACTGCTAGCCTTGGACCAGGAAACAAAACCCACTGTCAGAGAGATTTCAGATCTCAGCCAGGTATTGTCTGTGTACCCAGGAGTGCCCTGGGATGCCAAAATCCAGACACACAAATTCTCAGAACAGAGAACTACTTCCCTGTAATCCTGATACAGAATATTTCTGTTGACACAGAAATCAATATATTCTTAGATTATCAACAAAATGCTGCTTCTCTCTTAACAGAAAATAGACCTAAACCTTTCCTTGTAGGCTGAGAGGGATAAAAAAATCTTAATATAACCAAACACATTTTTAATAATTTGAATTTGCCCATTGCTTTTCAATATCATAAACCTCTAGATAAATAAGACACATGTTCAACTGATAATGGCCCCAAATCACTAAATGAGGCAAGAAAAGCAAAATAATGATAGAATGCAATGGCACAAAGGTCAGAATACCTGGAATAAATCAGCCCTTCTCCCATTATTTTTACACAGCAGAAGCAGAAAGGAAGAGATCCATCTTTCTTTACACCTTTACATCTAAATATTTACACATATAAATAATACACGAGAAATAGTCAAAATCTGAAATAACCAGTTGTGAGGGAAGTGAAATGACAAAGCAGCTGGTAGGAAATTGCACACACCTCTCCTTCACTCTTGTTTCCAGATACACAATCTCCATCCAGCTTCTTCTTTAAATCTAGTAGAGTTAAAAAAATAATTTCCATCACAATGACAAGTGTCATCAAACCAATCATATTAATGCCCAGGCACATCGTAACTAACAAATGCACCGCGTAACAGAACTTATTCATTTAAAAATGGTTTTAGTGGCTAAGGATATAGTCTGAAAAGACTTCTAAAAATATTTATTATTATTATTACTTTGATCCATGATATTAGGACAAAGAAAAATGACAGATATGTATTAACCTATTTAACTACTCTGTGCAGTGATTACAGCACAGAAATGATCGTTTCTAGTCCTAATGCTTTAAAAGTTGTATGTGGAACTCCCATTTATTCCTGTGAAGTGCTACACCCCTCCCTCCCCACAGAACGAGCAGCAATTACCAGTCAGAAACTCCTGGACCAGTTTAAGAGCTGATTCAGACTCTGATGGCTCAGGCCACTCAGTCACACCTGTCTTCAAACCTTCAGCCAAAGCCTAAAGGCAGCAGGAAAATCACAACAGGAATCAGTTCTTCTTGGGAGTCCTGCACAGGTCGTATTTCACAGATAACTTCACCAAGAACCACAAGT
Source organism: Dryoscopus gambensis (assembly GCA_013389985.1). Lineage (NCBI taxonomy): Eukaryota > Metazoa > Chordata > Aves > Passeriformes > Malaconotidae > Dryoscopus > Dryoscopus gambensis. The sequence goes on along the minus strand of WEIT01019422.1, from coordinate 1,275,454 downwards.
CTCTGCACAGCTAACCAGGAGTTACAAATTTCCAGAATTTCCTGGATGATCTTTCCTCTTTGCATTCAAGATTCCTAAAACTGAACTCAAACTTTCCGCTAAAATAAACACCTGAAGTTAGCTTTGAAACATCTGATGAAGTTTTAAATAAAGCAAATTATTATCACATAAAATCCTCACTCCAAGCAAATGTGAAATTGGGATTTCTCCCCTGTACTCACCAAGAGGAACTGCAGCTCTCGGTACAGCTGGAACACAGGACTTCTGGGGTCCCCCGACTCCAGGGCAATATTCTGAAAGTTCCACAAGTTTATATCAGTTTCAAACTTTAGAAATCAAGTGTCCTAAAATTTTCATTAGTGAAAAATGTCTTAGCATAACTTAAATTTATATTATGAACAGGCTGTGTTGTTTCTGTTTTCTATCCTTGACACTACTCATGATGTAAGTGGTGCAAAGAGCTTGGGTTTATTTGTTTTTTGCATCCTGACTTACGAGGGTGGCAGCAGAGACCAGTGGGGGAGTCTCCAGAATCTTTTCCACACCATTCCATGTAATATCCACATAGATATTGCTTTCAGATTCTGCAATGGTGTCCTCTATTGCAGCAGCTGCAATCAGCTCATACTGAGCAAATCCTTTTGTTGTCACCTAAAATGAACAGATTTCAAAAATAAAAACAACAAAACTGCCACAGGCAAAGTCATTTCAAAAGCATTTCACAAACACACAAAAAAGGGTTAACACCAGACAAAGGCATCATAAACATGACCTGAAATCAGACAGTTATACTATGGAATCATACTAAGGTGAGTTTCTACAGAGGGTCTATAAAGCTTCCCTAAACCAACATCATCAATCCCAAAATAGAGTTTTTAAACTTAAATTGAAGCCATTACAGAGCATAAAAACCTACAACAGATGAATGATGTCTTATTTTATGTTCCTTTTTGAGCTCTTCCAAGTTTGCAAAACGGGTTTTATCAGCTGTAGGACCTGGGAAAGGAAAGAAGTGAGAATCAAAAAACCCCACTTGACACAATTCAAATTCATTCCCAAATACTCCATTTGGTGAAGCATGACTCATGATGTCCTTTAGAAAGCAGGAATTCTCCTTGCATTTCTCCTACTGGTTATAGGAGCCGGTATGAGCATATATAAATGTTTAGAATGAGTCAGTGGTTGTATAAGATGCTGAATGGCAGCAGTTTAAATTTGCTGTTGTTGCACCTGAGTACAGGTAGGCCTGCTCAGATACAGCTGCATTAAGTAAATTAAAAAAGCTATTTCCGCCGCACAGCATTGGTTAAAAACATCTTTTATCTTATTTTAATCCCTTCTTGTTCATTAAAATGGGAATATAGAGCATTTCCAAGCCAGTATCACTCAAAGAACAAAGACACCATCATGACATCAGCATTCCCACATCTTTTAGCCTTCCTCAGTTAATTTTCTGTGCACCATGATCACCTTACCATCACATGAAACCATGTAGATATTGAGCCCTGTGACTTTGTTTCTAGCCTTGAGAGGCTCAGCTCCAATCCAGCAGGTGTGTTGGGGATCAGAACCATCACACCTGACCCAGAGGGGAGGAAGCACACCCAGGTCACTTATCCCCAGGCACGTCATGTTTGGATTTTGCACCATTGTGTACAAGGAAATCAACTGCCTAGAAATAGGAACAGGGAGAAAAGAAGATGCCAGCAAATAACACAATATATTAATGTAGACTGGAAATTCTAAAATCATAATTCAATTTCACATTTTAATCTAATTAAAAGAATACATTAGTTAGGTAAACCACATTTTGGTACCACACATTAGTATTTTAATAACACCAAAGACCCAAATCAGATTTTTAGGGCTTTTTTTAATAGAAACCTTACCAACAAACAAGCACTGTAGTCTTAGTGAGCCTTTTTTGCTCATGTACACCCAGTGAATGCCATTAACCCAGCAGCCCAGCTCAGAAGCACTTTTCCAGTACCTGGATTTTAGCTACTTTTTAAAACACTTTTAGTCATTAAGAGTGGGAGGCCCTTTTGCAGGATGGAAAAGTCACAGGTCCTCATAAACTAATGAGTAATTTTATTTTGGGGATTGAAAATACAGGTTCTGAATATTAGCAAAAGACACAAAATTGCAGAAGAAAACTCCCTCAAAAGGAAAAGGAAAGCTTTCACACTTACTTTGCTCTTCCAACAGAAAGAGCCAGCGGTCCAGGACTCTCCTTTGGCAAAAGCTCAGGCGTATAAACAGCATCATCTGTTCTTGATTCCTCCATGGAGTCACTTTCTTCATTGTGTGTCTTGAAGAGAAACGTGTAGGTAAGTCAAAAACTGCAAGGTGTGTGAAAAAAATCTGATGGGAATTCAAAAGTCTGGATTACATTTAACAAAATGAACATCTACCATGCACACTTACTGCTTTCTGCAAAATATACATTGCACTGCTTCCATTCCAAAAGCTTTCAATGGGACTTCTGCAACTGCCACCGATCAATGAGATCTCTACATCAGTCTGAAAAAAAAAAACAAACCAAAAACATTTAAATACACTGTATAGAGACACTACATTTCAGCATTTTTTCATATTAGAAATTGCAAAATCAAATAATTCCACAGAATGTTTCCCAATCCTATTGCATCCATTCATGACCTAATTGCAGCCTTCCAGTCCCTGAAGGGAGCCCACAGGAAGGATGGAGAGTGATTATTTACAAAAGTACGAAGTGACAGGACAAGGTGGAACGGCTTCACACTGACAGAGTAGGTTTAGATTGGAAATTAGGAAGAAATCCTTCCTGCGAGGGTGGGGAGGCCCTGGCACAGGGTGCCCAGAGAAGCTGTGGCTGCCTCTGGATCCCTGGAGGTGTCCAAGGCCAGGCTGGACGGGGCTTGGAGCACCCTGGGATAGTGGAAGGTGTCCCTGCCCATGGCAGGGGGTGGGATGAGATGATCTTCAAGGTCCCTTCCGACCCAAACCAGTCTATGATTTTACCTCATATAGATAGGGCTGCTCAGGGATAGTGTCCTTTCCTTTTTCACGTATCCTGAAAGAAAAGAAAACGTTGAGACGCACGACTTTTCCCCTCAGCATTTCTCATTAAACAGCAACATTAATCACATACACTGAACATTCCAAGGCTACAACCGGAGCCTCAGCAGGCTCCCCACAAGCCGAGGCCACACATCCCTCAGCAGAGCAGCGGAGACTCCCGGACAGCGACCCCGACGCCCACGGGAGCAGGGGCCCGGACAGCCCCGGGAGCAGCCCCGATCCCCACCGGAGCAGGAGCCCGCTCAGCCCCGGGAGCAGCCCCGATCCCCACCGGAGCCGGAGCCCGCTCAGCCCCGGGAGCAGCCCCGATCCTCACCGGAGCAGGAGCCCGCTCAGCCCCGGGAGCAGCCCCGATCCTCACCGGAGCAGGAGCCCGCTCAGCCCCGGGAGCAGCCCCGATCCCCACCGGAGCCGGAGCCCGCTCAGCCCCGGGAGCAGCCCCGATCC
>WEIT01019422.1:1230099-1266273 GCA_013389985.1 Dryoscopus gambensis | reverse complement strand
CCGGGCCTGCCCCTCAGCCCTGCCCGCGCTCCGCGGCCGCGCTCCGCCACAGGACGGGCCCTCGGCCGGTTTGGGTCAGGGAAACGGAGAGCAGCGAATTGCTGCGGGCTTTCAGGTGATCTGTGAAAGCGCGATCCGTCTGCGGTACTCTGAGAGATAGGGTACAGGTGTGAGAGGTAAATATAATTGTGATGCGTGTAGGGTACGTTAGGAGACAAATGTGAGCGTATGTAGGATATATCTTTTAAGAGGCACCTGTAATTGTGAGTCTGTGTATACATTACGAGATAAATGTAATTTTGAGTATGTAGGATACCCCTCTAAGAGGTAAATGTGAGTGTATGGTTTGTCTTAGCTGATGGATGGAGAAGGGATGGTCTGGGGTAGTGGAACTAAAGACTACTTGGGTTTAGAGATTCATGGGTATTGTAATAAAGGAGTTTAGAACAGAATTGCAAAAGATTTAACAAAGCTTTTCGAAGACTGACGAGTAAAAACCCCCAAAATTGTAAATCAGAAATGTTAAGGGGTGTCAGAGAGCTCGGGCTGTGAGCCGGGGTTGGCAGGTCCGATGTGTTAATGGAGTGCCAGCAGTGATCAGTGCCGCTCCCTGCAGGTGGAGGAGCTGGCGCTGCAGTCCATGATCACGTCCGGCGAGGAGAACGTCCCTGTTCCCCTGCCAGGCCTGGCCGAGGACCCTCAGCAGGTAACGGGGTCCCTGGGATGGGGAGGGGGCCCCATAGCTCGGTGTCAGCATGAGCAGAGCTAGGCTGTGCGTGGTTTTCCTGTACAGTTCCTCGTGTCACCTCATTTATGCTTCTCATCACTGCAAAGCTCAGCTGTAAAATGTCTGATTTGTTGCTGGTTTGTTTCAATGGTTTCACCTTTTCCCATTCCCAAAAGCAGCACCGTGTTTCTGGGGGGTTTGGGAAATACCTGTTTGGTGTCGCTTCAGTTCACCATTTATGAAATGTTTTATCTAATACTTGTGACACTGGGGTAGCACTCATGCTGGGGATGGAGGCACAGGTGCTGCAGCTTTTCACTCAATACATGGTCAGCCTGACCCAGGTGCAGCTGTTCCATGAAAATCAGGGACTTGTTGCTGTGATGGGCTCTCAGTCAGCAGTTCCTGCTCTGAGATCTTTAATTAACAGTGACTGCACAGCTTTAACAGTGATTTGAGGAGCATTTGGTATCTGTGCTGGGTTTGGTAATCAGCTCTTTTCTTGTGACAGACTCTTGGGCAGATGGACAATGAGGCTGCCATCAATCAAACCGAGTTACACCTCAGTCTTCAGGATGATAAGGAGGAGGAGGAAGAAGAGGAGGAGGAATCTGATTCTTGAGAGAAAAAAAATCAGAGATGGTTTTTAATACAAACTCAGGAATTTCTTCTTCATTCATTTAAAACTCACCAACTGATTTCCATTTTGTGCTGTGTGTGGATATGAACTATTTGATATATCAGAGTTGAGGGCAGTGACACTGAACACATGAATGCCACAGGCTGGGCACATCTTGACTCAGATGTTGAAAGAATGAAAATCTGCTGCACAAATATGTAGCATAATCTCTTCCACACTTCAAACCTAATGTAGCTCTTACAACATCTTTGTATGTGGAAGGAGGAAGTAATTGATCAACCAGATTAATTTAACACGTGCACTAAAAGCAATAACTTGTCTGTTCTCACTTCCTGATGTGAGAAACAAATCCAGGTCCTGGAGGCTGGTGCTGAACCAGTGATTACATTATAACCTCATTTGCCTAAACTGGGAATTTAAGACACAGGGTGAGAAAAGATGTGTCCAGGGCTGTCTCCAGCCTTCAGCTGCTGTCTTCTCACTTACATGGAAAGCTGGAGTTACTCCCAGAGTCCTCCCAGTGTAAGCCCAATTCTGAGCACAGCAGGGAGGTGTCTCTCTACCTCTGGTGCTCTTCAGTTCTGTCAGTCTGTCCCAGAGAAGGACTTTCTACTTCTGCTCTTTCAGAGTAGCAGCCAAGGAGCCTTTTATTTGTCCACAAATTGTAGAGTAAGAAATGATCCATGGTGCTGGTAATAAGGAGCTAAAACTCTTAAATTGGTGTTATCTTCCTTTTCTCTCATTGTGACCTCATAAATCAAGGCAAGGCCGCCTGCTTTCATGTGATCCTCAAGGAGGAATATGAGGAATTTAAGAACTTAGTTATAAATGGAAAGTGATGTGAAATCTCCACAATTTTTGCATTTGGAAAAGTGTCTGGTATCCTGGGGGTGGTGGTCAGAAGGCACCGTCCAGCCTCCTGTGAGTACCTGCCACTGTTTAATGAGTGTTCATTTGGCTCTTGTTTGGTTTGCACCAATGGAAACTGCTGGGATGTGGCTTCATCCTGTACTAAAGACTAATTGGGCTTTGAGGATCCTGGATGTCTTAATGAAGGAACTTAGAGCAGGAAGGGAGAAAGCTTTCCCAATCCTTACAGGTAAAAAAGCTCCAGAAGTCTGAGCCAAAATGTTACGGTCAAGTAAGGCCTTGCAGTGATGTGTGTGAAGAGCTGGTTTGGGAGGAGCTCAGGAGCCATCCTGCCCTTTCTTGACATATTTCAACCCCAAAGGATAATTCTGACCGTTGAAAAATGTTACTTGTGCCCAGCATGGTCCAGAGTAGTTTCATGGATAGAATTCCTGCTGCTTTTGTGAATGAGTCCCTTGCTTTTGGAACAGCCCAGTTCCAGTGCATGCTGCAATAAAGTTCTTTTCCTGCTGTCCTTACACAGAACTGTGCTTGCAGTGGCCAAATTATTGCTGTCTGGGGGGATAACACAAGCGGGAGTTAAACCTCTAAAACCTTGCCATGTACTTCTTTTAGCAAACAGTGAAAGCTTCTGGTGTGATTCTGTTACTGGGTGTAGGTAAAGCTCAGGGAAGAGTTTAATATCCACCCTCCCAGCTGTCACTCCAGCTCTCATTGGAGCCAGGCCAAGCTGGAGGAAGCCCTGGATGTGTCAGTGAGTCATTTCCTGCCGCTGCTGGGCCCAGGGCTGTGGCAGCCCTTTGATACCCGATCCTGCTGGCCATGTGGAAGTTCATGTCCCGCTGATGGGGATTCCTTTTGGGGAAGAATTTCAGGCATTTCCTCATCCAAAGCATCCTTTCCAGGAGCTGAAATTTATAGTGCAGTGACCACATTAAAGCCTTGGTCAAGTTTTAAAAAAAGCTTCAAGAAGTTACTTGATAATATATTTATTAAGAGAACCCATTGCTAAACATCTGAGAGAAAAAAACAATAAAGGATTTTCATACACTTTTAGACACTAAACACAGTTGTCATGAATCTTTAGGTTAAAAGAAAGCAAAGTGCTTGGATCATTGTCTTGATTCCATAGGACACTTCCAAGAACTAACTTTTAAAAATCAATTAGAAAGACATACATCACTAAATCCAAGGATGATGATATGTTCGAAAAATAAATATAGAAATATGAACAAGTCTACAATTAGAATATTGCCCTGTGCATTCCAAGAAATGCAGAGCTCTTGCCTTCTTCACCTGCAAAGAGAGAGATCTCTAGACAACAGCAAAATTGGAGCCAGGATGCCTAACTTTCGGGTACAGCTGGGCAGCAGCAAAGCATGCTCACAGACAGGCTCGGAGCATCCCGATCCTGAGCCCGGGGAGCTCAGGGAAAGCATGATTGAAGTACCAACGATTTACAAAGAGTCTTGATAAAGTTCAAACAAGCCAGGGGCCAACCTCCCCCAGTGATATTTTCATTAAGAAAGAATATCCATAATCACCTAAAATCAGCAAGCACTGGAACTTACACAGCTTACATTTGGTCAGTGAACAACGGAACCCGGTACGATACCAATTAGTTTAGGACAAGATTTAAAACCGTTTGGCACATGCTATCAAGACATTCTTCCTTAAGAGGTGAAATACATGTTTGAACAGGTACAAGCTGAGGAAAGAGGACCAGAAGAGCATCGTTGTCACCAGAGGTACAGTCCAGGAGCTGCCCCCAGGCTCAGACGCCGGCAGCGTGCGTGGGGGTGCTGGGCTGGTTAAGGCCGATGGTGGAGCAGAGCCACCCCGCAAAATCCACCTCCTCCGCCTCGGATCTCTTAATGAAAGCATGGATCTGGGCACAGGAGAACAGGGTCAGTGTGCCAGCACTCAGTCTGCTCAGGAACAGCCCTCAGGAACACCCAATACAATAAATCCACTTAGAGCAATCAAGCTGTAAAACTTTACAAACCACGGGGAGAGTTTTCCACAGAACTGCAGAAACAACGGGCACATGGCAAAGTATCCCAGAGCAATCCTGCCACAGTGCCTGCTGCAGAGCACTTACACCACAGAAACGATAAGGATGTGACTCAGCCACTCCAGGTAATACTCTGGAAAATGTCTGCCTGGGCACTAAAAGGCTTTGTAATAGAAAGAGTCTCTTCGCATTTTGCACCATTATTGTACAGCAGGATCAGGGCAGGGAAAACCTGATTTTTTGCAGTACAACTGAAGTCCTGGCACTGCACTTAAAACTAAAAAGATTCATTGAGACTGATACGGTTATTTCATTCAGGGGAAAATGCAGGATTTGTGTGGAGCTCTACAGATTTTGCAAGACAAAGCTGGTAAAAAAGACAAATTCTGTGTTTCACGACAGATGATAAAAATTACTTAATTAGCCCATATGGTATGTGGATCTTTGTTTTGTCCTTCTAAAAGTATTAATCAATACCTTATTATTAACTAATAAACTCAATTTCATTAATTAAAGTCACCCATTGTGATTGTCAAATGGCAGACTGACAACCCCCCAGAGTTTTGGTCTCCTTGACAGTCCCTGTTGTAGGAGGGTGTGAAACCTGCAGCCCCTTGATCTCTAGCTCAGGAAAGCTGTTCCTTCTCAAGCTGAGCTGCTCACAGGCCACCAGCTACCCCTGAGGCCACGTGCTCTGATCTGCTCTGGGCCAGCTGAGGAAGCCAACCTGCCTGGAAAGTGCTCTTAGATCAAATTAAAAACCTTCACTTACCATCAGCTGCTTCAAGTCGGCTCTCTCAGCAGGATTTTTAATTAAACTAGGAAAACACAAAGCGTTACACAAGTTACACTCTATTATGTTTTAAAATAAGGCTCGAGTTGTGTCATGTTGGTCGTACTGCTCTGGTCTGATGGCAGCACTTGACAAAAGCATCAGGTGCCTCTCAAACAGAGATGGGAGCCTCCAATTTCTTTCTGTGGGTTCCACAGCTCTAGGTCAGAAATCCTGAGTTGTCTGGGACTGGTGAGTGTCTAAACCAAGCTGGAGAGATAAATCCCATTTCAAATAAAACAACATGAACCACTTTATCCCTCACGTTTCTTTCCCCCAAGTCTCTTCAAGCTCAGTATCAAGCAGGGCTATTGCATTACTGTCCTTCCTTTTGGAAGCTGTAAATAAATACATTTAATAAATAAAAGAACTTTTGAAACTGCAATGAGCTGCCTCCCTTAGCACTGGTTCAGTACTGGCATCGCTGAGGTGCAACTGGAGAAGTAAAGAGATGAGGGAATGGCTGCTGGGATAAAGGTGTTGGTTCCTGGGGAAGAAAAAACATCTGGAGCCTGCAAGATTCTGCATCCCATGGCACAGGCACTGCAGGATGATGTGCCTGAGCCTCGGAGGGGCTGGCTGTGGTCACTCCCCAAGGCTGGGAAAGGCCTACTCTGAGCTGCACACAGCAGCAGAAATTCAGTACTAAGGAGGGGAACATCTCTGAGCCTTGGGGTTCCTCTGCATGCACGAGTTGCCTGTAAGATGAACTTTAGGCACATTAACACCCAAAGAGGATTATGCTGATTGCAGTGCCCTTACATTTGCCCTGGCCTGGAGCAGGCACTCTGATTGCCAAGCGCCTGACAGACACAGACAGCAGGGCTGACCCCAGTGTGACCCTCTGCCACTCAGCCACGGAGAAGATACAGAAAAAACACTCACCATTTGTTAACAAAATCTTGAAATTCAGAACCAAAGACACCATTGGGCAGTTTTGGAGGTGGCTATAAATAAATAAATTTTAAAAATCAGCAGTCATTCAGCATAACTAACACGTGATGATGCACAACCTACCCAGGGATCTACCAGTTACACGTCCCACATCCGAGCAAAGCTGTAAAACCCTGGCTGATTTGGATTATTCCCAGCTGCAGGACTTCAGGTGTTTCAGTAATGAATCAGTTTCCCTGGTATGGGGTGGGTTTTGGTAGGTTGGTTGGTTTATTTTCTCCCCACACACCTGAATGGGGTGAGCACAGCCTCAGCTCTCATTAAAGAAGGCTCAGAGCACTAATTAGCACCCTGTCATTCTCCATACTGCTAAGGGAAGATGCCCCGCCCATCATTATGTCCATAATCCTTTTGATCTAAATTTTCTGTCCCTGGGAATGAGTTTGTTCAGGCTCTGAATTCAAAAAGAATTCCAACAAATAAAGAAGGGAGACTACATAAACCTGCACATTATTGCCTTGTCCTCCAGGACACTGCTACAGGATCAGGGCTAAGTTTTCATCCTTACACTGAGTTACTTTTATGCACAGAGCAGAGACAAGGCCTGCACTCCTCACTCTCTGGTGCACAGCCTGTGTTGGAGGCAGCAGCTCCTGCTGAAGATGTTTGTGCTAAATCAGAGATGGCACAAGATAACCTTGCCAAACTCTCAACTACTGCAGCTTTTCAGCCCAAACTGACCCACTCGGGAATGCTGCAAGAGCAGGACCACAGCAGCTGAAGTAATTCAATGCTAACTCTATTCCCAGAGTTAGTGCTGGCAGATTGGGGTGTTATATAATATGCAAAATAGATTTGTAATCTGAGAGAACTGTGCAAGCAGATGATTTACAGAAGCAATTTATCAATTTATCAGTGGCACGGGCAATGCAGTGACCCAGACACCAACTGTGCCTATTAAATGGGTGAGTTGGACAGTTTTCAATAATTCATCCAGCTGGAACAATTGTTATCCAGCTGCTACAAATGACAGCTAACATGAGCATGCTTTATTTTTTTTAGAAGAACAGAAGCAGTGGAGTCACACAAGTTTCAGTGGTACTTGTGAAAATACTGGAAACAACCCATTCTAAAATAGCAATCTCTAACTAGCCTTGGAGCTTAGCTATTTGAAAGACAGAATTGTGAATTAGGTTGGTCATCAGGCTAAACCAAACCAAATAGCACCAACCCCACAGTCCCCCAAATTCCAGGATGCTTTAAAAATTTCCAGTTGTAAAGTGCAGATTTTTAATTTTATAAATTACCTCATTGACAATGTAATCCAGAAGTTCAAAGATTGCCATTGGGGGTCTGCTGTCTGATCCATAGGCTGGGAAGAAACAGGAGAAGTGGAATCACTGTTACTCTCCCTGCGTGGCAGGAGTGCTTCAGGAAGCCCAAGTCTCACACTACGGGCACCTGGCACCCCGCAGATTTACAGGAAAAGGTGCAACAGCAACAGGGTCATGCTTTCATGCAAGGAGACATTTCCAGGTCTGATCCAAAGCATTCACTTCACTGCGAATCATCCTGCTGCACTGGATCAGCATCTTGGAGAGACCCAGAGCAACAGACTGGGATCTCAGCAACGGGGCTGCTCATAAGAACCACCAACAAAAGGGTCTTGGTGCTCTGTTCTCACATGGCTCCTCACAGTGAAGCTGAGCCAGGTGCCCAATGCAACCCTGATTTTTCAGAAGTTTAAAGCCCCGCTGTGCAGACCAAGGTCAGATAAGGAATACCTTGAAGCCGTATTGGAAATTAATTTAACAGAGTTGTAACTCACAGCTCATCGGTCGGCCGGGCGCTCTTTGCCTGGGCGAGGTCTCTGTGACTGGAGAATCCCCCTCCACGGGGCAGCCAAACATCAATTCCAGCTCCTTGGAGTCAGGAGGGGGAATGGGGTACCTGCCAATGGCCATTTCTACCAGGGACAGCCCCATGCTCCAGATATCCGACTGCACCGAGTAGTGAGTACCCTGCAGCCTCTCTGGCTGCAAAACAAAGGGGAGGGGAGGAGACACAGGTTTGTAACAAGAAATTTTTAAAAAATTACATTCTGCAATAACCTGGATAAAGTAAAGGATGAAACCTCAACTTATTAGTACAGCACGCTCAAATGAGTGACTTACTGGCATTTTCCTGGAAATCTGTCCTCTGAATTTCCCAAAATTCCCCAAACATTCCATCACTGCAAACAACTGTGAGACTTCTCAAAAATGATGCTCTTACGTGCTGTTTTATTTCTTTAGCACAAATCTAATGGAAGTATTACACAAGGCTCTGCAGGCAAGATCAGACTCAACCAAAAATATATTTTGTATTGTTTTTAGCAGATTCACACACTGTAGAGATATTTAAGTATGGGATTTTTTTGGTCAGTTGAATCATGATCAGAAGTGTATCTGGTTATTCCAGTCCCACTGCTTCACAGATCCTCAGTTTTGAGCAGTGTGTCCACCTCCTGCTTCTGCCAAAACCAGCAGATGAGTGCTGCACTGACTCCTTTTGCTTAATTTTTGCACCTGCCTTGTCAGTCTATGTTCAGTGCTGAATATGGTTCCCGAAATTATTAATACATTGGTCTAGTTCACTCTTAGATTCATTTTTACTAAGAGTTCTCAAAGAAAACATTACTTTTCTGTACTTTTTGAAATCAAGCTCATATTTTACCAAAATGGTAGAGATTCTTCTCTGATTACATGCACATACTGGAAAAATACATATGTAGTTTGAAACTTCCTCTCAGAGAATGTGAGAATGCAGTAAAGCCTCTTCCTTCTGCTATAAGGGGGTGATAGTTTTGTAGCATTTACTGAGATTATATTTGAGTTTTCTCCAGTGCCCCACCTCAGTCAGTTCCAAAGCCATCTGGACAAACAACACAACTGCTGAACAACAATGGAGATGCCCAAATCCCAAGATTTTCATAAAATATAAGTGTAAAGGAAGGTGGGTGGATGAGAAAAAGCAGGAAACAGAGAGAGCACTTGTTATATTAATATAATTAAAATCTAGAGATTTCTTCAAGTTAAACACTGATGTTTTTACACACCGCCATGTGGTAGAAAGGGATGTTGGGCAGGTAATAATTCTGTATGTTTGTGTGTGTATAGAAGTGTGCAAAGGGAGCTACTGCAAGAGAAGATCCTTCAAACACTACCAAAACAAAATCTCCCTCATGGCTTGGTCTGCGATGCCAGAGAGCAAAGTCAAACCTCAGTCTATAAAAACAATAATTTGAAGAAAACTGAAGGCAGACAGCACTTGGCTCCCATCCCTTCTCCTGAATGAGACAGGGAAAGGCAGGAGTGTGGATGAGCTGGAGCTGTGGATTTGGTTTTGCTCATTAGCAACAGCCCCCAGATGTGAGAACTTAAACCCCAGCTTGATTTCATTTCGTCACCAAGACAAAATGACACAAAGACAATGCAGGTCTCATGCTGAACAGAGGCAGCATTAAAGCTTTTTTCCCCTTTGAGTCTAAGCCCACACAGTTTTAATCCTACAGCCAGAGCTGGGAAAAACTGCACAGTTAATTGTGTGCTGAGCAAGGTGTGTGAGAATAAAAGAGCTGTTATTTCCATTAGCTGGGGCTTGCACATCACGCAGAGAGCTCATCTGGAGAGAAGTTCCAAGGTGTTCCTCATCCACAGGAACAAAGAACACCCTGGAAACAGTCCCAGATTAATTCCTTGCCCACACCAGCCACTCCCAGGTTTTCTCCCATTGCTGCAGCCACGCTGGGATCTGGGAGCAGACGCACCAGGAGCTGGTGAGGCAGCACTTTGCCTACAGAGTGACCCCAGCAAATGCTGGAGTGGGAAGAGAACCACACTTCCTAAGGAAAACAAACCATAAACACTGGGCTTTTCTGGGACACACACGTGTACAACCCCCAAATGCAAAACCTGACAGGATTCTGCAGTGTAGACACAGTCCCATCTCTTCTGGAGTGTTATAAATATTCCAAGTGCTTGGCTTTTCCTGCAACTGTTCTTCCCCCCCACACACGGTCTGATATGACACTGGAATATTCCTGGAATGCAGGAAGAGCTGAACCACGAACAGCAGCAGGAACAGCAACAGTTGGTTCTTGTTTGATCACCAGAATTGGGACAACTCAACCCTAACGAACTCGGAGCTGTAAAATCTGTACTTAAATCTGTACTTACAGACATGTAGGAGCGTGTGCCAACAAAGGAGTTTGCCATAGAATCTATCAGCTGTCCACTGACACCAAAGTCACAAAGCTTGATTTCACCTCTAGAGTTTACCAAAATGTTGGATGGTTTAACATCTGGAAAAAAATGAATGGATGATTTAAGACATAAAACAGGAAATCTGACAATGCAAGGTGAGAACTCTCATGCGTCTCCCTTCGCTTCCCTTCCATGACACAATTCACTCCCTTCTCTGGGAACAATCAGAGATTTGGGTCCCAGGCCCATTTGACAGACTCTCTATTTAAAAGTAGATAAATAAAAAGAAATATTTGAAATTACACATGCAAAAAGGGTTGTCAGCTTTTTGGTTTCACCCTATTTCCTGGCTTTTAAATATTAGATTTGAGCATCCACATCCTCCTTGCAGATAAATGATCTCCTGTGAGATAAATGAGTGTACAACAGCATAACTTCTCTTGAATGATGATCCTTTGCCTAGAAATGATCAATAAAGAGGCCCTACATATTTATTTTACAAGGGTCAGTGAATTACAGCAGCCACACTATCATTCCTTCATATCTACACAGGCATAAATCATCCTATGGCCAAACACTTTTTGGAGTGGGTTCTTGTTTTCTGGGTTTGGTTTGGGTTTTTTGGGGTGGTGGTCTTGGGTTTGTTTGTTGCTTTAGACTTGGGGTTTTTTTTTTAAAAAAAGCTCTGAAAAAAATTTTTCCTACTATTGAAAATGTGTATTTAAAATACTTTGAGGTTGTCTTTCCTGTGAAAGAACCCCCTCATGATTTTGAATTCATCACTTTTTCTAAATGGAAATTTAATAAGGGTCACCGGTAGCTTAGCAACTAATAACAGCTTTTTGTGAATGCAAAGGTACAGGGAACAAGTGTTTAGTGTTTCTTTTATAGCTGTAAGGAGGTTTTTCACTGTATCTCACTGCTTAGCTGGTCATTACCAGCACATTATCAAAATAAGCAACCAACAACCCACACTGGCAGAGTAATGCTGCAGAAAAAAGGGAACTGGAAATTTGTTTTGAAGAAAGAGAATCATAATTTCACTTCAGAGCAGACCCAGAAGTCTATAGGCTGTCACATATTTTCATTTGCTTTTCACTTTTAAGCACAGATATATTCCAGGAGCTGCTCTTTGGCTGGGATGCCCATGGGATGTCCCTGGGAAGAGGACACTGATGTGATATCTCCCCACTGGAGAAAGATCTCCATGCAGGAGGTTTATGCCTCACTGAACAAGGTCCATGGAGAGGGCAAAATAAAACAAAACCATATTTCAGCTGTTCCTCCTCCAGCTCCCTTCTGAGGAATAACATAAAGTTTGGATAATTATCTACTTTTGGAAATTGGGGCTCCATTTTCTTGTCCCTGAAATCCCCTTCCAGGGAATTGAAACTGTCCAGGCACACTGGGAGCAGTGTCCTGTGCTGAGCTGTGTATGGAAAATCCAGGCAGGTATTTTGTGTGTGCTGCTTTCAATTCCCCAGCCCTTGGAGAGGACCTGGCCTGCTGGGCACACAGCTGGACATTCTGCAAGCTCTGCCTCCTCTGGGCACGTCCTGCCTGCTGAGAGACCTCCCCACAGGGACACTTCATTGTGGAAAGGAAGAATCCAGTCTGGGAGCTTGACCTACCAGTTTAAAATGCCAGCAGGAGCTAAAAAACAACCAAACCCAAACCGGAAGCAGCTGGAGCAGGGAGGCAGGGAGCAGAGATTAGAGATTCCCAGCTGCAAGGAATCTGCACCCAAAGCTCTGTGCAAAAGCAAGGTGGAAAAAACAGTGTTTGCAAAATGCACTGGAAGCACAGCAGAACCTGTACAAATCACATATACCCAGATTTGTGCTGCTCATCAATGCACAGCTACAGATTCAACTCAGAACAAAGAAAATATCAACACTTTAATCTCTAGAGTTCATTGATACTTCATAATTAAATGGCAAAGAAAACATCATTACCATTCCACTGTCAGTGCCCCAAACAAAATTTTCTTTATGAGCATCTTTAAGTTTTAGAATCCCTGGGCTTCCGAAGGCTTCACTTTTCCCTTCAGTGTCTTTGCAGGTGGCAATGCCACACTGCACCTCTCAGACCAGCACAGTAACCACGTCTCCCCACTGGATTTCTGCACAAAGCTTCTCTTCCCTGGAGTATTTTCATTTTCCACACAAGGCACCCCATGTGATCAGCATGATGTTTGGAAGGCTGCTGCCTTTCCACCCCTCTAAATGTAGCACCTATTCTATTTTCACTCCAGAGCCTCTGAGCACTTGAGCAGTTTCTCTGGAAACCAGAGATTTGTATTGCCAGAGGAGCAGGAATGCCAAGGCATCCTGCAAAATGTATGCTGGAACTTGCAAGGAACAGACAAAAGGAACACAAAGTGTTATGTAAGTACTTCAGTTTTAAAGAAAGTGGAAGGTATTTTATATACCACCCCAGACAAGCCAGGAAGAGAATTCTAGAGAAGTGCTTTGCCAGGGGGATGGCTATATGACACTGCAAAGGGAGCTGGCAGTACAGAGAAGTTTCCAGAACGCCTGATAATCTCTGTAAGAGGTTTCCCTCCTCCGCTCTGCCCCACAAGTTCATTCTGAAAGGTGGCCCTGCATGACATCATAACACCTTCAGACCAGAATTCGCTCTGCACCAGTTACTGAACAGACATGTGAGGACAAAGACCAGAGAGGGATGTGTCTTGCAGCACATTATTGGGATCTTCCAAACAATTCCCATTTCCCAAGGCAGGATCTCAGGAGAAGCCTCTGGAACAGACCAGTGACGCTTCCCTGCTGGGTGGTACCTCCTGCCCTGGGGCTGCTGCCTCCAGCTGGGGTTCAAAACCTTACAAAGCAGCTTCTCTGCAAGGGGAGACTTTTCAGAGAGGATTAAACTCCAGACTGGACCAGAGATATCTTTATTTAACAGAAGATATTATTAAAATATCCACCACAGTCCTGCTCCTTGCCCCTTCCTTTCCTGTGCCTGCCTGGTATCCCACCAGTTTATCTTCCAGAGGTTTTGTGATTTCATTCCTGTCTGTTCAGAGAGGATCAGAACACAGCTCCAGAAGAACAATAAAAGGACTGTATTTCCCTCTATAAAAGGGCTGTATTTTCCATTCCTGCCCTAATAAACCCCAATAACTTCTTCCTTGAGCTGTCTGGAATGACAAGTGAACACTTTTCCTCAGAGTTAGTCCAGGACACACCTGTGCACGGAAGCAGTTCAAGCTCAATATTCCAAACTTGCTGATATTGCCCCAAAAGTAATAAAACACAGCAGTGGAATAAATTCCTTCCTGCAAATGAGTTTTCACAAGCCTTGCTGTCTTTAGATTTAAGAACAGATTTTTTGGCCTTTGTTGCTATGTTCTCATGTTTAACAGGGATGTCTCTTCATTTTTAAGTCACCCACTCTCCCCACAACACAACTCCAATAAATCCCACGGAAAACAAGCCTACAAAGTGCACACATCTTCCCCAGGGATGGATGAGTGAGAACAAACAGCTCGTGTGAAATGTTGTTCACACCTTGTCAGTGCAGCGCTATAGCAAACTACAGGGGCTAGAGAAAGCAAAGCACAGAAATCTCCAATTATCAGAGCTGTGTATAAAATAATGCTGACACAGTTACAGGAAGAGAAAAGTGCTTTTACCAGCACTGTTTATTTCAGCTGGGATTCAAAGAAGAGGCAGTTTGGAAAAACTGCCAGAGGCAGCTTCACCTGCTCTCCAACCTTCATAAGGGGTGTCCAAAGAATGCACCAAGTCTGTGGCACAGACAGACCCATGGACAGCATCGAGGACAGAAGCTGCAAGTTTGGCTCTGGATGGCCAGAGATAAGAAAAGCAGTCCCTGTTCTGACTGGTTTTCCTTTTAGCTGCCAGCACTGGCCATGATCAACTCCCAAAATGTCACATTGGCTCCCTCTTTATCAGACATCACAGATGTGATGTGATCACAGAGCAGCTTCTGCAAGAAGTGCACAAGGTCACAAATTCCTGCTGCTGTCAGAGCACACAGGATGGAAACTGAGCTGAAAACTAAAAACCACAGTGTGGACATGGAATTTTACATTGCAGGGCAATCCAGTAAAATTGGAACCAGTGGAGAAAAGGAACTTTTCTTGGTCCATGAACCTGAAGTGTAATCTCTGATCTAGCAAATACTGTGAGGTTAAGCTGCACTTAAACAAGATCAAGAGGGCTTCATCTTGGCTTTATCAGATTTACAGATTGTAAAACTGAAAATAAATAAATAAAAACTGCTGTCTCAGCTGAGCAAGAACAACCTAAAAAAAAAACAAACCCACCAAGCAACCAACACAGTAACAACCCACTGCTGTGGCTGACTTGAGAACAACAGGATGCAGCAGTAACTCCTCCAGGATGGCCTAAAATAAGGTGATCTCTTTCCCTGGAGTCCTTACGCTCTGAACAGAGACAAATGACTTTGCAACTATCACCAGAAACGTTTACAGTCTCCCTCCTGCCTCCCTGCTCCACAAGAGAGCTATATTTGTTTAAAAAAACCACAGACCACAAATGTGTGATAAACACAACTTCATGAGTAAGGTGATCCTACAACAGCTTGTGCAAGCTGGGATTGCTAATTCCTCTTTTTGGTCTGGGCAACAAATGCAAACTCAGACACATATTAATGTCTGCTGCAGATATTTTATACTCTGAAGATTCTCCTATGGTCCAAAGCTCCCCCAGCAGCTGCTGTGGGTTGCACACAGGGCACCGTCACAGCTCCAACAGCCACGCAGGAACATGGACTGCTCCAGCTCCTCCTTCCCATCACACCCACAGCAATAATGGATTTATTACTGTACCAGGGGTCCTTTTTCTTTAACGGAACATGCAATGGAAGAGCTGGATTTTAAGAAGGGCAACCAAAAGCACAAAATAATCCAATACATTTATTCTAAAGTAACTAAAGACCCAGGAGAAGCAACACTCCCATTTACACAGCTTCATCGTGGTTTTTTAATTGTTTTAAAGTATAAAAAGAATGCAGTTCTGCATGACAGCTCTCAGTAAACAGCATGTGAATGTAAGACAGATGGGAAAAATAGTGACTTTCTTCTAAAAGTTTTAATGGCAATGACTGTTGAACAGTCAAATGAAATTTAAGTCAGAGGTTTTAATTGCAATCAGTCTCAAATACAGACAAGTTCTGTGTGCACACATAATGCAAGAATAGCAGGTTCAAGCATGGATTATAAACCCAGAAAAGCTGCAGGAAGACAGAAGTTGAAGACACCTGATGGTCATGGTAAGAGATTTGGATTTAAAACAGAAAGTTTGCCTTACACTGCCCAAGAAAAACCCTTTGAACCAAAGGCATATGGAACCATGAAGAACCAATCATAGAAAAAAAGAGGTATTTTAATGTGAATAAAAATTATATTCAAGGAAAGTTAGAACACGAACTTTTATCTCACCTCTGTGCATTATTTTATGCTTTTCTCTCAGATATGTGAGTCCTTTTATTACCTAGGGACGAATGAAAAATAAATTAATTTAGGAAGCAGAAGAGAGTTGAATGCTTTGTCTGTACAAGAATTCCAGCTGGATGCAACTTAACAGAAATCCCAAAATATAATCACTGCCAATCAACACTGAGTTTTAATCTGTACCTCCAGCTCAGAAAAACAGTCACCCAAGCCCTTCCTGGAAGTTCTGCATACAGAGCTTGTATGGAGACGAAAAGGTAAGATTGAAAAATTAGGAAGTGTTAATTCAGCTCTTATCCAGAAGCATCAACTGATCCCAAAGCAGCAACTCCAAGCACACACACCAGAATGTGTTACTCATTCCAGTGCCCACAGCTACCATGTACAAAGATGCTTTAGAAGAGAAAGCAACACACTGCAAAATCTGGGAATATTCCCTTCTCCTGCACCCCTCAATCCTGGATGTGGCACTGCCAGCCAAGCCCCAGAGGTGCCCATCCCCACGGACCCACTCACCGCAATGCTAACTTTGCCCAGGATCTGCTCTGGAATTCTCCCAGCCTTTTTCAGCACCTGATCCAAGGAGCCGCCATCCTAATAAGAAATATGTGAATAGTCAAACTTGAATCAAGTTGCTGTAAAATATTTTAAACAGGGCTGTAAACTGAAGCCTAAAATTTGTTCAAAAAAACCCCAAAAAACAACCCCACGTTGCTCTTCATGTTTGCTTTAACACTGTTGTGGTGCAAATCTGAAGCAAATAAATTGCTCCTCAGGACAAATCAGTCAGGTTTATGTTTATTTTAAACAAACATTTGGCCACTAACAACATCCACTCAAATAAACACTGCACACAATGCTCTTCCAGAGCAGCATTTCTATGGTTTGGATCTTAAGGAAGCGCTGTCCACAAACAGTGACAAGCAAGCAGGAAGGATTTCACAGGTTTCTGTAATTTTCAGTCCAATGCAATTTTTTCTTGTCACAGCCATCCATGATAATCCTCCTCCTCCTCCAAAGACAGAAGGAAAATACTGTATTGATCCTGATTATGGGGCTGAAAACTCATCATACTGGAAAAGACAGAGTTTTCTGCTTGAAAATCCCAGAATGATGGGGTTGGAAGGGACCTTTAAACTCAGCTCCTTCCACCCCCTCCATGGGCAGGGACTCCTTCCACTACCCCAGGCTGCTCCAAGCCCTGTCCAGCCTGGCCTCGGACACTCCCAGGGATCCAGGGGCAGCCACAGCTTCTCTGGGCACCCTGTGCCAGTGGCACCCCATGATCATAAGAGAACCCAGATCCCTGTTCCACTCCTCTCCCAGGGTAGATCCTACACAGGAGAAAGTGCCTCTGTCAGTTCTGCAGGTCCAGGGTGACTCTTCCAAGGATGGAAGGTTGGTTTGGCACAGAAAGAATCAAAACAGGGAGAAACGTTTTGAAAGTTCCCTGGTAAGCCATGGCCTTGTTTATTAGATTAAATAAACTGCCTGCATGCACACACACCCCCAGCAAAGGCAAATATATCCCACTGTTGCTAAGAGCTTTTCAAAAGGAAAACTGGGAAAAATGCTGTTTATTTTTAGCAACTGATTCAACAATAGACTTGTGCATAAGGTCTAGATTCTCTGGAGCAGAGCATATACAACCAAAGAAGAAACTGAAAAGTTATTTTTCAAATTTAAAACCATATCCTGTTGTCTGGATCAGCACTGGATAAGTCCCAGTACTTGACATAAGAATCCAGCTGGAGTAATTAATTGCCTTCTGCCTTAACCTCCCCTTTGGAAGTTTTCATCAACATTTACACATGGTGAAAGCAAAAAAACCTGGAACACAAAGGTTTATTATTTGAGGACTAAAATCTACAACTCTTATGAGAAGGGAAGTATATAAATACTTATTTCATCATGTATTTTTGTAAAAAACACACCCACATACTCCACACTTGATTAAAAATACACCAGCAGAAAAAAAGTGTCTCTAGAAATCTCTTGTAAAACCAATCTGAATTTCTGGACAGCTGTCTATGCTGAGACACTGGTAAATTCACCATAATTTGGTACAGAAAAAAAGCACATTTTTTCCCTTCCCTGAGGGCCAGCTCTGATCCTAGATAAAGCTGAACACAATTCAGCTGCCTCACGTTGGCTGCAGCCTTCAGTGTCTTGCAGGAGCTGCTTCCAATCCTTTTGCCTGTTAAATACCTGCTGCTAAGCAAAGGTAGGCATTGATCTTGAATTTAGGTACCTAAAAATATCAAACACTCAAGTTCCATTCCTGTTCCACCTCCAACTTTTTGTTCGTAATCCTACTTAGGTTTTGTAACCCACTGCTAAAAATAAGATTTCTGAGTGGTAACAACTGAAAAAAAAAAAAGACCACAATGGAGATTTTCATCTAATCTTTTATCCAAAAGGAGACCAAAAACTTCTACCAGTGGTCTGCATTAAGCTTAATGCTAAATTAAGACTGTAATTTAAATAACCCACCTCTCTTTTGATTTCGTAACTTATTGATCAGTTGTTCTATGTGTAAAACGTTGTATCCAGTTTGGCTTGGACCAGATTCAGCACTGAGCCACCAGATTTCATCCTGCCTTCTCTTAAACTGAAAATGTTTGCTGTCAGACATAATATTCCTGTCAGGTATATTATTCTCTGCCTAGGAACCTCCAAACCCTGACTGCTGCTGGTGATTTTCTCATTGACAAATAAATTGAGACTCCTTAGGCCTTTTATTTCTCCATGTGATCTCTTGGATCACCATCTCTCCCTGGAATGTGGTAACACACAGGCTCCTTTAGCAACTGCAGCTGTGCACACCTGTGACATTTAATATAATCTTAAACAATGCCCAGACAGTGCTTTTTAACACCTACTTTCCTATTTTTCACTCTTCTCTTCAATTTTGACAGCTTAACTTTCAAATTCCCAGCAGGAATTTGTGTTTTGGGGGATGCACACCTTCCCTTTGGCTCTCACATGCCTGAAACCCGGATCATGAGCGCTCGTTCCTAAGCAACCATCGATTCCTTCTAAAAATTCTGAGGGACCAGAGAAACATTAAAACAATCACATGCACTTTCCAGAAAAAATAACAGCTTCTCTCCAAAGAAACAGCTCTTTTCAGGGGTAAAAATAAAGAGGTCTTCAGCTGTATTGTGCTTCATATTGTTAAAAACCTCTACCAAGTGAGGCAACAAACTTGACTGTCCTTTAATTACAGAAAATTTACTTTTCATGTTTTGAGTCCATATGGCTGGAGAAAGGCAAACAGATGTCAAGAAGAATGTGTACTTTGTATTAAAATGAAGCACAGTTAAAAATATTTTTGGCATTAAAAAAGTTGTGTAAGATCCCTCTGGGCTTGTTCACTATTCTTCATGTTTGCATTTTCTGTAAAACTTGAAAAAGGGACAAAATATGGATTCATATAAATAAGAAAAAAATAGAATCTGCACAGCTGCAGTATCAGAGTGTTCTGGTCCATTCTGCAGAAAAAACAAAGCTGAACCCCAATCAGAACAAGTGTTTAAGTAGCAGGATTGGGTAAACATTTTGAAATACAACAAAAGGATAAAAGAGCAGCAATTGGGAGGCCACATTTGTACAGGGCAGACACTGGAGAAGGGGACAAAACAGCTCCTATCAATCCCAATCTCGGATTTGCAGATTAAATTCAAACCACCCCTTTAGTCGAGCAGTGAACTTTGCTAACTGCAGTGCTGGTGGCCCTGAGGGTTTGCAGGAACGCTCAGCGAATACGGCCCAGCAAACAACGCTTTGCTGAGCACTCACCATGTGCTCCATGCAGATGGAGATCTCCCCGTCGCTGTAGAAGGCTCCATAGAAGCCCACGATGTAGGGGGAGTTGCACTCGTGCAGCACTTGCAGCTCCCGGATGATCTGGTTGCGGATGGCTGGCTTGATCTCCAGGTGGATTAACTGCAAAAAAGCCACTCTTCAGGATTTATTTGTGCCATTCAGAGAGGTTTTCAATACCTGGCAGGCCCTGAGCCTGCCCTGATCTCAGAGCTGACTCTGCTTTGAGCATTTCATGACCCCCAGAGGCTCCTTCCAACCCATATTATTCTACAATTTAACTGTAAAATAATCCATCCTTATTTTCTTAGTGGCCAAGGCAAAACACTACAACACAGCACCCATGAAAAGGCAGGAATTCCAGCCTCTTTTCACAAAATACTTCTCCAGCAGAAACTTTTTGTTCCAGCACATTTCCTTAGGGAAATGTGTCAAAGATGCACTGACTCAGAGGCAGCTGCTGAAAAATATCGGTACAGGTGTTTGTAAAGCATTAGTGGAAGGAATGAGCTGAACCTCCAATTAAAAACTCCCCAATACCTTTTCCCTACTAGATTGTTTATCCCATACAATACAAGTGTATTTCTCATGTGAAAGGCAAGATTATGGAAAGAGAATTATGGAAATGAAATTTTGGTTAATAAATGAAAGAAAAATTGCAATTCAGCAAACATCTCAATTACATCAAACATTAATGAATTAGGGAAAATTTCCTGTTAAACCCACAGTAGGTGAAAAAACAAAAATCAATTAAATTGATTTAGTTCAAGAAAACCTCAGTGATTTGTGTATTTTGTAATTCTCACACCTCAGAACTGGGCATTTTCCTTTGCTTCTCCCCAAACTGCCAGTGTCCTGAGCACAGTTTATTCTTAGTCAGCACATGCACATTTTCCTTTAGTTTTGCTGAAGATGACACTGTCCCCTTCTTAAAAAGAAACACCTGAAGTCTCCAACTTCTCAATCAAAAAAAAAGGGAAGCTTCCAGTGTAGTAAAACCATGGGACCTGGGATGAGTGTTCTGTTCCCAGGGTCACTGAGAGGAAGTGAAAGCTTGTCATGTAAACACAATGAGAATTAAAACATCAAGTCATTTTAGTCCAAAAAAAAAAACCTCTCAGTTCTCTTGCAAACCAGGTCACAACTGCTCCAGGTTGTAAAGCATGAAAAATACTCTCACAGAAGGACAATCCCTTCCTGCACAGAAACTGCATCCCAGGATGGAACTACAGAACAGGAGATGTCACTGAACTCCAATGCATTCCCTCCTTCCCGTTTCTTTGAGTTCTTTTCTTCTCCAGTCTCATCCAGAGGCCCTTTCCTGGTCTGTGCCTGTGTGAAGGAAGCGCTTAAGACAGGTGATACCTTTTCCATTCACCTAAACTTATTGCCCAGAATACAGAATACTGCCACGTTTCCCCAGCTTCCAGTAACTCCTTTCAGGCCTCCTATGCCTCGGTGGGAGGGAAAAGGGAGGAACAAGTGCCGATCCTTTCGTTACTAACATGTGTGACACTATTTCTGAAAAACTGCGAAGCTGATGTAGGATAAGGAAGTGCAGCCTTTCCTACTTTTGGAAACACATCCCCTTCTCTGAAAGTTTGCATTAAATAGTAATTTTTGTATGTCTACACCAATTATTTCTCTAAATAAAGTCACTGTATTTCAGAGACAACGTCCTTAATAAACACAATCCCCAAGGTGCTCTTTCTGAGCCCCTCACCTTTCTTGCCATTATGAGGCCAGAGGGTTTGTGAGACACTTTGAAGACCACACCACCGTTCCCTGCTCCCAGCTCACTGATCTTCTCAAAGTCATCATCCTTCAGCTCTCCAACTTTCTGTTTCTGGGTGAGGAATGCTTCCAGGCGCTTTCGCTGCTGCTCATCCAGCTCCAGCTCTTCCAGCTTCTTCTGAAGTGCTTCCAAATTTGTCCTGCACAAGAAAGAAGTGCAGGATTGAGCAGTGCTGTGAGAGGAAGGGTGAGGGAACAGAGGTCAGAGTTAAATCACTCCATTTTTGCACCTGCACACGTTATTTAGAAGGACCCAACTTGCACAGTCACTCCCATGAGATGTGTCATTGCAACTCTGATTTATACAAACTGTGTTTTATTCCAGATAAAACAATGACAAACACATGATACCCAGCTTCCCCATCTGTGAGGGCCTGCCCAAATCCACGCATGTTGAGTTTCACCACCTCCAGGAGTGGCTTAATGACTCTGCATTTCTGGTCAGAGAGCTCCTGAATCACAGCACAGCACTCCATGCTATTTTTAGTTGTGTGTTTTCAAGGTTGTGTTGTAATTTCCTACAGAGTTTGCCTACATGTTTTATTGACTGATTTTCACATAACTGTATAACCAATAATTCATTCAGAAGTTTCTTATTTAGTTATCAGTAAAAAGTCATCAAGCCCAGCCAAACATACATTCAAAACACAGTCACTGGAAATATGAAAGTCTTTGGCCCAAAGGTTTCAAGCTTATTTTCAATTTTGTTTAAGGACACATCTGCTGGAAACCTTGTCTTAACATCTTTGAGTAACAAAAAATAGAAAACCAAAACTTGATACAGTAGTTAAGTTTGGAACTACAGACACAAGTTCAGTTTTCCAGGAACATTTTAATAATTTCAGTTCCTACGGAAATGCTTCATTCTAATATGACAATTTAAAAGCTCCTTTGAAATTTCCTGCTTCCAACTGCAACAATATGTTGCTGCAAGAGTAAATATTTAACAGCAAATACCTGTTTTGCTTCGCCAAACTCAATGCAATGTTCCCAGGGAATAGTGCTGCTAGGATGAAGAATTTGAGGAAGAGAATCTATTTCTTCAGAAGTATGAAGAATGGAACTACTTTCCATTAAAAAAATTAATTACATTTCACCAATAATCAAAACTATTTCTATTCATCACTTCGTAAAATGTTCTCTTTGAAAATATGTTGTACAAAGAGACATCCTCACACCCAGCAAGGAGCTGGTCAGCTGAGAGGATGCAAGGCTGATTCTCCAAGAAGCAATGACAAACAAGCCACAGACTCAGCTGGATGACAGAGTGATGGGATAAAAACCCCTCAACTCACTCATGAGAGAGCCTGCGCTCCCAGGCAGGGAAACAACCTTGGCTGGACTGTATGCGAGCTTCAACTGAGGCAACTATTTTATAAGAACTAAATATTCCCAGCTCTTCGGTACTCCTCAATCCCGGGGAAGGTTTAAGCACCGCTGCTCCGATTCCATCTCTCAGGGCAGATCCAAGGCACAGGATGTCATTGCCACACTCACTTAGGAAGTGATTGAGCAAAACAGAGGAAACAGAACAAGACCTTTGATGGAAAGTTCTGCTCAGTGGGTTAATGTGACATTTATCACTCCAAGCATAAGATGACCAGGGCACACTGGTGAGCAAGTTCCACAAAACTCTCGCCCTCGGCAAAGCTGCTCCAACCCTCAGCAGTCTGACAGAGGAAATTCTGCTGCACTTACTGTGCTGCAGCCATACTACCACAGCTGTCTCTGTCTTAGCTGTGATAGCACGTGCACCCGAATGAAATGATTTTTATACTATCTTTTAAAGAGAAACATTATTTCTGTCCTCATACCATGCTTTATACCTGTACAATCACACACCAATAATCCTGGAGTGTCCCCACTGAAGAATCCCCCATGTAGATAAGCATGGCCTACAAGAACATCCAAGTTTACCTATTTTACTGACTCTGTTTAAAAGATGAATTGTTAAGAAAGGAACACATTTTTTGAAATTCAGAAACGCAAAACCGAATGATTAATTGCTGGATTATTTTCCCCCCTCAAATGCGCCCAGTGAAGCAAACAAATCCCAGCCTGAAGTCAAAGTGAGGTGTGTCTTTCCTAGAACACGCCTGAACCAGCTCTTCTTACACTGCGATCACAAGAGAAAAACTGAAGCAAAGTTAAACACCCCTTACTTTCCTACAATAAATTCCAGAGCAATGAATGCTGAACACAAACTCCATGTTTTGCCCTGGAAAATCACTGTTGTGAGAAGACAGAACTCATGCCTTCATTATCATTTACAAGTTTTGAGAAGAAACTTGCTGTCATTTTAAGGATTACTGAGTAAGTCAGGGCTGTCCATTTGAAAAAAAAAAAAAACAAAAAAAACAAAAAAAAAAAAAAACCAAAAAACCCAAAACAAACGAAAAAAAAGAGACACAGAAACAGGATGCAACAAGGCTTTCCTTGCTGAGCTTTGAAGAAAACAACTATTCAGTTTTTCTCTCAGGCAGAAGGGGGGTTTTGGCTTTGGAGACAACACAGAGATGCTTGAGCACATGACTTGGAGCAGACAGAATGCTGGTGTGATGGAACAAACAACTGTCATGCTGATGCTTTAGGAACAAAAAAATTTGCTACGATAGCATTTATCACATCTATTTAGTCTAATGTTAGTCTGGATAAAGCTTTTTTTTGTAAGTTGCCTGTTTCAATCTAAATAAACTTGGCATTCACTTAAAACAGGCATTTCCTTGCCTGAAACTATGAATTATTGCTGGGGTCTTTGCTTGAATACAAGTCAAGAGATTCCAAAAGCTCTCACAGACAGGAAAGTATTGATCTCATGAATTTCAGTACCTCAGGTTTCTCCACCCAGTGTGCCCACCAATAAAATCACGAGAATGTTCTAAACTCTAATGGTAAAACCTTCATTACTTGCAGTGACAAGCAATTAAGTTCTCAGATTTTCAGGACCAATTCTCCAACTGTAAAGTAAATTAATCTGAAAGATATGAACCCAATAAATGCATTGTCAGAATCACTATTCGGAATGTAACTACCAACATCTCCAGTTAGTTTTATGATAAGAACAGAACTATAATTAGTTTTATGGGAACTGAATATCAGGCATCAGAAAAGAATTGATTAATTTCATTCTGGTCCTTTGCTTGAAGGACCAGACATTAATCAATTAAAAATGCAAATAGGTAAATAGAGTATGTTTGTCATCAAAACTGGTGGTAGTAAACTACTCTGAGTATTTCCAGGAGGCAGGACTTAGGTAGTTTCAGTTTTTAACTCCAACTACTGTAAGAACACTCCCCTGACTGCTAACTGGGACTGTTACCCGGCCCCTCCTCAGATAAAAGCATCACAGCAAGTTGCAAAGCACAGAGAAACAGGTGGAAAAGTAAATCATTACACAGCAAGTTTTACAAATTGAATGAAACGAGCACATACAGAACACCGAAGAGGGAACACTTTAGACAGTTCATCACCAGGCACCATGAAAATGTTAAGGAACTTTGGCAGCTAAAACAGCAACATGCTACTGTGCAACTGTCTGCCTCCAGGAGCACTAGTAGTTTCTTAATCTTATATAAAACTTTTATTCAGAGACAAAGATTCCTATTAAAATTCATCACCATTACCTGCTGCAGTCTTCGAGTTGTGTTTTTCACTGTCAAGGCACTATGCCTTTGCCAGGGATCCATCAAAGCAGGAAATCATCAAATCAGCTCAGAGCTCCGCAGTGCCAAGCATTACTCTAAAGCAATAGGTTATCATTTAATTTCGTGCTAGCAGTTTGAAAGCCTAAATACTAAACTGCACCAAGGATGGGATCCAGCTTCCACAGGACGATCCTTGGGATGAAGCCACAGGTCAGTGCTGCTTCCTCCATTTGTTGAAGTAACAGCATAATCCCACAGAACACCATCAGTAAACACCTTCCTACTCAGCTGGCAGGAAGGATAAATAACCTGCACAGCCAGAAGACAACACCTCTGCACACGGCGTAGTGTCTTCACAATTATTGCAAGTTCTCTCTTCCTGGCTAAACAGAAAGTTAAAAAAATACATGTTCAGGGCAAGTTTTTGGGAAAGTTGGTTGTTTCTTTCTCTCTTCCAAGGGCAGCACGAGGTATCAAGTGCCCTAGAGGAGGAATTCTCTCCACCTACATTTGATCAGAGAGGAACTTTCCTATTAACTCACATTACTCCTTCCCTTCTGTGCTCAAGGAAGTGTTCTGACAGTGCAGCATCCCCCTGGCCACATGGCACTTCTGTAACCTCCCAAGTTTGAAAAGGATGCAGAGAGAACTCAGAACACACAAACACAGCCCACCTTCCCCAAACAACCACCCCTGATGGGTGTGGAGAAACCTCACCTGCCTCCCTGTCCATCTGAGATCCTGGGGGAACCCACAGCCAGCCCTTCTGCTGCCACGTTGTGCACGTGAGAAAGGTTTTCCGAGGAGAATCACACCGTGGGAATGTGGGAGCTTTGCAGATGTAGGGACACCTCACTCTCGGCAAGCTCACGTGGGATCTTAAACTTCTCACCTCCCCCCAGTCCCTCACCTTCTGACAATGGCCAAAAGTGGATGCTTGGATAAAAGAATCCTGGGTAGACACAACAAGCCCAAATAAACACACAGCAACACCTCGAGTCACTGCTGCCCTGAACATCCTGTTCTCTGCTTCCCAGACATGCACCTGGTCTTATCCACAAACCCCTAGACAGCCAAGCTGTGTCACAAACACCATCCCAGGTCACTTTTTGAGCCCATCACACTGTTCCTTAGAGTGCTGGTTGTAGATTTTTTCAGATTTTCTTTTTAAACATCCAACCCCCTCATGATTTGTAACCACTGCAAACACGTGCACATCACACGCGGCTGGGCACTGCAGGGACAGAGCAGTGAGTTAGGGACAACGAGCAAACCTGTATTTCCTACGTGCAGGTTGGGCAGGGAGGAGTAACAGCTTGTGCAGCGAGAGCACTCAGCACACAAAGATGGACAGAAGGCAAGAGGAGATTCTCAGTTCCTGGTTTTGGGGACAGCCACCTCAGCACTGAGGAAAGCACTCCTGGAGGAGATGCACTAACATTTTAGAACACACTCGTTCTCTTGGAAGCAGTAACAGGAAGAGAAAAGCTGCCTTTAGTCTGCTAGCACATAATGGCATAACAAAAATCAGAAAATAAGTCCTTAATTAATACTCGTACTCCAAATCCCTGGGAGCTTTTTTTTTAATTCATGTTAGTGCTAAGTTAATCATACACTCAACCCTAAAGGCAACAGTAAAGCTGTTACTCAACTCTAAAGTCTGCTTCAGAGAGAGAAGGAAAAAAGGTGGCAAGGGAAAAAGAAAAAAAGTCTGAGAGTCTTTACCAGTAATTTGTCAAATATCTGTTCAAAGGCATTACTATCAGCGCTGCAAGCTGAACAATTAGCATGAGTGAAGGAATCAAGAAGTACTTTCACTTTCAGATCTCCTGTCGCATGAGGATACAAAGCTTGGGGGTTGTTTTCCAGAACAGTGACATTAATGCTTTCCCCAAGCCCACACAACTGTCAATTTAGAGAAGAAAGTAGGCAGTTCACTACAAAATTTCCATGAACAACCTCAATCAGGGAGCTGAAATTAAGTATTAGGAACATGAAGACATTCTGCGGTTTTGAGAAGACAGACTACTATGCTGTGTGACACTGCCAAACCCGGGCAACAAGACAAATTCTTATTAAACTTTTCCTTTAACAAAGAGCAGTTCACAGAATAACACGGAAGATAAATGTAATTCCAAAAGTCTCCCGGCTTAGAGCACAGGTGTCTGTCTGGGCTAACTCCAGTGCAGTCTCATAAAACTTGGAGTTAGAGCAACAACTCAAAAAAATCCAAATTCCCTGTAAATGCAAAGGAGACTGTTTTGAAAAAATACACTGGTTTTCAACCCCTGCTTGTTTTCAATCCTTGCAACGTGTTAGAGGATCTCAAAAAATTTCCCTTGTATTTAGGTGGGTTTTCTAAGTGAATTTATCATCTGAACATCACAGACCGGTATCTTAAAGCTCATCTTGTCCCACGGGCAGGGACACTTCCACCATCCCAGGGTGCTCCAAGCCCCGTCCGACCCAGCCTTGGACACTCCCAGGGATCCAGGGGCAGCCACAGCTTCTCTGAGCACCTTGTGCCACGGCCTCTCCACCCTCACAGGGAGGAATTTTTCCCTAATATCTAACATACCATCCACTTCCACATTGCAGTGACATAGCAGGGCATAGAGTGAAGTTTAATACTGCCACCAAAAAAAAAAAATTTATCCACTAAGAGGTAGACATTTGATTAAAATCAATTTCTCAGTAAAAGGCATGCAAAACAAAACTATTTAAAAAGCATTGCTCTGTCCAAAATAGTATTCTGCTACCCTGATTTAACGTAAATTCTCATTTTTCTAAGGCTGAAAGGCATGTGTTTTAAAGAAGAAAACAGGCGATACAACTTCAAATCTCCTGTTGAGTCTCCAACCAACAGGACAGCTGAGCTTCCAAAACTCCCTCTAGGCTGAGCTGTTGGGGCGGAATCTTTCCTTTAAGCCTCCTTCTCTTTCTCTTTAGCCTCACCACTATCCCACTAAACATTGCATTTTTCTCAGCTAAGCCAAAGCACAGCAACCGACACGTGTGAGCTGAACGCAGAGCTCACCAGACAGAAGAGCCACCGCTGCCAGCAGTGGCACAGAGATTCCAGATTCATGCCCTGGCTGCCTCTTCCCACCAGATTTTTTGCAGCTGTTCCCAGCCATCCCTTGGTGTTCCAGCCCTTTATCCTGAGTGGCAGCAGGAGCTGCCAGCAAGGCTCAGGCACCCCTTTGGCGTATTGAGCTCTGTGGCTAAACAATGCCACAGAGGGGGAGTTTGGGGTTTGTTCCAAGTTAAGAGGCTTCCTCAGGACTTACTGCATTCAAAATTTGCCCTAAATCAACTTTGTAATGTCAAATTAAGAAATTCTACAGCCAAACCTACAGCACCAGAAATCCAAGCTCTCCATCTCCCTTTCATATGTCCATGCACCACTGATTTTTCCCAGCCAACACTACATATCATCAGGATAAAGAAACCAGAGGGCAATTAACGCTTCCTTATGGACAGAAAAATGAACTTATTGGTTGGATATTTAAAGCACCACACAGAGGAAACAGAACTATAAATTCTGATCATCAGCTGACAAACATATTTGCCCAGGTCCTGCATTTCCATTGTTTTATGTCTCTGAAGTACAAGTTAAATATAATGATAAAAACAAAGGATGAACACATGCAATAGTTACAGTAACAGTATCTTCCCAAGTCTCTCATATGGTAGCTACACAGCCTTTGAGGGACACTAGAATAATAAAAAAGATGAAGTTACAGGATCAGTTTACAAGGCCCATGAAAAGGCCGGGATTAGAATTGAGACTCCTCCGTGCAAGGGCTGAGGCCGGAGCACAGCAGGACAAACCCCATCCAGACCCACAGTTACCACACCAGGGACCGGGAAAAGAAACTGCCAGAAACTGTCTGAAAACAGACAAAACCCCACCATAACCGGGATTCTGAGAAAGCCAGGGATGGAAGGTTTTGCCTGTATTTCAAATGGATGGATTGCATAACACTGAACATTTGTCAGCATGGCCATTTAGCAAAAGAAATTAATCACTTTTACTTAATATATGAATAGACTGTACCAATACATACAGAAATATTTCCATATCTATATCCAAAGAGAACATTTTTTTCCTGAAATAATGTATTCTGCAATCTGCTGACTCATCTTCCCACCACACTGAAAAAAGTTCTGGAAAAGCACAGAACAATGCTGAGTTGTACAAAACCCTGCAAGAAAGGGAGAAGAGTTGCCAGGAAGTTTCAAGGGTTTGTTTTAAAAACCCGTAAGGAGATTTTTAAGAAGATACTTGTTCATCCAAAGAATCCCACACTGCTGGAATATCTCCATCCTGGTGCTCAGAATGCAAAGTAAAATAATCTGCTTCCATCCTTACTCCTTTTGCATCCCCGGGCACACGGGCAGCACTTGATACTTCCTGCTGCTGGATGCCTGTGGGGAGGCTGGATCCAGGTGGAGATCCTGTCCTCAGCTGTCAGCAAGAAGTTCTGCTGGAATTCACTCTCCTCCTGCTCAGACAAGACTCAGGATGACAAAGGCTCCTTGACAGATGTTTGCCAAGAGATGCTGAGCACTGAATGAGCCTTTCCCAGTTGTTCCCTTGCCGTGGGCACGAAGCCTTGCACTTTTGTACAAAGTGTAACCACGATTTTGTCTGAGTAATACTGAGCACGTACCAAAGCAGGAGTCATTTGATTACTAATTTCTAGCAACACAAGTGTTTAGAAGAAGAAATCCACTGCTTCCTCAAAAAAAAAAAAAATTAAGAAGTCTTTGGAAGAAAGAACATGATCCCCAAAAATTCAGTTTTGCCAGCTAACATTGCTTCCTCCAAGAGAGATTCTGGTGTTTTGGCAGTGGAATTTGCACACTTTACACAGCCCAGTCAACCCCCAGGGCAATGCTGGGAGAACAAATACAGGTGTAAAAAGGGTAACATAGGCAAAAAGGGGGAGGAGCTTTTTTAATGGAAAATTTAGAACTCAGTAACTGAAAGGGAACAAATTACCTAAAGGTAAGATGGAAAGGTTTATCAGACCTCATAGAAAATTCCTTCCTCAGCTCATTTCAGAAGGTTTCTCCTGTATACAATCCACTCTAAATCCACTCTAAAAACTGGCTGGTGTATTCCCTGTCTCATGGAAATTTCCCACAATTTCCATGTTTGTTTTTTTTAAGTTAGTGCTAACGCAAAAACCCTTTTTCCAGGTTAACAACAGCAGCACAGTTGTTATACCAATAAATAATTCAACTACGTGTTGGGTTTACCCAGACCCTCTCAATCCCTTTTTTTGGCTACAAGGTAACACAGGAAGGTCTTGCAGGTGATTTGTTCCTCTTGAGACACAGACCTGAGACTACTCAATTAAAAGATGTGCTGTAATTACTGAATTCCAGCATCTCTCAGCAGTCCCTCTCAGGCTCCCAGTGCTCTGTCCCTCGATCCTGCCAAGGCCTGGGCTCCTGCCAGGGGAGGTGATGGTCTCATTCTGCCCCAAGCCACTCATTCCCAAGTAACCCATTTAGAAATCCACTAAAAACACCGCACATTTACAGCAGTATTATTTCCCTGGCTAAGTTGATCCTGTAGCTACCCCAGTGCTGGTGGAGAGAGCTCTGAAAACTCCTCTGGGCTCCTCTGGTGGGTGAGTTCTGAGCCAGAGCAGCAGCACCGGGCAGACACGGGCACAGCCAGGAGAGGAGAGACTTCTGCAGAAGGAGCAGGATCTTGCACAAGCTCTGTTGTGAAATCACACCTCTGACTGGCTGCAGGCTCGGTTTAAAGGACAAGAAAAGCAGCTGGATCCACGAGTACAGCTGCACTTCCCTCACCACCCATTCTCCTCACATTTCCTCAGCAACATTTATTTTTACACCCAGTTTTTAACTGCCCTAAATGAATTTAAGCTTTTTGAAAAAGACACATCTTACAAACTAAATATTCCTCCATCATTATGCTTGAATCTGTCAGAACATAACAAGATAGTATTAAATGTCTTAAAATCCTTCCTACATCCATAACTGTCAACAAAAAGCTGCCTACAGCCAGCAAGAGCTGCACAGGTCAGTGTGTCCCTTGCATTAATTTCTGTACTAGTGGTGTGCACTTAGTCATAATTTGTTCCACCACATGTATCCAGAAATAATAGAAGTCCATGAGGTGCTGCAGGCTCTGACTTTTCATTATTTTATTATAACAGATCACGTGTTCTATTAGAGTACTTAAGTAACATCAAAAGGGTATTTCTAATTCAGTGAAGGATTATGCCAGGCTCAAGCACATTAAAAGAGAAAGCTATGCATGAATATATTTTAATCTAAAATGCACTCTCTCATATCACATGTATTTGGAAGCTTGATTAATCCTTCATTAGTACGGGATTAAAAAAAAATTTTCTCTCTTTTTTTTTTTTTTAATATTTACAAGCTTGCAGTAATTCTACACATATATTGAATGCAACTGCAATCCAAACAGATCAGTCATAAAATTCCAGGGTCTAATCTTCCAGAACACCACACACGGGCACAAAGCTCCCCTGAAGTCCAAGGAATTCCAAAGGGAAAAAAAGCCAAATAAAAAATCCCCCCCAAAGCAAGGCAGAAATGACCCTGCAAGCATTAAAGTGAACAACTCTGCGAAAATCTTCCTTTCCTTTTATCTAATCTCCCATCCAAGAAAACTGATAAAAAACCTAGTCCATGGAGGACAAATCCTCCTGGAACAGGATCCACTGGCAAAGAGCCCGCAATGGAAACGAAAAGCCCAAAAACCCAAACCTAAAGTCCCACAACCCCATACCTCTGATGGGACACAGCCTGCCCTTCTACTCCTAAAAAATCCAAATTGAAGCTCCCTTCAAGCGAAAGATACCGAAGAACATGAAAACTGCAGGAGGGACAGTAAGTGAGCAATTGTTTACTTTGCAAATTGTAATATAAATTGAAATGCAAATAAGTTCTGCATAATCCCCAAACTTTTCTTTGCCAAGCAATTACAGAGAGTTGCACTCAGAGGTCTCACCAGCCATTCAGGCACTTCCTTAAATGCAATTTAACCAGAATAAACAGCAACAACAAGAAAAGGCTGATTAATTAATATTCAACCTATGACTGGAATTTGGAGTCACCCATTTTTGCAAAATTACTCTCTGGCTTGAATAGTTCTAAAGCACAGATTTACTATAATTAAGGCTATAAAAAGAGAAAACCCCAAAAAAAACACACTGTGCCTGATAACCTGGCTCCACTCACAGTTTGCTTTAGATTTTCTTTCTTTTTTAAAAAAAATACAGTTCCTAAGGTGGTAAAGACCTAGGGAATCATCTTAAATTCCTCTCAAGAACCCATTTCTTTTCAGCACATTCAGAGAAGATGCGAATTCTGTTGTCTACTTTTTTTGCTTACATTTTTTTCTAATTAATCACAAACCTCCTGTTGTAGCTGCTACTTCACACCTGAGATTTGCAGAGATCACAGCTTGATTTGGGAGACACTAGTTGTTGCTAAAACTCATACACAGTTATATTTTGAAAAGAAAAAAAGATACACTTCAATCCCACCACGTCAAAGCTCAAAAAGTACATAAAGGTCAGTGGCACTCAATTTTTAAAAAGAATTGTTTTCATTTTTGTATTTAATCAAATCCCAGGCACTTTTGGAAGGCTTATGTTTTAACACCAGAGCTGGGAAAGTTGTTTTGATTTACTGAGACAAGGTAAAACATAATGCTTCAGTGCAGCTAGTTTGACCCTTCTGACTATTTTTTAATTTTAAAGACGCAATTAAAGAACTCCATGAAATATCTTTCTTTTCATGTGAACAAGAAAGTTATGCTAATACAGAAAGTGGCAGTATCGTAAAACCTGCTTTTTTTTCTACTTCATGTTCTGGAGCTGGGCTGGCTTTAGAGAAACAAAGATTGGGTGAAAACTATCAGATATTCAAAGCAACAGGGAGTCAGAAGTTTGAAAGGAACATAAATACATAAATTGGAGATTTGTTCCTGTTTCTTTTGGCTATTAGGACACTAAACTATCCAGGAACGTTCAGCGAAAAGAGTTTTCTTTCTATTAGTTTTCATCCAGGTTTGGTTGGGTTTTTTTCCTTTCTCTGCAGAAGCTTTGCACAATTATATCTGTGCAGCTCCAAAGGCAGCAGAATTAAATTAGACCTGCAGCCGGCCAGTGTCATCTTGGTTTCAGTGTGAGGAGCTGAGGCAGCACAGACCTCAGAGCAGCAGAAAGGTTCAGCCCTCTCCGTGCAACCGCGATTTCGCGGGAGGTGTCAAAAACAGAAGTGAAGCTCAGGGCACAGGAAAACCTTTCAAGAAGTTGTCTCTATTGTCCAGCTAGGCAGAGCCAGGAATTGGGAAGGCTCTAGAGAAAAATTATTTGTACAGGATGTTGTGGTTAAATAATTGCTATAAGTAACAAAATCGACTGTTGGAGAGAAACATTGTGAAATTTTCATTAAAATATATGGGATACATGTATTTAAATTGTAAGTGGCCTAACTCCCTTTTATATTACCTTGCCAGGGAAAAAAGGGAGAAAAAAGAGAAAAAGAAAGGAAAAAAAGAGAAAAGAGTCATGCACATGAGACCTAGGCCTCCTGCATACTTTTAACGCCCTACACCACAGGCTATAAGCTTTCTTTCCCTTGCTTCAGTCAATGAGTTCCCATCACCAAATAAGGATGAAAACAGAGGACAAGACACAAATGTA
The DNA here is from genome assembly GCA_013389985.1 of Dryoscopus gambensis. Classification (NCBI taxonomy): domain Eukaryota; kingdom Metazoa; phylum Chordata; class Aves; order Passeriformes; family Malaconotidae; genus Dryoscopus; species Dryoscopus gambensis. The sequence goes on along the minus strand of WEIT01019422.1, from coordinate 1,232,605 downwards.
AAGCAGGACATCCTGAATCATCCAACCCCTTCTTTCATTTCCTCCCTTTCCCCTTCCTTTGTGCCAGGAAGTCACGGTATCAGAAGTGCTCATTCCTAAAAGCATTAATAAGTTACAGAACCTTCACCCTCTGACAGTGAGAAAGTCTCGGAATTCCAGCACACAACTCCCCATGGCCCATGCACATCCGTTTGGTTTTGGGCCAAAACCGCCTCTGGGCTTAAATAACTTCCTTCCTTCTTGATGTTTGGGTCCTTCATGCACTTACAGACAGGAATCTCATCGCCTCGCTCGGAATCTTCCTTTTTGCTTTGCCAAGTCATTTGAGCTCCTTCCGTGCTTTCCCATCTCTGAAGAGCAGGGAGGCATTTGCAGAAGGACAGGTTTGTGTATGCAACGAGTAACTGGAGTCTCACATAGCCAAAATTCCATGATAGCAGGCTCAGAGCTTCAGAAAGTGTTAATATGGCAGTGCAGGGATGCACGGCATACTTGGAACGCCTGGCGATGCACAACGGCCTCACAAACACCTTCCTGAGGAATTCAGCCAGTGACCAAAGGGGGAAAAAACCCAGAGCAGGAGAGGGGAGAAAAATAAACAACCTTACAGATTAAGGAAATGAAAAACAAAACTGTTTTCAACTTAATTCCAAAAACATTTCCAAATTCTGATGCAACTGTTCTTTGCTATTTGAAATCTTTCACAATGAGGGCTTAAAATTAGCAGGATGAGGGGATATTTCCATGATTAATTAATCCTGGCTGTATATAGGACAACTGGTTGCTGAATTTACTTTCACTAAGCTACTTCTTTTAAAAATACTGGACACCTCTAAGCCTGGCACAAGCTGGGCATAAGGTCTTGTGTGTGACACAGATCAGAAGTCTGGGGGACACACACAGACCTCAGCCAAATCAACACACAGAGCAGAAAATGAAGCAAGGCAGTTCATCAGAGCAAAAAAGACTCAGCACTCCCAGGAGTCTCCAAAGGCTTCCAACAAGTAAATGAGAACCATACACGTAAAAGCAATTTAAAATTAATGACACTTCTTGAGGGAAGAGATGTGATATTGAGTATATTGGGAGCGAGGTGATTTACATCAGGTACTACAAGCAGCAAGTGATTGGTGTATCAGATTTATTCTGTAGAACAAGGCTAAAATGCAAAGAGATCCCTGAAGACTAAATCAACATATTCCCAACTGCCTTGAGAAAATCGACTCGAAAGTGCTACCCAAGCAAATATAAAAAACCAGTATTTTCCCCCTGTCAATCCAGAAAAAAAGTTGTGTAATACTCATATCATAATGCTTAGATATAATCAGTAACTCCTGCCAAAGAACAGTTTTTAAACAGCTCATCTCTCAGTTAATCATCAAAAGAGTTTGCTAGAAATGTCACAGCTGGAGCTGCTAGATGCTGAATTTTTTATTTTTCGGGAGGTATTTGCTTGGTTTTGGGGTTGCATTTCTTTTGTGGTTGAGTTGGTTTCGGTTATTTGATTTTTTTTTTAGATGTTTGGGTGGTTAAACGAGATCTGAGCCTGTCTGAAAACGTGGCACTGATGAATACAGAGCACTTTACAGCCCAAGACTCGCACATGTCACTGCAAGCCTGCCTCACATCCTCTCTGTCACCGTGGTACAACAGCACATCGCAGCTCAGTTTACATCTCCCAGAGAGGACCGAACTGACCATACAGGGGCAGGAATCTGCTCCTCCAAGATGCACCTTTGTTTCCAGGCTCACTGACGGGCCAGCCCAACATCTTTGTCTAAAAATCAAGCTCTGAACAGCGACCCGTGAGCCTCAAATGAAAACCTTCTGTAACATGTCACCACTTCGAGACGCTGGTGCTGTGTCTGCCTGACCGAGGCCACCCTGCCCACCCACATCCGTGAGAAACGTGCAACACAGGCTGCATCGGCAACATGTAGCGATCCAGTATTCGGTATTTTTTCCCCCAGAAGTGTCCCCGTGATTAGCTCAGCCCTTCCCACATTTACAGTGTCACGTCTGTGTTGCACACAGAGGAGCTCCGAAGCTGTTTCTCCACACACATTCCCTGCCGTACCCAGCACAACACATCAATTAGTGAAGAACAGATTTACTCCAACTAACGATTGTTTGGGTTAAAGCCAAGGCCGAGGCAAAACAAAACAAAACACCTTTTCTACAAATCTACGGGTTCCAGTACAAATTCTCCCACACACACGTTTATGAAACATGCCATCGGAAACGTGTAATTTGGCATTACTAGATAATTATATAAGCTAAAGCCCCGGCAGACACCATCACGGACTATGAGAAAGGAGTTACACAAGTTTCCCATTTTTTCACCAGGTTTTTTTCCCTCGCGTATGTGACAGAAGTTTGTTTATTGCCGAAGGCACCATCCACTTACTCCGCGGAGGAGTCTCCGAGTATCTCCCACGCCGGGGTACCCCGGGAGCCCCCGCCTGTGATGTTTGCGGCAGCCGGGCCGGGCGGCTGCGGGGCGGGA
>WEIT01019422.1:1203128-1229855 GCA_013389985.1 Dryoscopus gambensis | reverse complement strand
CGGGGAGCGCGCGCACGCGCACGGCGGGGAGCGAGGCCTCGCGGGAGGCTGTGCCCTCACAGCGCCGCTGCCCTGAGCGAGCCCTGTCCGAGCGCTTTCCGCGGGTCAGGGGCGATATCGGGAATAATCCTTCCCTGTCAGGGTGGGGAGGCCCTGGCACAGGCTGCACAGAGGAGCTGGAGCTGCCTCATCCCTGGAAGTGTCCAAGGCCAGGTTGGACGGGGCTTGGGCGACCTGGGATAGGGAAGGTGTCCCTGCCCATGGTAGGGGGTGGAATAGGACGGGCTTTAATGTCCTTTCCAACCCAACCTATTCAATGATTACTTAAACAGAGCACTGCCTTGCTTTAACATCAACTTGCTTCCACAAATCGATAAAGAACGGGGTTTTTTTAAAATTCTGCCACTTAATACTAAAGGGTGTGTGAACTGCAGTGTATAAGCAGTGGAAGCAGAGGGATCCCAGAGGAGAAGCAACGGCAAACAGGCAGGACAATGGTGTCCTGTGACAGCTCGGCCGGACCTGGGCAGCTGGGCCAGCGCCGGTCGGTCGGCCCAGGACACGTGGGGCCTGTCCCCAGCCAGGGCTGGCTCACGGGCCAGCGGGGCACGTCACCCCTCGGGCAGGACAACTGGGCGTCCGTGCTCCAGAGGGCAACGTATATCCTCGCTACAGGCAGTAGAATGTGTTCGTCCGTGTCAGGTCTCTTTCCAAGAGGGAGAATTTAAATGTAAAGATTCTGTTGTTTAGTTGTGGATCTTGTAGGGGGTGAGGGGCAGGATATGGAATATTAAAGGTCCCAATGCCCCTGTTTGGATAACAAAACCAATCTGGACACACGTGCATTAACTATGACACATACATTAATCATATGATAAGATTCAGGAGATAAAAGGAGTTCCGTGCATTTGACTTCCGTGAACAGAGTGACATTACAATCCTGCCTCTGCTGCTGAGATCTGTGAAGAACTTTGGTAAAGTTTGAGTTGCTTTATAAGATTAATTTCTCATTGTCTGAATGCAGCAGAAGTCGTCTGAAAACTCTTTTAAGGCCTGTAGGAGTTACACAGTGAGAAGGGCTTGCGGAATTCTTCTCATTTCTGACACAGCTGAGAAATTCTTTCTGTTGCTACTGTATGTTTCTGTACCACACAGTCAACAAATGTGACACATTGAGCAGAAAAGACTCTGCAGTTACTCATAAATTTGCTTAAGTGATAAATGAAACCCCTAACAGACACACATGAGCCAAGAAGTGAAGCAGCACCAAGTAACTCAGCACTAAGGTGGAGGTAATGGCTTGGTACTGGTAAAAGAGTGAAAAACCAGTTTCTTTAGCAGTTCTATTTTTTCCTGAGTTTTCCTAATAGCCTTCTTCATATACAAGGCATGTGAATACACCACTTGAATGAATAACAGCTTTCCAGCAGTGGACAGGTTTTGTACTCCAATAAGTCGATTCAGACACAAAAAGAAGTGCAGAGTAAATTCCATAACAAAATTTATACTGTAAATACTTTGGATAAAGAACCAGTCTGAATTCTGTATGATTTAAATTTTTTGTGGTTTGCAAAAATAAAATTATATTTTAATCAAAGTAATCATTAATAATTTTACAGAAATGGAAATGATGAATAAAGTTCCCTGTATATATATAATGCAAAAATGCTAAATAGTTCCTATCATTTAACCCATTTCTAAAGTAAAAAAAAAAAAAAAAAGATTTTTTTTTTCACAACTTTGCCATTAAAGACATACTGCCTCCATCCAGTTCCAGATATTAAGGGACAGCTCCCTCCTCTGGAGTGCTTTATCCTTGCACTGAGAACACTGGACTGTGGAATTGCTGATTTCATGAATCTCTTTTAAAGTCCCTTTGACCAAAGCACAAAACCCAAAAATATCTTGGATTGACTGTCCCTAGAAATAAATTCATGGGTATATGGACTGATGCCACTGCAGAAATAATTTCTGTGCTATTCTTTGTAAAACAAATAGGTTTAACTTCAGGGCATTTGTAACTAAGAATTAACTATATTTCCCCAGCCAAAACAGAACACGTTGTGGGAATTTGAATATTCTCCATGGCAGGAACTGTGGTTTTCTTTACAAACAGGTGTTTCTGGAGATGAATCACATAGGAAAAGATGAAGAAAAAATAGAAGCCACTGTAATTTCAGTGAGAGGCTTCTGAGCAGGGAGACTTTCTGATTTATTGATTCCACCACTGCTTGGAAAAATAGAAATAATTTGTCTCTGTAAATAGAAGTGGAACAAAGAACCTTGTCTTCATTACCACTTTCTTCCTCTTATAGAAACCGAAATTTTGCCTAATTTCTTGCGTGAGAAGAAAACCACAATTACTATGTAGATCAATTGCATCTAAATTAAGCCAACTTTTCAAAGTCGATTGCCACATAAAGCTGCATATTTTACTGCCAAAACATAGGCATACAAACTTCTATTTGCAAGATTTAATACTTCTTAATCTATTTAGTGGTTAGCACAGCAAGTTAGAGAAATAATTAGTCCCATAAAGCAATGGAATTTAAGAAGTCTGGTTTGAATTTGATTGAAATTGGCCAACAGGATCAAAAATTATTCGAAGGGAGCTGACAGACAGCCTGACAGATCACAACCTGCCTTGCACCTTATTTTCCTCAAGAAACAGGGATTTAAAAGAGCACTGTGCATCAGAACACAATTTAAATGCTTTGTGATATACTAAAAGCCTGTAAATTAATGTTTAAAGTGGCTGCATAATATAAAATTTAGATTAGATTAGCAAGGCATAAATATAAATAAATATAAAACACAAAGAGCTGAAATTTGCTTAATCCTTAAGATGTGACTTCCCACTACTACAGATACAATGGGAGCAGTTGTGCTGGGGGTTTATGGCATGAACAGCTTTGCCAACATAATATTTGGAGCTTTTTTTACCGAGCAAATGCTGCTCCCTTAGGAATAAACCCCTTCAAGCATGGAAGCAGGCAATTATCCATTTGACAGATTTGCTTTGCCATATATTACGTGTAACAAAGCAGGAAATGAGACTGAAATATAAAATAAGGTGCTAATTTTCTGCAGTTTTTCTAATGAAATTACAGTAATCAAACAGAAACAAGCAGTAATATTTCCTTTTCACCTAAACTAGAAACCAGAAGTGTTTTCTAGAATAGAGGCAAACTGTGGGGGGTTTTTTGTTTGTTTTTTCCTGACTTATTATTTTAGCAGCATGTGGCTGGTTATTCATTTCCTGAGGAAAAACCAATAATCAATGCCTGCCAGCATTTGCTTTTTATTTAATTAGGAACATAGGACTGGAAAGAACCACCTAGGTCATCAAGTCCAGTTTCTAATTAAACACTCTTCAAAAATATTGATTAATCAAAGTTGCATAAATATGGTGGGGTTTATAACCCTGTATCTTCTGCAGAGATTGTAAGTGATCTTCTGCTTTTTTTGTTTGTAAGGATTTTTTAGTACAAAGAATGACTGTTATTTTCAAAACAAAGAGCTCATCACGTAGGTATTTAATTTCCAGTAATTTTATATGACAATTACAATATTTTGTGCTGGGAATTAGCAGTACTTTATCTATGCTTATTATTAAATCTCTGTGTTAATTTTCAGACTTCAACTGCCTCAATCAATTGAAGAAATTGGCCATATCTAAAAAGATAAGATAAATGGATTCAGTGCTAAAAAATTCGTTAGTATGTTCTCCTTTTATTTAATGTATTCTTGACTATAAAAGATGCTGCAGCAATTGGAAATACACATTTTAAACATTAACTGTTAAAATAATTTTAACCAGAAAGTAACTGCAATTGATTTTGTCATACTAGAAGGAATACATTAAGTTACCAGAAACATTGTATGTCAAATTTGAATTTATAGAGAAATAAGGGAAAACCAGTTCCTTTAATGGATTAATATTTTACATTAATTTATATAGTTTTGCTTAAATGAAGAGACAGTAATTTAAGTCAGATACACTTCTATGGACTGAGCTGTAGAAGTATGAGAACAATTTACAGCTCCAACTGCATTGGAGACGGGAGCCTGGAGCCTCTCCTGTTGTTCCTGCAGCCCAAATCCTTACATGGCATTTTATGTGCACAGCTGCCAAACCTCTGAGGGCTCGGCATATTTATTCCAGCCTGGACAACTGCAGACTGTTCAATTTTAAATTACCAGAAGGCTCTGTCTGGAGATGAGCTTGGGATTGCTCCCTGTCCTGGTCCTTTCCTCTGAGACAGGGGGTGAGACTCCCTGACGTGGATTGGGAATAGCGTGGCCGCAGGAGCGGAGCAGCAATTCTGCCGCTGTGCAGGGCCCTGGGGAGGGGCACCTCGAGCGCTGTGCCCGGCCCCTCAGTTCGGGGAGGACACTGAGGGGCTGGAGCGTGTCCAGGGAAGGGAACAGAGCTGGGGAAGGGGCTGGAGCCCCAGGAACGGCTGAGGGAGCTGGGAAAGGGGCTCAGCCTGGAGAAAAGGAGGCTCAGGGGGAACCTTCTGGCTCTGCACAGCTCCCTGACAGGAGCAGGTAGCCGCGGGTGGTCGGGCTCTGCTCCCAGGGAAAATGGACAGGATGAGGACATGGTCTTAAGCTGCACCAGGGGAGGTTCAGGTTGGACATCAGCAGGAATTTCCTCAGAGAAAGGGTGGTCAGGCTTTGCAAGGGGCTGCCCGGGGAGGTTTGGAGTCCCCATCCCTGGAGGTGTCCAAGGAAATCCTGGACATGGCACTCAGTGCTCTGGGCTGGTGACAAGGTGGGCACCGGGCACAGCCTGAACTCGATGGTCTTGGAGGTCTTTCCCAACCCTAGTGATTCTGTGATTCTCTGAAGTGACAGGGGGCTCAACAGGCACTATTTTAAATCCCATTTCGGGGGAGTGACTCATCATGCGGCTTTGCAACATTGGATATTTCAAATTAAACACTAATCCCTGGCACGTTTTCCCTGACAAGGCAACACTACAGGGGGCTGGAGGTGCTGGTGGATGAGACACTGGACATGCCCCGGCCATGTGCAGTGGCAGCCCAGAAAGCCAAGTGTATCCTGGGCTGATCCCACAGGGACAGCAGCAGGTGAGGGGGAATTCTGCCCCTCTGCCCCACTCAGGTGAGATCCTGCAGAGCTGCCCCAGCCCTGGGGCCCAGCACAGGAAGGGGAATGAATCCAGAGGAGGCTCCAAGATAATCAGAGGGGTGGTGCATCTCTCCTCTGGGGAAAGGCTTGGAGAGTTGGGATTGTTCAGCCTGAAGAAGAGGTTTGGGGCGACCTAATTGTGGCCTTCCAGTATGTGAAGGGGACTTACAGGAAGGATGGAGAGGGGCTATTTAGAAGAGTCTGAAGACACAGGACAAGGGGGAATGGCCTCAAACTGCCAGAGTAGGTTTAGATGGGATATTGGGATGAAATTGCTCCTTATGAGGGTGGTGAGCTCCTGGCACAGGCTGCCTAAAGAAGCTCTTCCATCCCTGGATGTGTCAAAGGCCAGGTTGGACAGAGCTTGGAGCAACCTGGTCAAGTGGAAGGTGTCCCTGCGACAGCAGGGAGGTTGGAATGGGAATGAGATAATCTGTCATGTCCCTTCCCACCCAGGCCATTCCTAGGTCCCACGCCCCAGCCCTGGGACCGCCTCAACCGCCTCGCCCCGCCCACTGCGTTTTGGCGCTAAAACCCCTGAGCGGCTGCGGCCGGGAGCTCGCGAGACTCGGGGCTCTCGCGGGACTTGGCGCGCAGCCGGGCGGCCCCAGCCGCTCAGCCCGCCCCGCGCTCCCTCACAGCCGGGGCCGCTCGGAGCTTACCGAGAAAGGGCTCCCGAAGCAGAGCTGTTTGTGGCACCGGCTCAGCCCTGCCCCGCTCCGGCCGAGGTCTCTGGAATTAGCTTCACTTGAGGAGCCGGAAAAGGGGAATCCTCCTCCAGACCGTGTTTCGAAGTGGGTGAGCTGTAAATTTGGCGAATTGCCACCCCACCCCCCGAAGCCTTTGGTCAGGGTGTGAGTGGCACGCGGCTCCATGGATAAGCGCTGTGGTCAGAAATCCACATATTTTTGTTTATTCCTGCCACACCCAAGTAACTTTGACGAGTTGAAACATGACAAGCCCTTACTTCATTCGACTCAGCGAGGGTGGGTTGTGTTAGCCTCTGAATGGTATCTGCTGTTTAATTTGTAGGACGATCTGGTTGGCAAATCTTTTTCTGAAAAAACTTTAAATACTGTATATAATTGACGTTTGTCTGCCTCTGTGGCAGCCTCGCTGCTTCTCTTTAAATGCTTTTGCTGTTTTCTGCAGGAGGGCTAAAAAGGCTTCTTTGTGGCAATGATAGATCCTTTAGAGAACAACTTGTTTGATCTTCCTGATTATGAGAACACAGAAGACGAAACGTTCCCACCTCTTCCACCTCCTGCCTCTCCAGGAAGAGACGATGCTGAATGGGCTCAGGCTAATGGAGGTGAACACCCGTGACCCCTAAAAATCCCATTTTAATGCTGTGCAATCGAAATTATTGGTGTTGAACTTTACCGCCTTGAGTTCACTGCGTAAGAATAGGCAGCAAACAAACTGTAAATATAAATTGTTAATCGTGATGCTTTCCAGCTAGTGGGAAAAGTTTATTTCTGTAGATTCCATGAAAATATGTGTGCAAAGGAATCTTTATAAAATTCAAGCTCTTCTGACAAAATGTTGGTACAGATAATTATACAGCAATGATCTACAGTCACTCTTTGTGACTTGGCTTTTAGGAGAGATAAGAGTGTTGGATGCACTCTCAATGCTTTTATCAGAAATACAAGTAGAAACTTAAAATGTACACAGTGCAATTCTAGGTGATGGCAATTGCATTGAATACTTAAATTATGTCATTTCCTTCCCCAGATCTGGATGGAAACCAGCAGTCCCAACCAAAGGACTCTGCTGTGACCACACAGAAGGCAGTTAAAAGACCAAGGCCTAGATTAGATGCCCAGAGGTAACTTTATACAGAATATTTCTTTGTGTGATGAGTTTGGTGTCGGCCTGCGGGAGAATGATTAAGGTACCTCTAAAACTGCTGTAAGTTCTTTATAATCAACGGAAAGAATCCGAGCTTTAGGCTATTTCAAGGAATGTGAGAGTTTTTTCTTTGGGTTTTTTTACTTGTTAATTGAAAGAAGAAAATATGGGTTTCAAATAACTTCACCCATTTCCTATTCCCAGGTTAATTTCAGAAAGAGGGCTCCCAGCCCTGAGACACATGTTTGATAATGTGAAGTTCAAGGGTAAAGGGCACGAGGTAAGACCTGGTGAGCTTCTGTTTTGTTTCCTGGGAGGTTAATGTAGATTTGATAGAGTGCTGCCCATCTGATACAGGGAGAATGGATAGTACTCTGGGTAGCCAGCTTTCCAGCAGTATCTGAACAAACCCTGATGGGGTTTGGAGCTGCAGATTTTAAAACAAATATGAATGCTTTAAGAAAACCCATCTTTTGATCGTAAAATTTGTTTCCTCAACTCTAAAAGTAGAATATCCCGTCTGTGACTCTTGTATTGTCCATAGAAGTAGGGTTTTGAATCTCAAGGTTTGAAAAAAAAAAAGTGTGACATAGCACTTGAGCAAAGAGAAAGCAGGACTTTGTCTACAAGCTTTCTTATTGTTTTGGATGCGGTTTTATTTTCCTTTACATATCATTATAGAGTTCGTTGTAGACAGGTGAGGGTCAGTCTCTTCTGCCAAGTAACAAGCAATAGGACAAGAGCAAACAGCCTCAAGTTGTGCCAGGGGAGGTTTAGGTCGGTTATTAGGGAAAATTTCTTCACCAAGAGTGTTGTCCAGCCCTGGGCAGCCTGTGCTGTGGACTCATCATCTCTGGAGGGATTTAAAAGACATGCAGATGTGGCACTTGGGGACGTGGTTTAGTGGTGGCCTTGGCAGTGCTGGGGGAATGATTGGACTCTGTGATCTTAAGACTTTTCCAAACCAAACAGTTCCATGATTCTCCTGGCACACTTGCAAGGAGACCCCGCGCATCTCTGGTTTATGGAGAGCATTCGTGGTATAAATGTTCTCATTACCACTGGAGGCACAAAGAAGCTGGGCAGTAGTGCTGAAAGGTACAAAAATCTTTCCTAGATTAGGTTATTTTGATATATCTGCATTCTAAACATAAGTATCAATGCCAGCTGTGCCCCCGTGGATTTTTTTCAGCCTGGGTTATTTAAGGACAATGCTTCAGGACCTGGCAGATGTTTTACAGGTTATGCAAATGCTCCCCTGAACTTGTATCACTGCTGTTCCCATATTGCGCTTCCACTGGACTGTGGGAGGAGGAAGGAAAGGTTACCCACACATTCATACCGCTTACATTTTCCAGAGACTGTCAAGCTGCAGGTGCTTCATGTTTTGAGGACTTACTGTCCTGTTTGCCTCTGCAGTCTCCTGACTTTGTCAGCTTTAGTAGCTGGGTGTTATCTTTCTTGCTCTAGGCAGAAGACCTGAAGACACTGATACAACATATGGAGCACTGGGCTCACAGACTGTTCCCAAAACTGCAGTTTGAGGATTTTATTGACCGAGTAGAATCTTTGGGAAACAAAAAGGAAGTTCAGGTATGAATTGTTTCTGTCAGTTTCTCTTCATGCTGTTTGGAAGAGTGCAAGAGCTGGGTTTAGGAGATCAATTATGCAGCAAAAGAAGACTTAGGTTGTGCATACTGCTAAGAAGTATAATGTTATTTTAATTAATTTCTCCCAATTTAGAGCTCTGTCTGGTATTTAAGTTTAGATACGACCTTTCTTTATTTGAAATAATACTTTAGAGAATTTGCTTTAGCATTTTCAGGACGTCTTTAACCACATTAAGTTGTTTAAGAGTGCTGGAACTGGGTGGGTTTTGGGGTTTTGTTTGGTTGGTTTTTAATGTTTGAACCTGCAAAAGAAGACTGATAAGGAATTCAGCTTCAGCTGGCTGGGTGATAGATGAAGGACTGGGAAGATGATTCACAGCATTGAAGGTGTGTGTCTCAAATGGACATTGAGTGAAAGGAGTATTTTCTTGAGAGTAATGCAGTGTAAAATGAAATTGCTGTGGTTTTGCCATACTCCCAAAGTTCAACATAAAAACTTGCTACAGATGAAATACCAGTGTTTTAATCTCCCATTTGCAGACCTGCCTAAAGCGGATTAGACTTGATCTTCCTATTTTACATGAAGACTTCAAAAATAATGAAGGTAGGCTCTCTCTGCTATTTGTTCAGTGCTTCAGTGCTTAAGGTTATTTACTTCCCTTCCACTGACCAGAAGTAAATGATCATGATACGCTTTTCTCATGCAGAAGAAATTGTTGAGAGGTCTCTGCTTTAAAACCAGGCTTCTGTGAGCCTTATGATGACAAAACTGAACTGGTACTTGCACATAAGTATGTAAAAATAAATAAAATTGCATGGTCTGCTGAAAGGAAATGGAAAATGGGTATTACCAGCATGGTTAGAAATATCCTTCCAAAAAAACCTCCAGAAATGCAATTACTGAGCACAGAGGTTTGTGTTGCACTCTCACATGAGTGCAGTCGAGAGAACTCTTGGATTTTAGAGAGGCAGGAATCATAAACCATCCTGATTATACTCCAGGGAGTTGCAGTGCAGTCAGGGTGTGGTGCCCTCCGTAGGCAAAGTACCTGCTAGTGCGGGGGGCACTGCTGTGCCTGTCAGTTGTGGCACACAGCTGCTGGGAGCATTCCTTCTCCCACGACCAAAACCCAGCATTTACCGAGGACATAAGTCAAGAGTCTCTTCCAATCAGATAGAAATTAGACATAAACAATTTTTTAATTAAAAGAGGAAGCTTCATGTGGTAATTTGAAAGAAACTTTAGTAGCAGAAAGGAGGGAATTTTCATTGTCCTTCCTAGGGATCTTGTGCACGTTTTCACACCTTCACTGTGAGTCTCTCTTGATTATCTACCCACTGTCCCTCTTGTCTTCACTTGAACCTCAGCCAGTGCTTGGGAATGGTGTTTTGGTGGATGAGTTGGTGAGTGGTAACAGCTGGCCTCAGCTTGGGGCGGTTGGTGACACGTGGCTGCCTTCACTGCTGCTGCATTGGTGAGAACTGCACTGCAGCCAGAAGCAGCCACGGACAGCAACACGAGTGGTTCCTGCCGACAGGGTCTGCAGAGCGATCAGATGTTCTGTGCGATGGTTCCATACACTGGGCTTTAAATGTGGTGCTGAGCTGCTCCTGAGCTGTGTGACTGAGTGCACTGCTACAGCTGCCCAGCCTTCCGGGGAAAGCTGGAGTAGGCATCTCATGGGTGTGAAATAAAAACTCAGGCTGGGGTGTTGTATTAAAACCCAACTGTTTTGTTAGCTCACGTTTCTATTCACAGGCTTAAAGTAGTGCAGAGGCCTTGGGCACTCCTTCAAGAGTGCTCTGCTGCTCTCTGGGTGGGTGAAGCTTGTCTAACTGAACTGCCTCCACCTAGCACATTTCAGTGCTGGCAGATGAGTAAATATCTCTGTAACAGAGCACACTGAACTCAGAACTGAGTATTCAGTGTGTGTGCTCAAACCTCTGATTCACAGAATCCTGGAATGGTTTGGGTGGGAAGGGACCTCAAAACCCATCCTGTCCCATCCCCTGCCGTGGGCAGGGACACCTTCCATTGGTGCCTTCCAGCCTGGCCTTGAAAGGTTGGAATTCCTGTAGCTACTCCTGCCACTTTCTTAAGGACAGTGTTTTATTAGTACAGTTGGGAGGAAAATTACCTGGCCCTAAGGATTGCCTGGATTTCCTGTCCTTTTTGACCCTTCAAGCACAGCTCCTATTGCTAACTCAGTGAGCTGTGCCTCTTTATACTCAGACATTGATTACTCTGTGTGTGTGTGAGCTCTGAGCACTTGTGTCTTTTGAATTTTGGGCATGTGGAAAATTGCCCATTAAAATTAAGTTATGGAATGATCTTCAGCTGTCAATACAAAATGTAGAACATAGAAATGCTTTCAGAATGTTCTCTTGACTGATGTGTAGTCAATCTCTATGGGTTTAAAGTGTTGATTCTGCCCCTCTTCCCCCTGCCACCCCTTGTTTTTAACCAGAAGGAGAAGGGGAAAGCAATGGACTGGATCCAGCTGCTGAAGATGCACATTCCCACTCTGGAAATGAAGAAGAACTGAATTCCCTGCCTGGCACAACTCTGACGGAGGAGCAGCAGGAGCGGATGAAGAAGAACCGGCAGCTGGCCCTGGCACGGAGGCAGGCGCGGCTGCAGGGCCACAGCCAGTCCCAGCACCAGGGTAAGGACCCCAGTTTCAGTGAGGGCAGGGGCCTGAGCTGCAGGGTCATGGCTCTGACAGCTTTTCTAATAAGTGCTGGCATGTGCAACTCTCACATTTTAAGTTTTCCTGTAGTTAAGCTCCAGAGCTCTCACTGCTCCCCTGCTTGTTGTGCCAAGCTGTGGCAGCTTTGTCACTGGTGAGATGCAGCTCACCGTGTTATCTCTGAGCTGCCTTTGCCACAGACTGGGATTCTGGGGATGGAAACATCAGTTAAACACAGCAACAGGGTCTGCTCATGGTTCTTCTTTCTTTCCTCAATAGAGCTCCCCAGCAGTTACTCAGAAGAGGAGTTTGACAGCCCAGTTGTTCAGGATCCCACTGACCTTATTGAAGACACTCGGGGTCCTGCAGCCACGGATGCTCCCACAGAAGAAGATGGAGATGAAGAATTGGAACGTGGCAGGGAAGAGCAGTAACTTCCCCACACTGTGAATGCCTTTCTTGACCAAAAGACCCCCCTGCTTTAAGTACTGTCATTATACTGAAATGTTGCTGGCTCTTGGCACTCCAGAAGCTTCAGGGAAGTCTTTCCCATGGCATCATGGAAGGACAGAACTCTTCCCTGGAAGCTGCAGAGGAGCAGCTCTGTACACCAGGAAACAGAACAGAGTTCTTTAGCTGCACTTGAGCCATCTTTTCCACCTCACAAAACGTTTTTTTAGGAAGTGTTTAAGAGTTTTTTGACTTACTTTGAATATAGTTTATAATTTATGTCAAACTGAATTAACGGGGATGTTAAAGGATTAAGTTGCTATTAAAGTTGTGGTGTTTGGGGTTTTTTTAACAAGGGTACTGGATTTTTTTAAACTGCTTATCCATTACATATATATTTTTCTTATAAAATGGAAGCTATTAAATTTCAGAAGTCAAACCTGAAACTCTTGTATGCATGGCTCCGACAGTTCCCCATCCCTTGGGTCAGACATCTCTCCGCAGCCAAGAACCTCCCCTCAGGGAACAAGACCTTCCTTACCTGATCCTGCTCTCTGCTTCATCTCTTCTTAGAGTCTTGTTTTTCCTTGCACAACAGCTTTTCCCTTTTGTGGAATGAAGAGGAATCACCCCTTCCAATAGTAAAAAGTACTGAATTTCTAGACACTGAATTAAGCCACTACCCTCAGGCTTCCAGGTGTTATTTTATGAAGGAATTTTCTTTTTATATCCTTGTAGGGAAGAAGGAGGTATTTAGGTTTTAAGAACTTAATTTATGGACAACGTGAGCAAAGTAATTTTTTGAATGATACTTAAAATAACTCACAGCACAGTCTTTAGTCTGAAATATGAGCTTTATCAGGTATAAAATTTTTTCATAACTCATCCATACTCATCATCACATAAAAATAATTCTTATTTAAAATAGACATTTAGCTTCTTATTAAAAGAACACCTGAATATTTAAATAAACTGCTTTTTAAAAAATCCCCAACCACTCGTGCACAGTGAACAAGAGCAGGACAGCCGCAGGCAGCTGGTGGCAGGTCCCCGTTCAAGTCGTGATGTCCTCTGTCACATCCAGCAGCGCCAGCTCCCGGATCTCCTCCAGCAGCTGGTACAGGCTGGGCCCCTTGGTCTGGCAGAACTCCTGGGACTCCTCATCCATCACTTCCACCCTGGCTCTCTCTTGGGCACGCTGGGCTTCCTCTGCAGACTGGCTGACTTCTTTCACCAAGTCAGATTTCACTGCATGGAAACTCCTCTGGGCAGCCTCTGTGTCCGCAGTGTGGTGCGGTGCGTTCCTGATGATCTCCAGCTTGATGGTGTCGGCGTGGCAGCGGGAAGTCTGCACAAGGATTCTCACCTGGAAAGCAATATTTTGTTTATATTTCTGATGGAGCTATTTCCTTTTCATCCCCTCCAATGAGATACTCACTGTGATGTGATCAAAAAGGCTCAAGGTCACTGAGTCTCCAGTAGTTGTAGTGGAGGTGATTTTATGCTGAGAGCGATGGAGGGACCCAGGCTTCCACTGGCAGTTCCCAGCCCCTTGACAGGAGATGACCAAGCCCTCTTTGTTTTTCATGTAGGCAGCACCTTTGATTCCATACCTACAAAAAAGCAGAGAGAAGCTGTTTTAACAGTTTTCAGCCTTTTCAGGTCTCTAGTCTCGAAACCCACAGGCTGGCTTGGACTGTAGAAAAGCAACAGGAAGGGGTGGGCACGGGAGCCTGATAATCCTCCTCCAGGGATGCTGACAGGTGGTGTCACAGAAACCCAGATGTGAAAACAGTGTGGAGACAGTGACTGAAGTGTTCTGAGAGCAGTGAAGCAGAAGTGAAATAGTCAGTGATCCAGTGCTGGGTGGGGCGTGGAATGGCTCAGTGATGGGAGAAGAGCTGCTTTACAGGTTTTTCCAGACAAGACAGTGAGGAGACATTTCTCCATTAGAAAAAAAGCTACTTGAAGAGCAGCAGCATGTTTGCCCTAGGTTCTCTGTAAGGCAGCCTTTCCTGGCTGGGGCGCTTCTGGCTCTTGAGCCTCACAGCCAACCCTCTGGAATGCTGGAGATGACAGATGTGCACTGAGCTGGTTTATAGCCAGGCTGTGCCCTCCCAGCACTCCAGTGACACCAGGTGTTATTTCTCAGCCCATGCCCACCCGTGCCGGGCTCACCGGGGCACGAAGACGAGCACGCCGTTGGTGCGGATGGAGTAGATGACCCCGTCGGCCACACAGCGCTCGTCACTCTCGGCGCTCCGGTCTCGGAAGTACATGCACTGGAAGAGCTCTGTGGATTGCTTCTGAGCACGCTGCGCTGCCTGTGAACACCCCGCGCACAAAGAGAGACAAAAACCTACGTAAATATTCCAACAAGCGTCTTTGGCTCTGATTTCCACAGCTGCTTTTCCCCAGTATTTACTCCCTTACCTGTCCCCTAAAAAATGAAAAGAATTAAAATCTAAAAGAAAATCCTACATGAAGTACAAGTGAAGTATGAAGGCACTTTTACAACCATTCTCAGAAGAAAACTGATATTTAAAAAAATTTATGCACTACAAATAAAAGTGAAGTGATACCCTTAGTTCCCAAAAGCACAGTCAGGACTGGTATTCCATTCCCTAGGGCACCATGGAGGCTCCCACAAGGACCCCCTTACCCGGTTCCTGTTATTAATGTGTCTGCACAGTTCCTCCAGATCCTTGTTACTGATTATGTTATCCTTAACATCCCCTGTGGTTCCCTTCAGGGTTGCTGCCATCAAGAGCCTGTGCACAACAATGTCAGCGTATCTCCTGATGGGAGAAGTGAAGTGAGTGTACTTCTCCAGGGCCAGCCCTGCCAAGAGAAAGTAAGAGAGGTGAGCAATCAAAGCCATAACCCGCCTCCCCCGGCAGTCCAGAAATCACAGGAAAGGCAGAAAAATGACCAGATACCATAATGATGGAACTGCTCCTCAGGACAAGAACCAGTTGAGAAGTACAGTGCGTTGGACATGGCGTGGGTGGCCATGGAGCGCAGCAGCTTGTTCACAATGGGATCCGAGGGGTCGTTTGCTCTGTCCAGAGACTCGGCCAAAGCCTTGTTAGACCTGGCAAAAAGGTGCTAATGCTGAAGAAAATGACACTATCCCAGTCATAATGGCTTATAGTTAACAACAGCATAAAACCCACACAGAAATTAATAGTTACTCATACAAAAATTGGAAGCAGAATGATATTGAAACTTTCAATGCAGTTTAGTAACAGCTCTGCTCTAGGTAAATGTTTAGAAAAAAACCAGTTTTCATCCAGTTGTCTGCTGCAACCTGGAGAACCAGGGACTGGAGCAAAACCCCCTCCTATGCAGTACGAAAGAGCAAGCTGGTCCAAAACCCTGGTGTCCAGCACAAATGGGACAAGGTGACACCCAGGTCACAGAGGCTCTACTGATGCCCTTCCCCATGGCCTTCTCATGTTATTTTGACCAAGTAATTCTGAATTATTTTGAGTCATTTAAAATGACTACATTGCACAGAATTAACCTAATTTAAACCAGTACTCACTTACACAGGAAATATGGTACAAACAAGGCCACTGCAGAGCTTGACCACTGCACAGTGACTGAACAAATGCTTTGTCTGGATATGTCTAAAATTATTCAGCCACTGCCATTTGCAGTACAGCCAGCAGAATGCAGGCAGCTTCCCCCAGTCAGAACATCATCAGAAAGGTTCTGATGAAATTCTTTTTAACAACTGCTATGCAGTGTCTCCTCACTGATACTCAGAGCTGGAATTGTTTGTAATGATAATATGGCCAGTTAATTGCTTAACTTTAATTGCAGAACTTTAGTAATAAAAGCTACCGTGTGTCTATTGAGAAGCCTTTGGCACTGGCACATTCCCGAAGCTCAGTGAAGAATTCCTGTCGCGGTGGAGGGTGTTGCCGCAGCAGAGCTTGGTGGGGAAAATCCTCGGAAATCCTTTTCGCCACCCAGTGGTTGGCCAGGATCATGCATTCCGCCACGGTCTCGTGCACTTCCAGCGGCTGCTTGGGGATGAGGTCATGGATATTCCGTCTGTCATCCAGCTGCACTCGGATCTCAATCCCTTCCAGCTCCAGCGCGCCGCACCTGTCCCGCTTCGCTCGGACGTGTCGTGCAATGTCCGTGAGCTTGGATATGGCCCAAACCAGCTCAGCCAGCTTCTTCTGCCTCGTTCCTTCATCCAGGCTTTTCAATTCCAGGATATCCCCCACCACACTCGTGTCTCCATCCAACAATCCCTGTGCTGTCTCATACTCCAGCTTGTAGGCAGAGCGGATGAGGGTTTTGGTGTAGCGGACCCTCAGCGTCTCGTACGATGCCTTCTCCAGCTCCCACAAGACGCTCACAGCGTATCTGAAAGATACCACCACAGTTCTGAAATAGCTCTGGTAGACTTAAACTCCCATTTCAAGCACATTCAACTCTTAGAAATTTATAGATTTAATTATGGTTGTGGAAGCATCTTTTTCTTCATGAAACCAGTGCTCAGCAACACCACTAATTAATGCACTTGCCTTTCAGTCTCATGCATCATAACTTAAATGAGGACCAGCTACACAGCAGTATTTTCAATTCATCTGCTGAAGCGGACTACCCCTAAGGTATACGGTCTCTTCTATTTTAAAGCATAGCTCCTCTATTTTAAAACATGTGATGGTTATTTTTATCCATTTTTATTTTATTAGTCAGATGCATCAACAATGAGCACCTCTGCACCCTGCATATCCTCATGCCAGCAGCCAACTGAGCCTGTAAATTGATATAAACTGGTCTGTAAAATTCACCCTACCTGTGGTGGAACTGATAGGTAATTTTTGATGTACACAATTCTTCCAGTTGAGGATTTAGTAATAATGCAAAATGACTTGTAAAAGTCTCCCTGCTCAGAACTATTGCAAACCCTTACCTGTCCACTCCGCTGAGGAGGGAGCACACGTCAGCGCTGAGGACAGAGGGCAGCATGTCATAGCGCCGATCCGCCAAGTAATACGTGGTAGCCCTGAGGAACAAAACACTGTTACTCTTCTGCTCACCAGGACTCCTGGGTCTGGGGTATAAGCATTGCTTCACAGTCTGATTTCAAAAGGTTACTCCTACAGAACGCTCACAGGTGCAATACCTAAGTCAAATTATTTAAATAGCTATTTGTACAGTACAACCCTAATTATGCCTTCCTTGGTATTTCCGCTGCCATTAAGGGCAGAACCAGGGCTGGACAAAATATGCTCACTGAAGAAGAGGCGATTTAATGGCTACATCAAACATCTCTGCTGCCTACAGTTTATACTTCTTTGAATTGACAAGGAATACAGTTCATGAAGTGATTCAGCAGTTTAAGTTCAAAACAGCAGCAATAGAAGAAAAAAGGGAGTTAAATATTTGCACATTAGAAGACAAGATTGAATATTAAAACATAAGCCTGACAAATACCTCTGGAATTAAATTCACATAAGACTTCATTCAAATTTTTGGGTGTTCATCTCCCTTGGAATACAAGCATGTGGTTTTCAAAAATACTTTAAGTCACAGATGTTAAATTAGACTATAAAGCGAAGAGAAATGATTAGGGAAAAATAAACTTATAGTACAACTTTCTGGAAAACGTGTCCAAATAAAAGCAGAATGTCATTAGTTATAAAATAGTTTAATTAGCTTTAATAAGTCTTTAGTAAGACATGAAAGGTGGAAGCATGTTTCTTTCCTTTTTAAGTTTCCCTAAGGTAGCATCACAAACTTCTGAGCTCATGAATTTTCTAATTTTCAGAAAATAACTTACCTTGCTCTGGCCTCAACATCAGTGTAGGAATTTGCTGCCACAAAGTGAGTCACATCTGCAATGTGCACACCCAGCTCGAGATTCCCGTTGGGCAGAGTCCTGACAGAGAGAGCGTCATCCACATCCTCGCAGCCCTTGGGGTCAATGCTGAATATCAAGTGGGTATCTCTCAAGTCAAGGCGGTTTTCTTCCTCCTCTGGACTCACTTTCCAAGGATTCTTTGGAGAACTCACAGGCATTTCACTCATCTGTACAGAAATATGGCTGATGAACATACTACAAAAAGATGCCAACAAATCAGACTTACTTACTTTTTCAAATTCTTTGGTTTCATTTTCCAAGTCCCTTACATTTACTTTATGGAAAGTAGGGAAAAAATTGAAAAGAATTCTATGTGCATTAGTAACCAATATTATTACTGTGGTGATACTGGAGCTCTGGCAAATATAACCACTACATAGTGGTTTCTTACATACTTTTTCTTCCAGTTAATTGGAGGTATAATCAAAATAGTTATCTAAGAAAGCTGGTTTCTCTCCCAGTTGAAAAGAAAGTATTTAATACAGTAATTTCAGTGGGATGAGACCTTTAGGACCAGTAGCGTAACCACATACTAAAGACAGAAAAATCTTAAAAGTCTAACTCAAATTTGAATTTAGACTTTGTAATCTTCTTCTCACAGCAAATGGATTATATTAAAATCACTCTTGACTTGAAAATCCTTAGTATCAATAGAACCACTGATCCAAAAGATTGCAGAAAAGTAAACTAAAATAATAATAAATTTTCAGCTATCAAAACGGGCTTTCAAAAACCCACTGGCAACAAAGATGTTCAGCTGTAAAAGGGTCCCTCTCTTTGAGAAACAAGACCTGGAAATGAACAGAAAAGACTGGATCTGATCACAAAGACAAACCTGGATTTCTGAGAAAGGGGCAGCACAAATGCTGTTCTCCACCAGAATCGCTGCAATTTCCCCCTCGAGATCTCCAATTCTCCCCAGAACTCTCACGAAGTGTCCGTTTGGATAGAGGGAAGTTGACTCCCAGGAATCGATGCGCACGACAACTCTGTACTCCTGCAGCAAGAGAGCTCTGTTAGAACAGCACTGTGCCCCTGAAAAGTACAATCTGTACCCCTAAGACGACCTTTCATTTATGAGAAAAA
This sequence comes from Dryoscopus gambensis, assembly GCA_013389985.1. NCBI lineage: Eukaryota > Metazoa > Chordata > Aves > Passeriformes > Malaconotidae > Dryoscopus > Dryoscopus gambensis. The sequence goes on along the minus strand of WEIT01019422.1, from coordinate 1,211,121 downwards.
ACCCAAAGTGAGTGGTACATAAGTGCTCAGGGTAGCTGGACTGAGGCCCAAATTCAGAACTCAAATAAGCTTCATAAGCTGAAGCTGAAGTGGTTCTGACAGGAATTGAACACAATCCTTCAAGGCAGAAATTGAACCCTCACAGACTTCGCTTTAATAGTTTCACCATGTTTTTGTCCAAGAAAACATCATTAGAGCATATAACACCCACACAGCTTTGTGGGAACACAGAACAGAGAAACACTTCAGTTAAATTACCTGTAATGCTTCAGCCTGCTGAGTGCTGATCCGGATTTTGGGAATTCGGTAATCCCAAGGTGTTACAAGGACCTTCTGAGCATTTCTGCCCTGGGACTGGCTCTCTTCTTTAGAGGGGAAAGTGACCACATAATCCCTCCAGTTCTTTTGGATGATTCCAACTACTTTACCTTTAAATAAGGAACATTGTGCATTGAAGAGTTTAACAGGACCAAGAAAGCAAATATGTGGGAGGTACAGGAGATTCATTGCTTTATAACATGAACTGATGTGTCCCCAAATCTGTGTCACAATTGCCAACAACATATGGTGCGCAGACAATACAAATGTGTCATAAACTATTGTTGGCACAGGCAGATTTTAATGAGCTTTTATTTATGTGGAGACTAACTCACTGTATAGATTTCAATTGATAGAGGACATAAATTATTCAGAGATTCCCACTGCTGCTGAAATGTGGCCAATTCCAGTAATACAGAAAATTTTTAATAGCAAAGAGCAAAACAAAACATCATTTCCCTACAAAAAGAGAATTAACCTCTTAAAAACTTCTAGCTCTGATCTCAACAAACTTTTAAGATGCAGCTATAGCTGCAGAGTAATAATTTCAAATGAGACTCCAAGTTCCCATGGTACTCAGGCATGTCACACTGGGATAGTTTTTCACCTAACCTTTTTTTTTTTCATTATTTATCAGCAAGGAATTAAAAGGATGCTTCTCCTCACCTGTGGGCATAGGGTCACCCGTGGTGTCTGCAGGTGCTTTGTCCTCAGTCTCATTTTCACAGAGGGCAACAGTCCTTCCTTTCCATTCATGCACAGGGAGCAACTCAACCACAACCACATCCCCGTGGATTGCACGATTCCGAGCCTTGGCCCCGTAAATAAGGATGTCACTTTGAAGTTCTGTATTTAAACCAAAAGGAAACAGAACTGTAATCCGCTAAAAAAATTCAAATCCCTTCATTCTTGGCAGCACTCTGCTGAAATAACAGAAAATTACTTTTCCAATGTGATTTCTCCCAAAGAGGACTAGTGGCAAGTAATTAATATTGCGAGGAAATGAAAACGTTTTCCTCTTTTTTTTCTTTTTTTTAAGGATCTATTAAGGAATTTTGCAAGTGAACTTTTCGATAAAAAGCAGCATAGGCTGGGATGAGTTCACTGTTCTTAGGCAGCAGCTTTAAAAACTCACACCATAGTTAAATTGGGAAAGCCACTGCCACAGGATTCTGGGCAGGGTTCAGAATAAAACAAGCTTTTAAAAAATAATGAGTATATTGAGCACTGGTTTGACTGCAGGGTCTGTCACAGGAACATCTGAAAGTAGTTATTAGTCAGAGCTGGGCCAGTGTGTCTGTGCAAGGGTAATGGACTGTTCCTTCAAAGGTGTTGATTAGTAACTCATGTCAGAGAGACAATCCTGGATCAGCTTGGATCAGCTTGATCCAAAAGGCACTTTTCCAATTATGTTCACAAAGACCAGCCTCCTAATCCTGCCAACGTCTATGCAAACTCCTATTGCAGTCAAAGGAGTGGCCACCTGAGGTTAGAGCAAAGCACAGGGACAACAATTTGCATCAGCATTTCACATTTCACTTCAGCGAGGTGCAGGGAAACAGGACAAGAGGCCAAAATATGGCCAAAGGTGCTAAGAAAGAGGAAGGAGTTTTCCTCACAAGTTCCACCCTCTGGTTAATCTTCAGCCTCCTTTCTGGCCCATGAACACCACAGAAGCACTGCAGTGTCTCAGCCTTCACCTTGTTTGATAACTGAAAGCCAGCTCCTCACCTGTGTCTTTGCTGCCAAACCCCTGAAGCCGAACAAAAGCTTCCAGCTGTGCTCGGTGCTTATTGACATTCAGAGTACCCTGAAAGAGACCAACAAACCAATCAACAGAATGAAAAGGTCACCCTAAAAACGGACAACTTTAAAGAATAAAATTTTGGGGTTTACAATTATTTTTACATGACTTAGTTTTTATTGATCTGTAGGTTATTTTGAACACAACTGTTCTTTCTATAGAGGGAATGCAGGATGCAGAACTTTTAAATCCTGAATTTATTTGTCAGATGGTAAATAACATTTTATTCCAAACACAGGCAGTGTAAGATTACCTTTGCTGCCTGCCTTAGCACAGAATCTGCCATTATTCCAACATGAAAGAAAAACCTCAGTCTTTCTGTTCATATTTTATTCCTGGCTCGCTGCTGGAATTGCCAAGAAAGGAACAAATTACTGCCTCTAATTCTTCAAATTATTTTTGAAAGCAGAACACTTGTCTACCAACAATCCATATTAAGGCCCTGAACAGCCATAAACCTGTAAATTAATTTCATTGACTGAGAGATCTCTGTGCAAATGAAGTTAGAACTGCTGCCTTTGTGCAGCACTATTTATATTTAAGAACGAGGTCTCACTGCTTCAAATCACACCTGGTCTGTCAATTTACAGGTACATCACATATCAACCTGAAGAAAAATCCATAGCACATTTCAAATCCTCAATAGCCAATTCTTATTTTAACTTCTCCAAGACATGAAAAAAAAAAAAAATCCACATGTCACAACACAGTGTAGGGGAAGTATTTCGAGAATTCTAATCCTTTCCATCCTCTTGTTTTTTGTTTTCTTTCCCTCTTCCCACCATAACCATATTTCTTTCTCTAATCACTCTAATTCAGGCAACTAAAGGGACCAAGCACAAGACTGCATTTTTCTGTGTATGTTCTCTATATAACAAATACCTGGAGGTATCTTCCAGATTTGATCCCAGCCTCCAATATTTCCACAGGTAAGTGCTCAGGATATTCTTTTCCGTGGTTCTCTTGGCTTTCGCTCTCCCGTTCACGTCGAGCTTGGACTATGGAGTCAAAGAGTTCATGGGCAGCCTTCAGGTCAGGCCAGAAGTTATCCAAGTAGTTCTGTATGCACAAATATAAACAAACAGGAAAGTATTTAGAGATCTCTGTTCTTTTAATAATGCCTTTGGAAAGCCCATAATGGACAAGAGCTGTCTCACACTATATTCAAATAACGCTTCCAAGTGGTAATGATGAGCCTGCTCTAAACCCCACAGATCTGTCCCAGGTTCAGCCTAATCCACTGTTAAATACAACAAAGGTAAATCAGTTTGGTGCTGTTTTTACTCAACATCCTTTCATAGCTAAACATAAACATCACACCCCACTGAATACAAGTGGTATCAGAGATGGACACCAAAATGAAGAATGAATTATCTTCTCAGGCATCACTGTATCCTCAGCAGTCCAGGCAAAGTGACTGGCAGAACACTGCTGATGGATATTTAGGCTACAGCTGCTTATGGACTGCTTGCACTCCAGATTTAGTCAGCTGGCTGATGGAAGTGATCACTGCTCATCAATGCCCCCCTGCTAAGAAACAAGGAAAACAAGGAAAAGGTCTCGTAAGAAAGATGGCCTCTACCCTCAGAGCTGCTGTTTATCTTTCCAGTTCTCTGCTTTGCTCACTGCCATTGGTTTTTCTGATATTCTCATAAGTGACATATTTGCTTGCTTTGATAAATGGAGACATGAGTTACCATCACAGCTTTCTTGAATGTAAACTCTGACATGATTTGCAATATACTTTAATGTACTTGCTTCATCATTTTGATGCAGCATAAAGGAAACTTTTTATTTTTCTGGCATGTTACCTTGAAGGAAATCACAAACACTCCTTCTGTTTCATTTCCGTACTGCCTGATAGCATCTTCATCTTCTGTTACCATAACAACTGGCATCTGACCCAGACAGTGATTGTAGTACCAGGCTGCTGCATTATAAATATTCCTAGAAAAGCAAAGTTTGGAACAAGATCTCTGGCACAGCTTATTTGCAACTCACAAGATTTTTCTGGCTTCGTATAAACGAGATTTTGATTTAACACTTAGACTTTTGAGAGATATACACCGAGCTACAGAAACATTTTTCTGCGAAAACGTTTATGTGCCATTCTTAAGCACCATGAGAAGAGAGGAAAATAGAATGTTTCCTCCCCAATACATCCACTTGTGCCCTGGCTGCAACACAACATAAAGTTCCTCTGAGTGAAAGCTTGTGAGAAGCAGGCTGGAGGTGCTCAGACTCCAATGCTATGGTGTAACTTCGAACTGATCCAGCTTTTTCTTTAGCATTATTGTGTTTAATCTAGTACATTTTGTCTATTTCCCTAAGAAAACAATGTTGATACTTTTGGAACCATTAAAGTACAATGTAGACGTCCAGTAACTGTTGCAGAGCTAAGCAGAGCAAGAGCGTGAACTCTCAGTACCCAGTACTCAGTGCTTGCTTATATTCCCTAAATACAAAGTCATGATGCTGTGAGTGTGGCACCGCAGAGGTTCAAACAAACCTGGTCTGCCACTTCTCCATGGATTCTCCCTTCTCCCTGGGCAGGTAGCAGTGCTGGTGGAATTCATTAGCAAACACAGTGCAGTCATGACGGGGATCCTTCAACAGATTTCGTAATTTGTTGTACTGTCTGGAAAGAAAAAAAGATAAATATATTCTTGTGCTTTCTTTTGATAATGCTATTTTAACTCCACATGAAAATGCAGCTGAAAAACTCAAGGGAAATTACTGTCATGCACAGAGAAATGCATTCATTACATTACACCACCGATGATAAATCCTGAACCATCACCTGCAAGCAAGTTTTTTAAAGTTCCATCGTGAATGTTTCTGATTTTAAACATACTTGTTTTCCAGTGAGTCCCACAAAGTATCCTAAGTGTTCAGGAACTTATTTGTTTGTCATTTTTGGGACAAGGGCTATTTCTTCAGAAGCATTTGTGCTTTAGAAATACGGGAAGGCCTTGAGAGCAAATTTTACTCTGAAGTGCTACGGCAATGCCCAGGTCAACGTCTGGTGAGGTAAGTACCATACAATAATATTAATTGCTCCCCAAAGACAAGTGCTCAGGCATCAATACAGCAAACCAAAACCTGTCCATAATCTAGCTGTGGGCACATGATAGATCATTACTGCAAAGTCTCATTAATTCCTGTCACCAGCCATTCGATTAGCTAATAACGCTACAGGTTTTATATCGCTCCTATCAAGTGAGAACTATGCCAGGCATTGATGTCCACAGATCACAAAGGATCCCAGTTTTTCCCCTTCTCTAAAACTACATTAAGACACTTGAAACAAATTATATATTTTACAAATCAGTATTTTTACGTCAATCAAAATGAAAAATAAGTTCTTATGAGGTAAGTACCTGCGTCCTTTCTGATGTTGCACAGCCTGACAAGCTGTTTGCATGAAAATAATTCCTTTCAGCTCTGGAAATTCCAGAATCTCCAGGTACTCCTGAACAACTTTGCAGTCGGGGACAACGTAGTGTGTGACATCATCTGATAACAATTTGACATCTAAAAGACAGTTCAGAGTTTAAAGGTTGAAATTTTCAGTTGCTATATTGGTTTCTTCAAAATACTTTCTGATGTAAGAAAATTACAGCTGTGTCTCCTCAAATGCGTACACTTCTTTTTCTGATGAACAATATTATGAATATTACGGTACAATTATGTGGTACAGTCCATAAATTTGTGACAAAACCCTTCTGCATCCACTGATGCCAAAATTTAGTGCAAATTCTATCCAGAGAGAAAAAGATCCACTTTCATTATGAAAAGGCTATAACTTAAAAGAGTGAAGGTTACAGTTCTTTCTTCTCTGCTTCCATATGAAAAAGGGACTATACACCTGGCACAGAAAATCTTTTCATGGAATTTCCAAAGGCTGTAGAATTATGAGCAGCTCCTTTCCTCTGTTCCCACAGCTCTCTGTTCAAAGACACCATTTACAGCAGGCTCTTCACATAAAAGAGCACAGGTAAGGGTACACGTAGAGAAAACCACTGCTACTGCAAAGAGAAGATGTTTTTAAACCTAAACTATTAACCATCAGTGTTAATTTTCGTTATAGAGACTCTATCCCTTACAAATATGCCATCAAAATACCACAGCCAACACATCACAGATGACAAGTTAAAACGTACCTCAAAATTTATGAATTTAATTGCTTTCGGTATTTCAAAGATTACCCAGTAGCTTTCAGATGGGAGGGGATCTCCAGTGTATTTTCTCTTAATACCTATTTATTCTTTATTATAAATACTGAACTGCTGTACTCACCACAGTGCAGGCAAATTATATAGAATAAACTGTATAGGCATTGACAAGTTAGGCTATTTTCATGCATTTCTTAGAAGCTGACATGGGACAAACTTTGAGCTGTGACTACAAGAAGTGAATCCAGCCAGCACAACTGAGCTCACACTAACTTGGCCTCATCTCACACTGAAGGCTTATAATGGATGATGGCAGAACACATACCAGAAAGCTAATATTTATTAATAATTCAGAAGAGCATTAAAAGTGAAATGTCGCTGGAAGATTTATGAGATCTGCCCATACGAAGCTATCCTTGCCTAACCCATACATCTCGAACAGAATGACTTCTAGGCAGGCACAGCTCACCCTTACAAGCACCTGCAGATGTGATTTTTGCAGGCAGTGTCTCACAGGGCATGAAATAGATTTGCTCAGCGCACTGTGTAGAGTCAGGAAGGAAAACAAATATTTCCCTCACGTCTGGGTTACCTTGAATAATCACATAGGGACATATTCTGACAGTCACCTGTAGCACAATCTACATTTAAGTGCAAAAGAGGGGAATTTAGGCACAGCAGGAGAGGTTAGACTGTTTTCTGATATGTGCCTTTTAAGTTATCCTTAAGGAAATCATAACCAAATGCAGTATTTTAAGGAGCAGTAACTATCACTAGTCCTAATCTCCTAGATAGCAGTAATACACTATAAAAATATAATCTAAGTAATACAGCTTCAAAAGTGAAAATATCTATGTCAATCATAGTTCCATAGGAAAAAAAAAAGTTACAGTTCTCAACCTTTTCTTTTAGGCAAGCAAGCCATTTGGTCAATTTTAAAGGGTTAGATATTATGTTTGTTATTTGCCAGTCAGTTTCCTGCATCAAATAAATTGTGCTATTGAACAACAACAACAAACCCAACTAAAATATCAACCAAAGCTCGGGTGATGATCTATGAGGCACATAACAGCACCACAGTATGTAAAACCAACAACAAATGCAGACATCAGAGCCTGGCAGCCTTCCCGTGTCTGAAATGCCCTGATACAACACAGACAATTACATTTAATTACTGAACAGAAATAGCTGCTGATGCAGAATCACAATAGCTTCAAGATAATGGCTTGGCCCCATTGTAATACTTAACAGGTATGTACAGAATTTAATGCATGCTATAAACCACCACCCTGCAGAAATTAAAGCATTTTAAAAGATCTTTTAAAACAAGAGAAGTGTAAAAATTGAATAATTCTTTAGCCTTTTATCATTGCCAGTAAACTGTTCACAGTTAAACCCTCTAACAATCAGCTCCTCGATTCCTTCCGCTCTTAACGCCTCGTTGATTTCCAAAGGATCTTGCTTTAAAGGAAAACTGTTGCTATAGACGTGATTTGTTCAGCACTGTCCGGACATCCCAGCGCGGGGATCACCCCCCACTCAGGCATCACCCCCTGCCCAGGGATCACCGACTGCACTCAGCTCTGTCCCGCGCGACCCGCGGCCCCGGGGGACGCTGCCCACGCCCCCGCCCGGCCCGCGGGCAATCCCGGCTCTGTCAGCGAGCACCCCCGGCTCCCCCCAGATCCCTCACGGC
>WEIT01019422.1:1154016-1203070 GCA_013389985.1 Dryoscopus gambensis | reverse complement strand
GGGTCACCGCGCGGGGAACGGCCTCAGCCGAGGGGCGGGAAGAGAGCGGGCGGGGCGGGCTGCGGGACCCGGGCCGGCTGAGGGACAGCGGGAGCGAGCTGAGGGAACCGAGCCGGGCTGAAGGAACCGGGCCAGCTGAGGGACGGGCAGGAGCGAGCGAGCTGAGGGAGCTGGAAATGGAGCTGAGGGACAGAGGGAACCGGGCCGGGCTGAGGGAACTGGGCCGGCTGAGGGAGCCGGGGCGGGCTGAGGGAATCGAGGAGGCTCTGAGGGGTCGGTGAGGTGAAAGTCGAGGAGGAGCCCGACCAGTGCAGGCGCTGAGCCCCAAGGGAGCCCAGGCTTGTGAGGCTGGGCGGGCACAGAGGGCAGATTCTCTTAAATTGAGGGATGCGGTTGTGTGACCCTCCGTGGTCTTTCGCGGCACCTTCCAGGAGAAATTCCAGGTCCTTTCCTCAGCCCTGGTTTTGTGTGATCACATGCCAGAGCACTCGGGGACTTGAGGTGGGGATCAGGGCAAGGGTGCGTGAGGAGAGCAGGCAAGCCCTCATGACAACTAATTTTACAGTAATCACCAATATTGTCCTTCACATTTACAGAGGGGAAGATAAAGGCACTGACAGATGAAGTCTAGCCCAAGATGAAAAAGAAAAGCAGTGGAAGGTCAGGAGTCCAAAGCAGTGTCTCTGGGTCTGAGTCACTGCTCTGTGTCTATAATGCTGCAACTGTGGCATTTTGGGGATTATTGTTTTGGCTCTTAGAAAAGCATTCATACTTTCTCAAACAATAATTGCCTATACCATAACTTCACTTGAACATAAATACGTGGTGAGAGCTCTGTAGTGTTTGTCCTTAGGAGGAAAAAAAAAACACTGGGAAAGAGCCAAGGCAGTATGTCACTGTATGTTCCTGTTTATTCTACTTCTTATTTTTCACATGTTTTATAAAATGTGTATCTCCAGTGACTAATACTTCTAAGTAACCAATTCGTGCCAGTAAATGGAAGCACCATCTGTAAGAAGCTGATTTGCAGAAGCCAAGTTCTCAAACATCTGAGGAGGAGGAGGTGTTATAACTTAGTGAGAGACGACCAAAGTGTAGACTTGGGTTTGGGAGTCAGGATGATTTTAGATGTATTATGTAAGAAGAATGTGAGAGGAAAAAGGAAATGGAGACCAAAATGATGGAGCTCTTGTTCTGCAGGAACAAAGATGAAGTAACCCATGCTGATAGAAAGGGTAAGAAAAACTCAACATTTGGGAAAAAAAGACATTTAACTGAGTTTGAAATGTAGCAGATGCTGGTTGCTGACACAGTGAGGAACACAGACCAGTGTGCCTACTCAGTGACATTCAGTGACTGTAATAAAATGAAGGTTAATTAAATATAAGTAGCTGAGATCACTGCTATCATTTGTTCACTGTTTCATAGAGGAAAATGGAAGACCTTTGGGCCAAGGTCTTGCTGATACTGTTGAGAGGCTGCATATGTATTTCTAGCATCGGAACAGTTTTATCATTCTGAGTTTCCCCACTTCCGTCCTCTCTTGGAAGAAACCTCAAATGATTGCAGAAGGCCAAGCTGGAGTCACTAGAGCCAAAGAGAACTCTTGACACTTTATCTGACAGCTGAGTTTGTCCCTGTGAAATCAGAGATGAACTTTCATCCTCTGGTATTTCATGCATCTGGTAATTGTCTTTACACAGGGCAAGAAGTGGGCGCAGGCACAGCCAAAACTAGCAGGATAACATGTGCATGTTTAATTGTTTTAAAATGAAATTTGCAAATATGTTAGAGTACCACTATTAGAAGATCTTATCAAATGTTGAAGAATAAAGATGGAGTACATTCTGCCTGCAGAACTATGGGACATACATTCTGCATACAGCTTCACTTCATAAAGTACTTTGTAAAGAAAAAAATCATGGTAGAATACAAAGACATCAGTACAAGTATTATTTTTATGGAGTATTCCTCACTTTGTGCATTGCTCCCATGGATAACGCCAGCAAGTGCTAGAGAAGCTTTTATTTTACATGGGCAATAGAAGTCTTTAAAGTTCAATCCCGTGTTTGTGCTTGCCTGGGATGGGAAGTGGGAGCCTCTCTGGAGCTCTCCCTGCCTGGAGGAGCCTGTCAGGAGATGTAGTACAGAATTTCACTGTGATACCTTTTGATACAAGTTTGGTAGAAGTGTTTAGGTGAAGAAATTTGAGGTCACTGGAGAATACCAGCAACTGGCTCAAGTTTCCCAAGCTTGAAGCCTGATTCATCTGACAAATGCCACAAAGAAGAAGCAGAGAATTAATCTAGGATCCACACAGTCATGGAATCAATAGAAATTGTATCTTTCCATTTGAAAAAGGCCTTTTTATTTTTTTTTTCCTCCAAGTAGTCTGTCACTGAGGTAGAGGATGCACGATTTGATTATCTCGAAGCATATTTTTGAAGTTGGTTCTTCCATTCTTAAAGCAATTGTGGAGCAACTGGCAATTCAACATCTCCTTCTAACTCATACTAAACTGGATAAATGCTGTCTTCTCTTGGAGAGTCCTTCTCCTGGATTGCTGGCTCAGTATTTTAAGCCAAGTATTTTAAAAATAGCACCCACATCTAGAAAGGTCTCAGGATTAATGTGCCATTCCTTGCACTCATAAAAAAGAAATAGATCAGATTATTTTAACAATGTCTGTTTTATGTAATCCCGTGTCCACTGGCATTAATTATGTCACCCTCCTTTAATTATTTTTGTTACATCCCCTATTAATTAGATTCTGTTATTTTGCTTGGGATTGCCCTTTGACCGATGATTAACTCATTTATCCTTTAAAGTCATTTATACAGCGTTACAAAGAGAATGCTAATGTTATTTTTATTTTAGAGAAAAGAGAATGATTTTGTATTGGAGCATTTTTGAGTTTCCCGATTTTCTCCGTGGATTTCAATTCGTCAGACCCACCTTAGCCCTTTGCGTTTGCAATACCGGACACTCCCGCTAGGGGACTCTCTGTAATCGATTTTGGGTTGAAGTCGGAACTTTTGCTTCCTTGCCCGTGTCTAATGGGCTGAAATTCCACCTTTCAGCTTCCGTGAACAAACTGCTTGGAGTTGTTTATAGCATAAAGAGACAATTTTCTCCACAAAATAAACTGGAAAGCGATGCAGCTCTATAATAAAATAAAATAAAAAAAAGACTTGCAGATCTCTTCAAGCATGTCAGGAATATGAAACTACACGATGTTTACAATTATTGGAAGCATAAAAGCAATTTATCACAATACCTGATATTTACTATAGCATGCATTTGATCTTCTTTCCACCTCCCTTTTCTTCCGTGGATGCAGTTCAAAAGTTTACAGCCCAGGAATGGAAAGCTGTGTACTATGTAGTTTCACTTATTTTCTGTGCCTTTATTTAGTTTATCCCAGGATTTTCACTATATTTACTGATGAGAGAGCCTAAATATTATTTAAAGGAAAAAAGCCTTTATGCTGACATAATTAGAATGTTACTCTTTATCTGATCAGGGAGCTCTAGGCTATTTGCAGCTGATAATAACTTGATGTATTCCAGAATTTCTGCTTTCATAAAATATGTTTGTATTTGTTATGCTAGAAATTATGAAAACAATTTGGATCAAAGGAGAAGGCCACCATATCAATCTTTTTGTCATCAAAACGCATTTGATTTGGTGGGAGCCTTTGCACTGAAATGATGCTCAGGGGTGCCTTGGCCTCTGGAGTAGCTCCTGCAGGGTTCAAAGGATAATGGTGGTCAGAGATGGAAAGACCCAACAGGTCAGCTTTTCCACCCCCCTCCAAATTGGGAATGCTCCCTGTGGTACATCTTGCTCAAGTCTGGGGTCAGTGCTGCACAATATCGTGCTCTAAGGTTTATTTATTTATATACCCCAGTAAATAGAAAACAGAATAGCAAGGGTGACTTCCCGCCCCCCCAATCCCACTTTCAAAATAACAAGAAGTTTCTGGGTGAAGCTGATTAATTCCCTCTTAGGCTCCTATCATCAGAAATTAAATGGGGTTGACTCATGGGGAACTCTACAGTTGTGATTTGCTCTACAAATGAGATATAAGAGGTTTTCCTTGAGAGCTCAACGATGTATAAAAGGAAACTAAAGGAAAATGTATCACACTGCATTTCTGGGCTGCAGCTGTGCATCTTAGGTGCTTTAAATTCTTCTTACTAAAAGCCCTTGAGCAAAGATTTTATACGCATAACCGCTCTATCCTCTGGCAAATCATATTGCCTGGCAGGGCTGAGTAAATAACAGATTACTCTTTTAAAAAAAAAATTTACGGAGGAAAAAATACAAGATTTCAAGGTACACTCTTTTGTCATAATTATTGTTAAGAACTAAGTCAGCCAGCAAGTAATTCAGGAATACCTAATTGTATATAATAATGCTTTAACCTATGCTGCCCAGCTCTGTATATAGTGATATTATTTGGGTTTCCTTGATGTCCCTGTGTGACAACTGACCAACAGTGAATATTTTTAATTTAGTGTAAAAGTCATAAAATAACATATGTACTGCTAACCACTTATTGTGCAATTGCAGGTTTTCATTTGGCAAATGTTCAAGCTTAAAATGTGTTTTTCGTGATTATTCCCCTTATTAAAGCTCATTTGCTATTCATGGAAAGTGAGCACAAAAGAGACGTGAACAGTCAAGGAAACGCATTGAAAAATTCAAATGAATATCCAAGGGAAATGGATTTCAGTGTTTGCCCAACTCTACTGGGACACTCAGCTGCTGAACGTCTTCTTAATGGATGCCTTTGTCATTGTCCTCAAGGCTTCCATCACAAATGCTGGATGGTTCCGTACGACTTCATATTGCAGTCATTATGCAAAATTCGTTCTTGATATGGTTAAAGTGGTTCATTAGAGAGAGGCAAGGTGAGAGTGCATTCACCATGTTCCTGCTGCTTTTACAAATGAGGTAAAAACTAATTTGTTGTGATACTGAGTACTGAGTTTAGTGTGGAGTCAAAGAAACTCAGGTCTTTGGCCCTTGCTAAAAGCTGAGACATCCAATGGCCTTGCTCATGCTCACCTCAGGGACTCCAGTTGTCCCTCTCTATGTCCTAGTGATGAGAAGAATCTGGATCATCAGCTGTGGGAACAAAAAGCAGTTACTGATGTTTATTTTCTACTTAGGCTCAGCTCCTGCAAGCTTTATTCTTCACTTGCTTTCCTGGCAGCAGGATCTGCATGCAAGGCTCTTTCCACCACTTTCACCCACAAGGTCTAATTGAAGTAAGTCAGGTGGTCAAGAATTGTCCTCTAGGTCCCAAACACTTGATAGAACCATGAAAGTTCTACTTGTTCCTACCTCACTAAATGGTATAGTTCCCTATTATGCTGTAAATCCAAAGTTATGTAAGCAACCACGAAATTTCTATCTGTTTTATGAAGATATTAAGCAGGTTTTATAAGTTTTATAAGTTCTTGAAAGAGATCGAGCTACCGTTATAATGAGGAAATAGTCTAATGGGTAATAAAACTTAAGAAAAACAAGATATAAAAAATATTTCCAGAGGAAGAAATTAAACCTGGAACTAGTATTTTGTGGCAGCTGATAAGATGTGGAACTTTCTGAGGATGTGAAGGACTTTAGAATGCCAGTCAAATACCAAAATGATAATTTAATTTAGTGGGATACTGCCTGATTTTTTTACATTGATGCTTATTTTAGATATTTTTCCACTCTTTCCCCAGTTTCACATTGCAAAATGCAGTGTGTGGAGGAGGCGCACAGCACCAGTGGGAGCAGGTGTCCCACACGCTGGATTGGCCGCTGCAGCTGCACCTAAGGGAAAGGTTTGCTGCTGGTGCAACACGAAAGCCAAAGAGCAGCCCCAGCTGTGGGACAGAACAGTTCTGCATTTACAGTTGGCTGCCAGGAATACTCTTACAGGTATGGCAGCCCATACACTTAGAAGCATGGAAGAAGAGGAGGGACAGTCTCAGATTATTTCAGTCTAATATTTTTGCTTAAAATTGAGTTCATGTTATTTTCCATCTTATCTCACCACTCTTTTTTTTTCCCTTCTAGAATGTCCCATCCCTTCAAGTTTCATTTTTAAAATTTAATATCTCCTGTTGATGATTTCTGTTCCTTATCTTCTCTTGATCCATTTCTGCTTCTCTTTTAGATTCTGTCTCCTTCAGTCTCCAGCTAATGTCTCCCCATATGTCAGATTAAAAGAAAAAAAATTTACAAGATGCTGGGCTGTGAAAGGAACTAGGGAATGTTTATGTGGTTGCAGCAGGCTGACCATTAAAGTGACTTTATTTCTACAGCATTTCAGATGCTGGGCTTGACAGTTTCATTTCTGAAACTATTTATACTCACAAAAGTCCATAACAGCATTTCCATTATTTCCTTGTATGATTTTTTTGCCTATATTTTATCAAGTTATCTTCTTCTGTTCAGGCCTGATTTCAGACAATAGGAATACAAAGTGGAAAAATCCTTTCTAAAAGAGACTGTAGCTTTTTATCTATTAAAGCATCTTTCTGTGTCCCAACACATTTTTATCTCAGCCTACTTTTCAGCTTCTCCTGTTGATTTGATCCAGTGGACTGACATGCAGAGGAGACTTAGATGAAAGTTACACTTGAAGAGGGTGTGTGCTCCTAGCTGAGGAACCTTACTAAAGCTGCCTTCCTCATTATCCACCAAAGTCCTCCTGTAGCTCTGGATCCTGATTCCAGAGCATGCATATAAAACAAAGGCCAGTTATAGCTGTTGCCTCCCACTGAAAACACAGAGGGACTAGATATTTCACTAAACTATCACCACTGGGCATCACAACAGGCTAGGATGGATAAAAGTGATAGATTTTATATTCTTGCTTTTTGAAATATAACACTGTCCAAGCCTTTATATATGTGATTTTCTATTTTTCCTTCATTTCAAGAAAAAATCAATCAAACCCCAATTTGCAGTTTTGAAAAGGAAACTACAGCTAGCACTAAATATTCTTGAACAACATCAGTGTGTTAAATTCTGGCACAGTTTACATAAAGAGACTGTGTGGTAATTTGTAAGAACATGTGAAATAAACACGTTAAGAGTAGTCTAGGTGTAACTTGTTCCTTGCCACAGTGGTAATTCAGTGATTCCCAGGCTTTCTGGTCTGGCAAACCCTCGTCAGCCCCCAGGACTCCTGCACAGACCACCACACCCCCTCAGTGTCAGTGGCTGTTGCAAACAGAATAAAGGCAATGCTCGTTATGATTTCACAAATTGAGTTTGGAAACCACCAGACATAATGATGGCTTTGGTTCCCTCCAGCTCTACACTTCTGTTGTTCTGGACTGTTGCTGTGGTTGCAGGGAATGGTAAGGTAAGTTTGTGATGGAATACGATGATAACAACATTTGTACAGCCCCTTTTGCTTGCCTTGGAGAGATGCTAACCCAGGAAGGTCAGCAGGTTGTTTGCTTCCTGCTGAGCTAATTGGGACAGTGACAGCCACTGCCTGCCAAACACATGCATTTGTTTAATCTCTGCTGGTTGGGGATAAAAACCACCAACAGACAAAAGAGGCCTTCTTTAAAAGAGCTGATTTAGAGCTGGGTGAAGATGGGTCCTCCCCTTAAACCCCAAAGTGTCAGTAGTAGCTTCTGTGGATGTGCACAAATAACACACACCCAAGCTCAGTTTGGATCCCCTTTTTTCCTCTGACAGTGCAATAGGAGGAGAGGGGAATTACTGATCTTGGTATAACATGAAGAGTTACCAGAATCAGGTAGCTTTGGCATCTATAGTTATGTATTTAAAAGCTGATGCCAATTGTAAGGGCAAGATTAAATGGACTGTAGGAGAGATGAGGAGCTGCCTGAACTGATTTAAGATGCATGAAGCTACTGTATAAAGGACATGTGCAAGGCCCAAGGGAGTCAGTGCAAAGAATCTTGTTAATGTTTATGGGCTTTTGATCAAGTCCTAAAGACAGACTCAAGAGTTGAGACGTTTTGACTTTGAAACAAAGGCTCTGGTGCAATTACATAATTTCTATTATTCTCTTTAAACTGGTGTGTGTTATTCATCATTCTGATCAGAACATGCTTTGCATCACTGTCCTATTTCTGGTTTGATGATTCTGATAAACTTAGTAACCTTTTGCAGGCTGTGAAGTTGTACACTTCCTTCAGATCCTCTGTTTGACTTGTGAAAGTGCTTTTCAAGTTTTAAAGGATGAAATTTATGTTTGTTTTTGCCAATTAGGGATTACCAGGGGCTAATCATATTCTAAAACTATAGGAATGATTGTGATAAACTTAGTGACCCTCTTCAGCCTGTGAAGTTGTACACTCTTTCATTTAGATTGTAAAAGTGCTTTTTAAGTTTTAAAGGACAAAATTTATGAGGTTTTTTATTTCACCAATTAGAGATTATTAGGATCTAGTGGTATTCTAAATATATAACTTCTAGTACAGCTTCACCTTTTCCTCTTTCAGAGATTTGCATCCTCTGCATTTGTATGGAATTTACCTGTTGCTGCCATCTCCCTATAACAGAGGGCTATCTCTTTAGTATCCTCAGGATTTGCAGGTTTTAATTAGAATGGATTTATGTTGATTAGAGTTGATGGGATTGAAATGCCACGTAGTTATTAATTTCCTAGTTTTAATTTTGCTACTTAGTCATACGTTACCAAAAATATCTTGGAAATGTGTTTTTTTCCCTTGTAAAGTGGCAAACCAGAGAAATAAATGCATCACGGCAGGCTGTCATTTTGAGTACAACTCCTGCTAGAGCCTGACTTAGAATTCTGTGAATGACTATGGAGCTGGATGAAAATGAAAAGACATACTTGCAGCCAAGTTTTCTTAGATTTTCTTTGAAAACAGAAATGAACTTTTGGGAGTTTCTGCTAGGATTTGATTAATTTCTTCTTTACATGTAAACGTTAATGAACATAATGCCTTGAAATTCCAAAATTTCAAAATGTCCGTTTTAATTTTCATCTCTGTAGCATATGCAAGACAAACATAGTTTCTAGGCAGAAGTCAGTATTATCCAGCACATGGAATGCTGTTTCTGCTTTTGCAGGTAGGAAAGTGCGACAGAAAATAATGTGTGGTCCAGTCTAACAGTCCTTACAATCAATCTAAGGTGCATCTTCACATCTCACTGTGACAGGAGAAGGTGTTGTGCAGGTGGACTGGCTTGGCAGGCTGCTCATCTCTGCAGTGATGAATAAAAGCAGTAACAAAATTTCCAGAGCTGATAAAAATTCAAATGATCCTCTTTCCAAAAGTCTCATGCTGAGTCCATTGCAGCTGAAGGGAGGAGACCACACTGAGATGCATAAGTGGCAGAGTTTTGGACTGGGAATGAGGAATCTGGGTTTTGCAGGAAAGGGGTTCAGTTCAGAGAATGTTTATATTCAATGCTGGCATTCAACTAGTTCCTAAAACTTCAGGGTAAAAGTTCCTGCAGAAATTGATCCTAAAGATGAATTCACAGCTTCTTTCAGCTTCTCTCTTCTTTCTGTAATCAAACCCATTCCTCACTGAGTACAAGAGCAGTGAATCAAAATTTCTTTTGATAAAAGCATAGCTGAGCATATGTGTCCACATATGTGTCCAAATAATGCCAATTGCTGTAACAGTACATTTCCTGCAGATTTAAGTTCTCTCCTTAATATTCTAGTTATCTGGAGACAGTTGTTTGAAGAAAACAGCTGAGCTTGATCATAAATTTGCCCCAGCATATTTAGAAGTAATTGTAAATATGGTCTAAATGAATGTATCCTATGGACTTCTTTCAGAATACCAACCACCAACTTTGATCTGCTTCAGTCCTTATTTTAACTCTATTTCTGGTTTGCTATCACTTGGAAGTTTGGTCAGCTTTCTCCAACTGGGAATTCCCTAAGGTAGAGCAGCCTTTGGATTTCTTTCTGAAGGAGCAGAACTTTGGGGAACCTAACTGCATTGGTGAAGGCAGATGGAGAGAATCAGGATTCTTCTTTAGCTCCTGGGTCAGTGCCCCTTTTTTGGTCTGTGCTTGCTCATGGCTGTTCCAGCCTTTGGGTTTAGATGTAGGTGAAAGAGAAATTCAAAGAGGTACAAACTCAGGAGGTTGGGAATATTCAAATAATTAACTCAGTTACAAATACAACTGATAATGTGCAACCTGTAAATGTTTGTCTGGTGTTGGAAGCTGGGAATTGGTCAGGTTTCTCCCATAGCCTTGATTCCATGTCAGGCAGTACTAGGAGGGATGTCCTGTAGACACACAGGAACATGACAGGTAACTTGTCCTTTAGCTCTCAGAACCAGAAGGTGAAGATGTGGTTGGGAGCAATTGGTTTCTTGCTTCAGTTGCAGTGTGAATTTTCTGGATGAAAGAAAAAAATCTCATCTCGCAGTTATCCACATAGGAATTTGCACTAAAAAGCCAACAGTTGCAGTCTGACCTATATGACATTGCTATTAATTATGCATTATATATGCTGCTTTTCCTGTTTTTTCATAGTGAGGGGCCTCTTTGCTTCTCAGTTCGTATGCATCACTCTTTAACATTAATAAGAATTTAGGTGTTATAGAGTGATCGTCAATCTGTTTTGATATCATTCCCCATTGCTTACCAGGGTCACATGCTCCAAATAAAGGCAGAACATCATTCTGGATGCCAGGGTGTACTTGGGATCCTGTTTCCTACAGAATTATACCCTGAAGCTCCTGAGAGGCAACCGTGGATTCCATGGAGCTCTTTTACCTGCTCAGGCCATTCTGATCCACCCAAAGAGCTGATCTGTTCATACAACAAAGCTGTCACAACTATCCTGCAGCACAGAATTCCACTCATCCATTTTGTGGAAGGCTCTTATGCAGTTTCCCTTATAATAAAAGGAGTAATAGCTTTGTACAACTGAATTTCTCTGCTATTTTTTTAGTGGATCAAATTCCTCCCTGAAGTAACCAGCTACAGTTCAGCTGAATGAAGGCTATGTCTTCATTTGCATCATTGCATAATTATTTTCTTCAGCCTTACCAAATCCTTTGTTTATTTTTAAATTTACATCATACTAAGCAGAAGAAAATGTCATTCCCTGGAGCAGTGCAGAAATGTTGATTAAGAGAAATAGCAGACACTAAGAATGATGGTCATACACACAGGATTAAGAGCAGAATTTGACCTCCTATAGGTTAAGATTTACACAAACCACTTAGTCACTGGCCAGTTCTTAACTCATTTTGAGTGTCCTTTATATTATGATTGGGGAGCAGACTTAAAAACTGTGTTAATGAAAAAAACAATTGACATGATTGAACCAGGCCTTAAATGCTTACTGTCTGTTTGAATTAGATGAACCATTTCTGTTATTTTGCTACTGTAATGTAGGATTAATGGTTTCTGATCATATTTTCATTACTTGTTCATTAAGAGCATTGGAAAAATTTGAGTGAAGCTTTGTATTTGTAATGGATCCATCATGTGGGAAAAGATAAATTAATGTGATTCTTGCTATCCTTATTTGGAGAGATCAGGGATGGGTTGGGAAAGTCAAACAAAACCTGTGCAGAACTGGCTCTAGTTCAGACTGTATTTTCTACACTGCCTACAACTAATATGTTTGTATTTGATTTGGACACTTTGCATTGGTAGAAGGGAGTCAGGCATAAATGAGGACAACACTATTATTCAGTGTTATTAATGATGTTGTCTACTCTTAGTTCCTCAAAAACTAGAAAACTAATAAATTTTACATATTGGAAAAAAATCACAGATAAATCAAACAAATATATAAATTCTTTAAAGTATTTAATATGTGTTAAGAGGACAGGATGATGAATTCAATATTGAAAACCAATATCAAGTTTACAATTATGTACCATTTATCATCACTGATTGCACAGACAGAGTATTATTGCGGGGAACAGAATGATGCATAAACTAAAACCCTGATTGGTTTTCTAAAAAAAACCAAGTTAAAATTCATGTTATGTTTGAAAAGCTTTGTTTTTCTTTTTCAAGCATTATTTTCAGTAGTAATTGTTCATTCAGACACAAATGATGCATATTTAATTTCTTGAGCTTTAATATTAACAGTGTAATAATTTTTCAGTGTTGATAACTTGTGCTTTTACAAACAATAGCAAGATTCAGTTTGCTGTTGTTTTCTGAGGTCCAATTTCCCCTTTAAGCAAAAAGAACATATGGAAAATGAAAAAGTGGAGAGGAACTAGTTTTGAATTGGACATGTAGAAGGAAGCAAATGAAAGCAGCAAAACGCTCTTGAAAGGTGAATGGACTTTGAAGAGAAAACATGTACAAATGGCTGTTTTTATTCAGCAGATCTTTTCCAAAGGTAAAATTCTGCCTCCCCAAAAGTCAACGGCAAAGCTCGCAGTGACTTCAGTGTTTTCAAACTCCTGTTGTCTGTGTGAAGGACATACTTGCTCACCTTTATGAAAGAGCTGCTCTTCTTTAAACTCCTGTCACCCCAGCTGAGCTCTGGGAGAGGGAAATGAATTCTTCTCTAGCTCACACTTTATCAGCAGAATTATTAAGCAGTTTTCTGTGCAGAGTCACTCTTGTAATACACTCTTGCTCTTTTTTTTTCCTTTTTTTTTGTGAATTCTTTTCTCATTTTCATGTTGGTCCTCAGGTTTCCTGGGGATAACCAGATATCATTTCACCAAACTGAGGCTGTACACCCATAACTGAGAGTTATTTTGTCCTTCAGAATTTCAACAACTCATTCTGATTTATGAAAGAATCTGGCTAAGCTTGAAGATTCAGCTGGAGTTTACAGAGTTATAACTCTAGTCTAGACTCATTGAGTCAACAATAATAAGAAAGAAGCCAAACTGTCTTTTTATATCTTTTTTTGTAAACTACATATTTTAAAAACAGGAGCACTGAACTAGAACCAGTGTGCTGCAATTTAGTGCAGTTTGTACTGAATGTCTTTTTAGAAGGGGGTTGCATTTAAATAGAGACCAAGAAGAAATGAGTATTCCAGTAGTCACCCTCAAATGGAGAAACATCCAGAGCCACATTCATTGGCATTTACTGACATCTATAACCCTGCAAACAGACAACCATAGTGCAGAGAATGCCAGAACTTTCCATGGGAAATTACTGAGCTGGGTGGGATTTTAGACAGGCAAGATGAGTGGGGCTGAATGCTTTTTCTCAAATATCTGTCAAAAGTCATACAACAGAATGTAGTATCTTGGGTTTCACTGATGTCCAGAGCACTCATAGTTTGACAGGCAACTTCTTTGGAAAGTTTTACAGAGAACACTGAAAGGCAAGGGGAAAAAAATTGTCGCAGCAGGCTTCCCTAATTCATTTTAAGCAGTCTGGTTTAGTCTC
This sequence comes from Dryoscopus gambensis, assembly GCA_013389985.1. NCBI lineage: Eukaryota > Metazoa > Chordata > Aves > Passeriformes > Malaconotidae > Dryoscopus > Dryoscopus gambensis. Next base: position 1,189,705 of record WEIT01019422.1, on the reverse strand, counting down.
TGTGCATTTCTTACCATTTAAAAAGAAAAATCAGGGATGCTAAATTGTTCCCCAAATGGAAACTGGTGACAAAACTGAGTGCTAAACAATGCTATCAGTATAGAGCAACTGGTGGTTTTTAATATTCTTAGACAAACAACAAAACCTAATTATCTTTATTTATTCAATAAATCAAGTTCAAATTTGATCTATTGAATTGTATTAAATATTGAAAATAATTTAATAAGTAAACATGATTGCTAATTTATTATTGATATTCATCATTAAAATTTTTGTAAAAAAATAATTAAAAACAGGTGGGGAAAGATAGGGAGGAATTCACCTCAGGCACCAGTACGGCTGCAGAACCTGCTTAGGTTGCCTTATCCATAGGTAATGAAGAAAAATAGCTTGTGGAGCCAGTGAGGGAGCAGAACTGGGCTTGGAAAAGAGGTTGGAAAGCAGGAATCTCTCCAGCAGCCACTCCAGCACACAGGGATGCTCCACGGCCCCGTGCTGCTGGCTCAGGTGGCTGGTGCAAGGTCTTGGGAATGCTGCAAACCAGCGCAGCACAGCACAGCAAGGCAAGGTTGGAAATGTGGAGGCACAAAGGCAGTGGTGGAGTGAAGGAGTTTTTTGGGAGGCTGGGAGATTGCAGGGAGTCCCTTCCGGAGGCAGTGTACCAATCCTGGCCCAAACGATGTCCTTTTTGAAACATTGCCATCACCTGCAGTCATGCACTGGCACGTGACCAAGAAACACACAGTGCAGGACAAAGGATTTTGGCAGCCTCATATGGACATAAAATACTTTACAATGTGGGGATCCATCGTGTGGCTACGGTGACAAAAAAAAAGTTCTATTAATCATTTTGGTCTATTATGAAAAAGGGACTTGGTCTTGTGTTTTATACATACTGAGATGTTAAAAAAGCAGGATCACAGCCAATACTGTTATTCTAATTAGAATACAATCAGTAATAGTACATAACACAAGTAGAGCATTTAATCTTGAAAAGCCTGTGCAAGTGTAAGATTGCTGGCTAAGAGCTAAGTTAGTGCAGCTGTTCAAATCACCTGTCATAAGCCTTTTGGTCTAATGATTTTAATCATTATACATTTGTAACTCCTGGTACATCTTTCAGGAAGAAAATGACAACCATGGGATGCAATTCGTTCCCTGGCTGATGCCTCTCTGAGCATGCAGTGGCACTGAGCCACCCCAAAGCAGCAGTGATGCAGTCGATGTGACAGTGCAAGGGCAGATGCTCTGGACGGTAGAGGATGCTAGAGAAGAGGTAGATTTTCCACCGCGCTTTTCCCCATCAGCATCCCCTGAACCTCGCCTGGTATCAGCTCGAGCCAGCTTCTCCCCATGCAGGGGCTGCTTTAGGCACTTGGAGCTGCGTGTGCCTGCCTGTGTGTGCCCGCTCCTCCAGCTGCGTGCCTGCCTCTAGTTGCAAACCCGGCACCTCGAAATGGGTCCAGAAGTTTGCATGATCTCTCTCTAAGCACATCCGCGGAGTCTGAGAGGTCTCTGCTCGAGAGATCCCGGGTTTTCAGCCGCAGGAGGCACGGAGCCGTGCTTTCCCCCCCACCATCTCCTGCCTCTGCTGAGCCACCAAGTGTTTCTGCCTCGGCTATAGTTTGCTTCCTCATTCCCACACGAACTGTTCGGGCGGCAACCTTGGGATGCCGGGGTGGCGATCTGATTCTTTGTCCTTCTAGTCTATTTAATACATTTTAATTGAATCGGGCAGAGAAAAAAATCCCAAAACACATACACAAAGCCCAAGCCATCAGGACTAGATCCCCCTTCCCCCAAACAGCAAACGGTTAAATAAATAACGAGATGCCAAACCAACCATCACCAAACGAATAAGCCAAAAATCAGCGTCAGCGCCGCAGGAAACGGGAAAGTTTCTGCGATCTGAAGCTGTACCACACGTCAAAGCGAGAATCCAGGGGGAGAGGAGCGGAGCGAGGCCCCAGCCCAGCGCCTGCGAGAGCCAGGGATGCGCTGGTGCGCCCAGCCCTGCATCCCGGAGCGACTGCCCGAGAGATGCTGCTGTGACTTGGTTCTGAGCCGGGAAAAGAACGGCTCCGAGCCCCCACCCCCGTCTCCTCCCTCCCTCCTTTTCTTTCCCCCTCCCCCGGGTCCTGCGGGGAGGCGGGTTTAAGGTGGGTCGTGTGGCCGCGGTAACTTTCCTAACAGATCCAAAGAGGCTCCCGGAGTCCCCCGCAGCAGCAGCGCCTGCCCGTCCTGGGCAGCGGCACCGGCNGGCGCTGCCAGGGACGCGGCCCCGGAGCCCCGTGTCCGCAGCTGCGGCCCCCCACGCCCCGTTTGTTCCTGGCGCTGCTGCCGGGCAAGGAGCTTCCTCTGCACCCCCGAGCTGCGAGGGAGGAAGCCCCTGCCCTGCTCCTCCTGGAACTGCCCAGGCATCCAGGACGAGCCGGGGGGAGGCAGTCTCTCTCCAGTTCCTTCCCTCATTCTTTGCATTGATGCTTTTGGAAGTGCTGAGCTGGGAGATGTGTGCGTGGGTGCGATCTTACGGCTTTATTAGGACTCTCCCCTATCAGCGCTTCTCTCGGAAGCCGCTTCCTCCCCCCCGCGTGGTTTACTGGGGTGTTGTATCAGCACGAACTTTATTCTGGTTGCAGGAGACGGATTTGGTCCCCTCGTGTCCCCGCGTGTCCCCGTCCTCGGGCTGCTGCGCTACGCGGGCGAGTGGACTCGGGCTGGCGCCTCGCTGCTCGGATTGTAGCGGCTTCCCTTGTCTGTACCTGCCGGGGCTCCTGGTGCGAGAGAGGGGTAGGGAGAGGCACGAGGGAGAAGTTGTAGGATGCAGTGTGTAAGCGACACCTGCGTTTCTAGAGCCTGGGAAGTGGGTGGAATCTCACTCTCACTGGTGCTACTCGCTGCTGCCAAACATTGCCTTCTTTTGCCTAGGCAGGACTCTGGCCACCCTGCCAGATGGTTCCTAACAAAGAGAGAAGTTTAGGAGTGTCAGGACATCAGCTCCCAAATCCAGTGCTCAGCTGAGATCCGCAGTGACAGCACACAGTTCTGGTGGCTGTGTTTATCCGATGCCGGTTACTCGGCTGCAAGTACGGGGCACCTGATTGATCCAGAGAGGTGGGCAGAGGATTAATACTTGTGAAAGCAAGGCAGCCATCGCTCCTTGTTATTTAAATCTCCAGCCCCTGTAATCACTGGACGCTGGGCTTAGCCCATCCGCCCCCCCAGCAGGAAAAAAGTCCGGAGTTAGCTAAAAGGAAGTCTACAGTTCGTGTTTTTATTACCTCCTGATTTAGAACATAAGTATGTAACACATAAATTAACTCGAATGGAACAGCCTGTCTGCCTTCCACGACCTGTCAGATGGGGGAGATCCTGCCCCCTGTTATGCTCACTCCTGTATTTTGGTAATAGAAATCTCAAGTTAGGTGACTGGACATAATGTCTCTTAATTTCACATCATGGTGCTAAGCAATTCTGAGAAGATTTATCCTGGGGTGTTTCAGTCAGAATCCTTTCCAGGCTTAGACTTCTCTTGGAGTCCATCCAGAGCTTTGCTCTCCCTCTTGCTGTTTGGACCTTCCTTCCATGTCCACTTTGTTATTAAATCCCACAAATTTTCCTTCTCAGAGTAGTGCCTGCTGGATGGATTCTTTTAGATGTATTGCCTTGCTTATAGTACTGCTAAGTAAAGGTGACCAAACCAACTGAACAGTCTCATCATAGGATTGGATTTTAGGGGATCTTTTACAGACCAAGGATCTGGTCTTGTTTATGAACAAGTTGACATTCACGGGACCTGCTCTGGAGTCTGTTAAAGTTGGTGTGGGACACCTGAAATTGTCTTTGATGAGGTTAATAAATGATAATAGGCATGTGTGAAAGATGTTTGCAAAATTAGTTTCAAGGCAAGTGCATGAGTTCTTATTTGTCAGTAACAACCTCTAGAGGCTTCTTCAATGTTCAAACTCTTGAGCTTAGTTCTATTCCTGCTTCTAGTTGATACCTGAGTCAATTTGTTACAGAATTGCAAAAGTTTTATGGTGAAAGTGGTTCAATGTATGAAACATTGAAAATGGTCATGTGGCCACGATCTGTTTTTCAAAACAGGGTCTCAGTGTCGTCTTTCTTTCCAGTCACTCCCAGTCACCTACTTCATCAAATTTTGTAATTTTAGTTTAAAAGCCCAAATTGGCTGATGTTAAATACACGGTATTAGGCTGCATTACATTGCTCCAGCTTTTTACTTATGAGAAAGAATTAATTTGATCTCTTGTTTTTTAAAATTAAATATAAATTTATATTCCAAAGTATCAAACAGAAGCCAACAATCCCTGTTAAGAAGTCCCCTATTTACTGTGAATGGGGCACTCAGCCATTTTCACTTTGAACAATCCATCGTGCTTTAAATACCAGGCAGCAGAATTAATATTTAAGCAAATGCATACAGCAAAACTATAAATCACTGAAAACAGTTAATTATATTGGAACTGTGAAAATACCTTCGAGTACAGCCTGCATAAACTATTTCTCTGTAGCGTGATCACAATTCTTGCAAACCTTTTATCCTTGTATGTGAAATCATTTCTAATTCTGTGTTCCTGCAAGCATGTGCTTGGTTATTGTTTTCAAAACCATGTGGTTTGGGTTACTATTTAAATATAATATTTATGATAGTACTTTGGTTGTTCAGCTTAAAAAGGGAAGTGCTGCATACCATTGCATATTTAAAAGCTTCTGTGTAATTACTACTTTTTGCAGTACTGCTGTGCAAATCTCCGGGTCGGGAATTTAAACAGAGACTTTACAGAGTTCACAGCTACTTTAGATAAAAGCCGTAAGTCTTTTTCTTGAGACATGGGGGCTGCAGGCATTGGGGAGTGAGGGCATTGTGCCTGCACTGACTTTTACCTTTTTGTTATTGCAGCATGTATGCTTGCCATTGGCCTTTGTGTACTCCCAGGTGCATAAAGTGTGGTGGGCTCCCCCAAACCATCCATCTGTTGGGCCCCTTTGGGTCTGAATTACATATTTACACTTCTTTTGTCATATTGTCATCTTAGGCAAATACATCCGTTCTGGTTGCATCTTGCAGAGGAATGCTGGGAGGCACGGGAGGCCCTTCCACTGCCCCTCTCTCTCTTGCCCATCCACGCAAAGGAACCTGTGAGGCCGCAAGAGGCCGAGTCTGGTGCCAATTCAAAGACAAAGTCCCTGGGAGTTTCTGCAGGGATGGTGATGGACTTAAGACCACGCTGTAGATGCCTGTAGGATTCAGGTCTCACAACCTCCTTATGTACCCCAGGGTGTCCTGCCTGGTCTCCACTTGCTGCTCCACCAGCATCCATTGTCCTGGGAGAGATACGCTGGATCTGGTGCCCAGTGCAGATAATCTTGGTTTTCCTCCTGTGTCTCAAATAGCACCTGGGATCCCTGTTAGGCTACAGCGTCCTGCCCTGACTGTCTCACATATTACAAAAAAAGGCTAGTATGTAAAACCTGGGATCAAATAAATAGTTACAATTACCATTGTGAATAAATGAGTTTCCCCCAGAAAGGGTTGTTCAGATGTTAATTGAAAAGACGGAAAAAATTCCCCCTCATTGTTCTGTGCTTCACAGACTGACCATGCTGCCAGAGCCACCCGTACGTTCCTTTGCACACAACTGATTGAAACCTCAGTGGGGAAGTATGTTAAGGGGAGAGAGGACAAAGCTCGTAGAAAATTAAAAGAGCCACTCTCAGAGGAGACAAATCCCAGATAGAATGTTTTAGATTGCCAGAAGAATTCAGCAATATGATACTTCTCTGTGAATCCTGAGTGATGTATAATCGGTGTGTGCATGTAGAGAGGAGGAATTTTGTTTAAGAGTTTGTAGAATGTGACCCTTACCTTATGAATTACAGATAAAGTACCAAATTCATGAAGAGATGATATCCCACACAGTTGTGAAGATCAGACTCAGTAGCTGTGAGAGTGGGCTGCAGCCCAGAGAGTCTGAGGTATTCAGTCAAGATGACCAAAGACAAGTGCAGAATTCTCCAGGATGAGTGTGTTTGCAAACACTTGTATCTGCCCAGTAGTGCTCAGCCCTCCAGGCAGTTTCTCTTGCCTGGCTGCTGCTCTAAAGGGAAACTATTGAAATTGGTATAAAAGCTTCTTTCTGAGTGAGGCAGAGAAATACAAGATGAAGGTCACCACTTAGCCTGCTCACAGAAATGCAGCAGGAATGAAGAGCACACCCAACTCACACCAGATTGGAAACAAGAGCAGAACTTTAGAGCTCACTTTTCCCTTTGCAGTAAGAACTGGCATTGAGAATTTCTCCTGGTACCAGCCTGAGAACAAAGGCTAAATGAATGAATGAATAGGCACGAGGCTGAAATGAGATTCACTGCTAAACATGCGCTCTGCCTGGAGGAGGAGTAAGAGAGAGTAGTTGAGTGAAGTAGTTCTGTGCACTAACTTCACATACTTCATTCTCATGTTTTTCACCCAAAACATTTTATAAGCACTAATAGTCACTCTGAAAAATATTTTAAAGGGTCAAAAAGGCACCATAGAACTTGCCAGAATATGACAGCTGAAAGGTTGCCCAAATGAGGAATTTGTGAACATGTTTGTGTTGGGGCTTTTTTTGCTTGGTTTGTTTTGAGTTTTATTCTTTTGATATTTAACTGGTAGATATGAGTGGAGATAGGTCCAGGTTCTCCTAAGCTCAGACATGCAGCTGAAGTTTTACTTAGCCTTTTATATTGGATTCCTTGTTAAGATCTACACTTTTGCTAACTTCCTGTTTCATCACAAGTCTTACAGTACATAATTTTTTGCAAGGTTTATGGAGTGTTGTGAACAAATGAAAATCTGATTTCTCTGGAACAAAGACAGGAGGAAAAAGCTGTAGAGAAATGATGAGGGGGAGTATTGGAATTCACAGTGGCCTCCTAAAGGGGCCAAACCAGCAAGGTAAATTAACAGCTTTAAAGCTCTTTAGTTAAAGGATTTAACCTATTTCTATAGATTGTTGGGATGGATAAGGTGTTTTGGGAGCATATCCTACTTTTTTTATAGGGTTTGAGTCTTTAACACTCCCATCTGGTTTTGAGACAATTACTTGAATAGTAAAAACTACTGTTTGGACGTTACTCTTTTAAGAACCTTTAAAGCTTTGCAGAGGTTTTGATACAATTTTTTTTTTACCAGTATAAAACATGGAGGTGCACTGATATAAATCCAGTGTAAGCATGAGGAGAATCAAGTTCTTTATCATGCTTTTAAAATCTACCAAGTGAGGGAAGCATGGATGATTTGTAAGTAGTCAACTGGCATATGGTACCATTATGATAACATCATGTTCACAGCACTTTCCAGATTGATATACAACCTTTCTAAAATAAGCTCTGCAGAAAAATAAAGAAGAATGTAAAGTCATTTAGCAGCCAACACACTGCTGGCACAGCACAGGACACTGGGAGGTGACTTCTCTGACACTCAGCGTGTCACATGAGTTGTGCATCACAGTCTCGTACCTACTGATAGGCAGTGACTCCACAAAAGTTCCACTGCCCCCTGTGCACTGGGGCTGATTCCTGCTCTCTTAATGCACTGGGAAATGCTGCTTTCATTTTCATTTCACGCAGCCCTGGCCAAGTCGTGGGGTTAGCACAAGGTATGGAATTTGTTTCTCAGGAGGAAGTCCAGTATTAAGCCCTTTGTTAGCAGTAGAAAGAGAGAGGCTGGGGTTATCTGGGGATGGAGACTGAATTATACTCTAGTTCTGGATGGAAATACCCAGACTGAGATGGAAACTGTCTTGTTGACCTGCTGTGCCATTTATGGTTCTCGAGGAACAGGAAAATCATAAATTTTCTTAGAAGCAGGAGCCCTGACAAGACAAACTGCAGCAATGTTTCACTATTCAAAGGGCTTTTATCTACTTGCCACAGCTAGCTTAATTCTATTAAAGAATTAAAACAATGATACTTTATTATAGCATAAATTTTACTTTTGTTTGCCTTCATTTAAATGCACAAGCTGTAAATATCATTTTAAAGAAGTGCTGGCTGATTAATTTGAACTTGTATTAACTTCTGTGTCTTAAAATGGATATGGCAAATCAAAACCATTAAAGTCATAACACCTACCATTCCTCAAAGTGAGGAAAAATGTCTGATGTAGCAATGTCCTTCACCCCTTCTCCTCTTGTAATTTTCTTTTCCCTGCATATTCCGTGTGGGCATTTTATCAACCAAACAGGACCAGTCATTTATTTTATAGATACAATTCAATCATCAGAAAACATACTTCTTGGTGTTATTATGCAACGTTTTCTCCGAATAACCGTGTGACCAGTCGTGCCCTGAAACTCCAAGGAGAGAGGAGTTCTATGCCTGTGTTTACTTGCAAAGAATTGGGCTTTTGGAGGCTTGTTTTGGCACAGGATATCACCTTTAGGAGGAGTTGCCTTCTGGATATGATGCCTGCCCACTTCCTCCATGGAGCTCAAGGTAGTCCTTGTCAGTCTGCTAGTCCTGACCAGACCAGGCCAGGCATCCAACTTTTGTACTTCAGTTTGGTGAGATGGATCCCATCCTTTCATAATAATGCCTAGTTTTCATTTTACTTGTAAAGAAAGTCCAAAAACCTGACGGTAAATGAATGAAGGAACAAATTTAAAAATTATCATTTGTACCTCTGAGCTTCAGTTTAGCTGTGCTGAGTTTTGATTGCTGTAGTGTTGCAGAACGACAGAGCTGAACATGTATCACATGGGAGCGATGGTTTTGCTGTTTTTCTGTAAGCTTTCCCTGAATTATGATTTTTGGATGTAACCCTAAATAATCCAGGTAATCTTTCAGCTGGAAATGTCATTGCATTGAGTTACGTAGAACTTGTTTTGAGGAGCAAAGTACAGTAATGCAGTCAGTGACCAGAACTACTGGTAATAACTTTGCCAGAACACTGCAAAATACTTGAAAATTAAGTACTCCAACAAACCAGTTTTCTTTGGTGGTGGTGACTGTAAATTACCTCAGAAAGTCCTTTTGGGTTGGATTCTTTAGTGCCATGATAGTGTCTTAAATTATGTATTATGTGTTGGACAGGAAAGACATCAGTAGCCTATAGGATGTGTTAATAGTAATTGAGGATTGATTAGATGGAGTCTCTGCAGTGAGGGCTACTGGGAATGTCACCAAAATGACAAGAGTGGTGAATTATATTTACAAAATATTCATTTATGTTAAATACTGGTGGTCAAATATACAGAAAGATTGTGAGCTGCAAGTGGAAGGAGACTCATTTGCACTGCCTGTTGTAGGAGAGGATCCATCCACTTGTTACCCAGCACTGGATTATGAATTCTGCAGGGCAGAAATTGTGATTTATGGAAACTGAGGTCTGTGCAATGACAAAATACCATCTGCTGCTTGTGGTCAGAAGGTAGCAAATGAGTGAATGCAGTAGGTGTTCTTAACAGTTGAGGCAGATGCTACATCCATTCTAATCCACAGGAATCTGGAAAAGTTTTATTTTTCATACTCTATTTTGATTTATATTGTGCCACTTCGGCTCATGAAGATGTAAGTGAAATTTCTTTCTCAAAATATGTTCCGTGGGATTGTTTGTGGATGATCTGAGCTCAGCCTGGAAACTGAGCTTGTTCCTCTTGCTCTGATCTATAAGATGCAAAAAATATGAGAACTCTAAATAAGGGGCAAACAATGTTAAACAGAGAGGCAATGGGAAATATCTTGGCAGGCAGAGGTGTGTGGGTAGGAAGGACACAGGAAGTCACTTATATATAGAAAAAGCGAGAAAAAGAAACACAATTAAGAAAATAAACAAGAAGGGACAAAGAGACAACTAAATAAAATTCAGCAACAGGTTAAAGGCTCACTCAGAAATTACTGAGTTGAGAACATAAAGTGAGGAATCAGATGTGTGTATGGTGTGCAAAAGCCTTTCACTTGACTGAGAGATAAATAATTAGCAGGAGGCTGCTGCACTGATTAGTGTCCAGCACCTGATACTGATGATTTCTAGACAGTCCAGGCATCCTCCCAGTTTTTTGTAGCAGATGGGTTTTTTTCCATGTTCTCCTATTGTCCTGCAGGGCTTTTGTCTTATCCTCCCCAGCCTTCTTTTAGGCTTTCTCAAGGATTAAGTTTCCCACCTGAGGGACAGCTTGGCAGAGCATTAAGCAGAGGACAGTTTTGGGGTCTGTGTTCCCCTTGTAGTACAGAGCTAAGGTCGGGGTTTTCTTTTGCATGCAGGCATTGAAAGGCAGGAGATCTACTTAAAATAATGTGCACTGGAAGCTGAATATAAACTCGTAGTTCTGTTGACTTTTGTAAGAGAAACATGTTTGCACAGGTACTCTAAATGAAATAGGCTCTGGTGTTCACACACAGCCCAGCAATGAGCAGACTGCTGAAGGGGAAGGGGAATATCCTGAAGTGCTGCTGGGATGTAAATGTTGGTAATACAGCCTGGTGTATTTAGCCAAAGCGATATGAAAGTGTTAAGCTCTGACTGTTCTGTGCTGCTGAACTGTGCTCGAAGCAGCACCCAGAGAGGGAAGGACTGGTGTGTCCGTGCTGCTTTTCGCTTGCTGACATAACATGGGCTCAGTTTGGCCATTGCTTGGCTTTGCTATTGTCAATAGGGAGCATGATGTAGCTGTTAATGCTGGATTTACTTCAGTGAACCCATTTGGGAACCATGGAATTGTAGAATATCCTGCATTGGAAGGGACCCACAAGGATCATCGAAGTCTGACTCCTGGCCCTGCACAGGACGCCCAAAAATCCCCCCATGTTCCTGACAGCATTGACTCTCTTTACAGAAAAGTTACTTTTTTAAATTTAAAAGCACCTTCTTCCCATATTCCGTGGTGCTTCCAATGCCACTTGTTTAGCCCAGTGGATGGCAAAAATAAAAAGTGCTGTGAAGTCTTAACTCCTGCATTAGAGCTCTGGAGAAGAAATGGTGCAAGTCAATGTGCATAAAAATAGCCCTGTTAGGAGGGAGGGATGAGCTTGCCTCGTTGTGTGTGAGGGTGAGCACATCTGCTCTCCTGAATCATCCCGGTGAGCAGTGTGAGGAATGCAGCCTTAAAAAGTTATGTCACTTCAGGTAAACACTCCAGCCACAGGGGGAAAGATGTTTGAGCAGATGTGGTCCCTGTTCAGGCCATCTGACCCGCTCCAGGAGAGAGCAGTGCTAGAGTGTTTGTGTTTCACACTGAACCCCCAGCTGCCAGGTAGATTCTATTCCCAGCTAAAATCTTGGACATATGTGTAGGAATTAAAAGAAGTCTTGTGTTGCATGTTGCCTGTCATAAAAAAAACCAAAAAACCAAAAAAACAAAAACACAACAACTTTGATACAAGTATTTTCTTATATTAGCACAGTAGCCTGTCATTCATTATGCAGGAATTAATGAGGAACAAAGAATTCTTCTCGTCTAGCTAAAGCTAATTATTCCAAGGCACGAGAAACTGAGGTGTCTGGAAATAGGATAAGGTGGTCCTCAAGCCATTCCTCTTCCTACTGTAATATTTTCAATTGCACACAAGATTTCAATCTATACATTGTAAGCCAAAAACATATCCTGTGTTGCTCAGTGGTGTGTTCATCATATCTTATAAATTTGCTGGGTGAAGGACAGCACTTTTGATTGTTTAAAGCCTCTCTCAAAGCTCAGTTTCAAACCAAGTCCATGATGATGGAAATTGCTGGCAGCTGAGATATTCAACTGCACTGAAGCCTTGTGTTCTTTGAAGATGAGACTTTCATCAGAGATATGTAGGACACTGAGTATTTAAGGACACACAGTTTCTTCGGGTGTCTTTACGTAATATATAGAGGCCTTCATTCTGCTTGAGACCCTTGAGCACTTTAGTAAATTTGATATTAAGTAATAAATGTTATGGCAAATGTTGTTTATTTGATAAATCTAATGCCAGAAAAAGTGTTGTGTTATAGGATCAGGTAAGGAGAAGCCTTTCTTGGCTTTGTCAAAAGCTGCCTCTAATAACAGTGCCTTCTACTTTCTGGGCATACTAATGCTCCTGATATTTTTTTAAATCTAAACATATTTGTAGAGTGCTGCAAGATCCTGTGCAAAGTTCTTGGGAGCACTGTAGGCATCCCTAGGCAAATTAGTCCTGCATTAGCTATAGATCAGTCTGCTCTGCTCATTTCTCTTAATTTTATGGAGGTGACTGCTGCCAGTTGCTGCTAAGTCCAAAGCCAAGTAGTTCTGTTCCAGTTTGTTGCTGTTTTCTGTGCAATTGGATGATCACAGGTTCATTCCAGAAGATCTGATTGTTTTCTCAGGTATCTGAATTCTATTTGAAAATAGAACTGGATATATAAGCAAACTTTTCTTCTCTGATAAAATCATATTGGATTTCCCTTCTAATCAAGCAGAAGCTTTTGTAAAAAAAAATTGTGAGCAGGAGAAACACTTTCAAGAAACTATTTAGTGTTAGTCATCTGTAGTTTGATTCTACTCAAAATGCCGCAGAAGATGAACACAAACACAAAATAATTTTAATTATTCAAAATATTGCTTGCTGTGGCAGAATTGTGAGATACACACATCTCTTTTCTTCAGCTGGGACAGGATCTAGTTTTGAACCAGTGTTTGATGTCAGCTGTCCAGCTGTCCTTTGCTTCAGCTTTTCTAATGTTTGTGAGTAATTAACAGCCTCACCGAAAACCAAGTTAACAAGTCTATTTCAAAGGACTCAGAATTTGGACCCAAATAAAGAGGCACTATGCTGGTAAATGCTACTGATAGTGTCATTAAAATACATTTAAATTAAATAAGATTCTGTTGCCTAATTTAAAAACTGAAACAAAACCCAAACCATCCCTGCACAATGAAACAACTTGTTTTAAAAAGCAGCATATAATGGAACTCCTAAATTCCGTTAGGGTCACATTTATGTTCTCTTAGTCAAGCCACTTCCTCGCGATATGTGCTGTGCTAATCAATATCCAGAGAGAAAGAAATTGAACTTGCAAATGATGAGGCACTCCTTGGGTTTCTCCACTTACTCCCTAAAGCTTCACATCAAACACAGTAGACAAATCTTCATATCTAAATAATTCATCTGCAAATGGTGGGAACAAGAGGAGAGGAAAAAAAGACAACATTTTTCCATGCTAAAATACAATAATGCATTAAAATTAATCAATTTCCTCCTGCTGGGGAACAATCATTTCGAAAACATTTTAATTACCAAAACTGAATAATGGGATCAGTGTTTTTGAGAAGGTTGGATTCACCCTACTGAGCACTGGAGAATCCTCTTCACAGGAGCCCATAAAAATATTGCTGTTTTCAAGTTGCTGCTTTCAATCATTATACTTCCGGGGAGAAATTGGATTTTTTCACAGCAGCTTTTAAGGAAAATGTGGAGTGGACAACAGGCCTGTGTTAACTGTTCTGTGCCCAGACCTTGCCTTCCATGTGCTCCTGTATTTCTCTTTCTTTTGGATGAGAATTTATTGTGCATTACTTAACACCTATCTAAAGTCAAATGTTCAAGCCAAAATGTTTGGCTGCAACAACAGACAATGTTGTAAAGTTGTAAAGATAATTCTTGTATCTATATTCAGCCTCACAAGGAATGGAAACATGCAGAAATCAACCAGCCCAGTCCCTTGTCTTGGGAGACAAATGGTGTTCCAGGAGAATGGTCATGGCTATTCCATTAAGGATAATGATTTGACTTTCAAAATTTGCCGTGGAAGAACCTGCTTTTCCCTCTGGTGCAGGAGGGTCTTGGTGTCCAGCTCTGATTTCCTGGGCATTTTTCAGAGATCTGAATGTTAATCAGAGACGTGAGTCACTAATTTTAGAACATACGGTGACTCCCAAGGAATAGCCACTACCTGGCCATCTGGGAAAGTTGGAAGAGACTGTAACACAAAAAAATGTGTTTGTAGCAGTAGTTTCTGCCCATAGATGGGATATATTTTTGTCTGAAACAGTTTATGTCACTTATTTTTTTTCTCCTGTCAAACTGTGGAGGTTTTGCTTTTCCATGGCCTGGGGGGCACAGAGTCCCGTTTACTAAAAGGCTACTCAGAGAAGCTGTGGCTGCCCCACCCCTGGAAGTGTCCAAGGCCGGGCTGGATGGGGCTTGAAGCAACCTGGGATAGTGGGAGGTGTCCCTGCCCGTGGCACAAGGTGGGATGGGATGGGCTTCAAGGTCCCTTCCCAAAAAACCATTCCAGAATTCTCTGATATGGTTCTATGAAGTCCCAGAACTGAGGTGAAGGGAAGGGTCTCCTTAGGAATCCATTTCACAGGAAGATGACAGGAAGTTTTGCATGGGGTGTTAGTACTGAGAGCAAGTGAGAACTGGGATCAGAGTGAGTGTCAGTCGTGGGAGGGGCACAGGGCTTGGCAGGGATGTCCTGGAGCTTTTCTTCCACAACTGAGGACACTGGTCAGCAAAATGATTCAATAAAGGGTACCTGGGTGCCTGCTGAAGATTGAGTCACCTGAAAGATGAGTTTGCTGAAGTTGCCCTGCACACATTCCAGGAACATTTCCACTGACTGGGGTCTTCAGTGTGTGCTCAGGGTAAGCTTCCATCTCAATACTTTGCTGAATCAGGATATTAAGTTTGCAAAGAAAATTAACATAGATTCACTGAGAATGATGTAAATCTTTATGTTCACAGTAGGGCATAGAAGCAAAGTGAATATCCTGATAATAAAAGTACCTTGTAACTCGTGGAATGAACAAAGTTCCCAGAATGGTTATTACATGCTGTATTTTCTGTTTGGGATTATTGAAATAGAATTACTGAGAATTAAATTGTATAAAAGGCATTTTCTTTTTTATTTTCATAATTATTCTTTCATCCACATAAAACTTTTTTCTATCTTGAAATAGTCTTGGTTGGCACTGAAAATTGCTGTAGCATAAGTAAAACCAGTCTAATTGAGATTCATAAATCCACTTTTTAACAAGTACAATTAGGAATAGTTATTAGAGACCAGCTGGAAAACATTAGGGATGAAAATTTACCATAGGAGGTTTTTTATGTGTTTGAGACATTGTTTGATACCAAAACCTAAATTAGATCGCCAGAGAAATGAACCTGCTATTTGAAATCTAATTTGTACACAGAAAGTTAATTCTCAATATTCCTATTGATAAAAATTTTATTATTAGGTCTTAAACTGCCTGTTTTTAATGGAAGTCTGACTTTCACAATGCTTTTCCTATAATTAAAATATGAGAAGTAGCAACTTGATTATATTGAGTGCATTTGTGTCCAGTGGCTGTGTAATAAACTTTGGTGCAAGTCAATTCTATTATCTATTATGATTTTTGAAAGTAGAGAAGTTTATTGGGCTTAATTCCAACCCAACTCAATTTAAAGGAATCGTTCAGTTGGTGTGGCTGGGATGAACGTTTTAGAGCCTAAGCACAGGTTTTAAACATATTCACATACAACCACTGCAGTCTGTAAGACTCACATTTTAAAAGTCTGTTAAATAAAAGAGCTTTTGAGAAAATATATTTATTTATTAAGAATTTAACAAATAATTCGTGTTGGTTATGTCTAATGCTCAATCACACTCAGCTGAGGAAAGTATGGAAAATCCATTCTCAACTTCTGGCTGAGTTTTCACTTTACTCCTGTTGCAATTCAGGTTTTATTTGGAAAGTGCTGTTGAAACAAAGAGAGAATGCTTTTAGCCTAATGGAACTGAGTGTCTTAAAACAACTTCTCATCAGTCAGCTTTGAGGGTCTTTTCTTATTTGTGGTTAATTGTATTTCCCTCCTGGAAAATTGGACAAATCAATGTAAACACAAGAAGATAATTATTAATTTTTTAGGATAAATAGGTAAGCCATGTTAGCTATAATAAGGCATCTGTGAACAATCCAAATCAAGGATGTAAATTCACTGCAGTCAAATGTTTTACACCATTGATAAATTTGACACGTTTATTACTCATCTAATTAAATTGTGCATGCAGAGCAGGCAGGAACCAACAATGTATGCAGATGTCACATGGATATTTAGTACACTGCTGATTAAGATCAGCTCGTTTACATCACACTGGGCTGATTTGTTATGATCAAACAAAACATGTTCAACAGAAAAGAAAATGATTGAGCCAAATTCCATTCTCTGGAAGTTTGAGACTCAGTGGTTTTACCAGAATCAAGTGGGTGAAATTAGCAGGAAAAAAGGGCAGGAGTTGCCAGATGTTCTCTTGCAGCACTTGTTAGGCTGGGAGTGCTCTGGGAGCACACAGGAGGTGTGGCTGTACCTGTGGGACACCCTGCACTGGGCTGGGACAGTTCCTGGGCAGGGGTAGTGGTGTGTGCTATTCCTGTGGCCACAGTGTCCCAGGATTTGGGAGATGAGAGCTCAGGGAAGCTGGTGAGGAAGGCCAAACTGTCCATGAATTAAGTGACACTTCATGTTTAAATATCTTTGTAACAACAAACCTATTGAGACAGACGGCAGAACTCTTTCAGTTCCGGTGTTATTTGCACAGATCCCAGGCCCCACTGCCTCACAGTTCACCTGCTCTTTCAATCCCTGCAGCCACAATCAAATCAGTCCCCTAGCAGTAGGAATTGGGCTTTCCCTTTTTGTCAGCCGTCTCTACAACCCATTCCATTGTGAGGCACAAGTGAAGGGGCATCTCTCTGCCTCCTCCTTGAAAAGCCCGAGGCTGCCAAGATTTGCTGGCAGCAAAGGGAGGCCAAGGTGGGTGTTCTTCAGCTGGGTTTTGTCTCTGCCTGTATAACTCAGCTCCAGCTGTGGCCTGAGTGACATCCAGCTCTCAGGGAAGAAGGGTGCACCACAGCAAGGACTTCGTAATCAATATTTTTCTGCCCAACTTTATGAACTGGGTTATCACCTCAGAAGGTGATTTTATTTGTTAGGTAATCAAACTGGTTTGTACTCAGTCCAGAGCCATTTGTATCGGGCAATTGATTACAGCTTTTTATTCCTTCCAAATTTACTTTTTAAAGAATTGCATTGCCAGGGGCTTTCTATTTCTGGCAACACTAGAGTAGTGCCAGGATTGGGGTACACACATCCATATGTGTCAAATCCCTGCAGTAGCCTGCTTGCTTCATCGTGGAATCCTGTGAAGGCAGTTAGCACAAGGATAAATACCAGGGAAAACCTGTGCTTGCCAATAATGGAAAGCAGAGATGTAAAGACTTTGCTCATCATCTGGCTGGAAATCCAGAAACAGGAATTCTAAATGAGATTTTCTGATTCCCAGCCCTTGAGTCTCTATGGTTTTTGGCACTGCCTGAATCAGAAGAGAAAGTTTGAGACCTGAACTGGGACTGTTGAGGGTTTGTAACACAAAAAGTGGCATTTGGGAATTCCATGTGTAAATGGGCAGATCCAAGGTGCTTTACAGGGATCTTTTAGCTTAGAACCAACACAGCAACAGGCCAAAAAACAGGATGGAAATGATCTAGATGACTGATTTATGTTTAAGAAGAATAACCACAGGTTTCAGAACATTTGGGGATAAAAGCAATCCTTTCTAGGGACTTTTTTGTTTCCTACTTTCAGAACTATCAAGGAACCTAGTAGGATTTCAGGCCTTTTATTACTTTGAGCTTTGACTTCTTGAGAGTGTAGGGGTCTGCTTGGTTCACTGGACTGCGTCTAAAACAAGAATCTTCCTTTCTGGCCCTGCAGCCAGGAGGAGACAAGGAGATTGCTGATAAGAAGTTGATAATGCTTTCGTTTATACTAGTAGGTTCTTTTAGAGCTAAAAAGCTGATGTAATTCAGCAGAGACACCATTAACTTCAGCAAATTTAAAGCACTTCTATAAGAGAGCATGAAACTCATCCCATGATTTGATTTTGCTGCTGTATTTTCAATCTGGTTAGGAGTTAACTCAATAATATTTTCCAGTCAGCTCCAAATTAAATGCAAAATCTTTGTTCTTCAACTGAATAACTTCTAACTTAGAAATAGCCAGAAATATCCTTCCCTGAACATCCTGTACCTGGAGGAAATGTTGTGCCTCACGTGAGGACCATGTTTTGGGCCACTGGTAAAAGAATATCCTATGGCTTTGTCTCGGAAAATACACTCATTTTAATCTGAAACTCTGCCATTACCCCTCATAATTCACTTCCATACAGAACTTAAAAAGCACTTTAGCTCTTTCTAGTTTTTAGCTTGTATTTTGGTCTCTTTTTAGTACAAATTCCCAGCCTATTACTGTAAGTTTGTCAAAAGAAGTTGCACATATTCCTATACTCTTTGTGTTTCCAGGTGCTCCTCCTTCCTTGTGCCCCACACACTCTCAGCCTTCCCAGGCTTTACAATGCTCTTTAAAATTTAGATTTTGTCCTGGTCTACTTTGATGATTTTATTGCCTCAATGAATTCTTCAGTGGTGCAGAGGAAATGAGCATTTAGGACAAAAATAAGGAAGGCACCTGAAAGGGACCGTTCCAGTTGCTTTAGGTGTACGACTTCGGGTGGAAATGTCATTACTGAAGGTCTTCCTCTTCTTCGGAGTTACAATTTTTTTCCCCTGACACTGCTCTCATTTTATTATGAACTTTATCTCAGTAATCAAATCCAGCCCAGTGTAAGACATGAGGTCTCTTCTTGCTGTGGCCAAGTTCACATGCATAATTCCTTTTAATATAGCAGCACATCAAGAGGAAAATGCACCGCTTGGTGCTCTCAAAACCTCAGCTTCAATATTAAAAACCACATTCCTGGAGCAGTTGTACATGGATCTGTCTGGTGTCAGAACATGGAAAAGCACATTTTCCAGTCATTTAAAATACATCAGTCAAACCATATCTGAGTGTACCTGCTGGCTTCACTGACCCTCCTGTTTTTAAGAAACAACTGGTTATTTGGATATAAATGTAGAACTGACTGACAGGATGAAGACTTCGGATTTACGTCATTTACACTTTCTTTTGAAAATGAGGACGTGCTTTGTAGGGATAATTTACAGTGAATTATCTCTGAACCATCCGCTGGAACCTTGGAATATTTTGAGTGATGCTTTTCTGGTCATCATTAAAAACTATTTCGAATGGAAATCCTCTGTTATGGGAGAGAAATCTTGAGGAAAATTATGGTCTTAAAAGTTCTTCATGTAATTAGAAGGACTGTTGTCAGGTCTGAGCAGGGGAGTTTCGGGAGAAAATAGGACACATACATTTATATATATGAAAGAAATTCCCTGTGTGTGTATATATATATAAAAATTGATTCTTCAATATATTTTATTTTCTGGAGTTTTGGTTCCATGGTATTTCCTTTATTTGGTTAAAGAAAGGCCATTATTTTCCATATTGCTGACAAAACTGCTCATAGTAGGTATATATTTAGGTATAGATGGTGGAAGGCACATGACAGCAATTAGAATATCAGCAGCTTCCTGTAGATTTTGGGGTCAGTATTCAGTTGTAGGATTAATGTAAAATCATGTCTTTTTTTCTAAGCACATACCAGAATAAAAAAACCAAACGATACCAGCAGCTGAAAGTTATAATTACCACATGAGACCTTACCATAAACAGTAGGAATTTTCTGGGTTTTGAAGGCTTCTAAACTTCTGTCTGAGGAGCTGATGACCTTTGCAGTGTGCTTTTCTCAAGCAGCAGAGAAAGGTAAATTTGCCCATGACAACTTTAAGTCATTTCTGATCACAGGGAGAATATTTCTCAAATTTATATGACAAAGCTGTGCTGAGATCTTGAAAATGTTTCTTTGGTTACCAAAAGCTCCTTGTTTGAAGCTGCTAATGGTGCTGTGCTAAAGTCTCAAGTTCTCTCAGTGTTCTCTGCACCCCCAGGAGGTTTTGCAGAGCCCTCAAACATTCCATGAAAATGTGACAGCCAGGGCTGCACAGACACAGCTCAGGGGAGCTCTCTGGAACTCTTCATATTCAGCTGATGGTCTTGCATTATTCCGAGCTGGAGGAAGCTGCTTCCTCCTCCTCCTTCTCTTTCTCCTCTTCTGATAATCACCACAAGATGTTTGGTGTTTCCAAAGAAGGCTGAGTCGCACTGCCTGCTTCAGTCAATTCTTTGCTTCTCGTACTCTTGATGGAATGTCATTCAATATCAGATCTCGATTCAGTTCATTGCACAGCAAAGATTGCACTGTGTTGTTTGGAAGCATCTTTTTTTCCTGGGGCAAATGCATCACATTGTGCAGGATTGGCAAAAGCTCCTGTTTTGTGTCTCTCTCTAGCTTGCAGGCGTGGCTCATCCCACCCTCTGCTGCTTTCCAGTCTGTCAGAGGCACCATTGTCCCATTTTTTACCATGGAAAATACCTCGAAATGCCTTTGATGAGAACAAAGAATAGCCAAAGCTATGTGGCTGTGTTAGGGCAGGCTGGATGCAATATGAACCTCTGAGATTGGGATGAGACTTCAGGTAGGATGTCCCATGAGGTTTTTTTATCATGGAACAAGGACAGAAGAAAATTAGTGGATCTTTGTTTACATTGGGGCAAAACTTGTACTGAGGCAGCAGCTCAGGGGAAGGAGTGTAACTGAGAGAAACCAGAGGAAAGGGAGCTGGTGTCTTTTTTATCTTCTTCAGCAGATGTTCTCAGTCTTATTCCCCATTTCAAAATGGGGAATATTTAATATTATTTATAACTTCTATATTATTCCCCACTCTAGAATGGGGAGTACTCAGTCATTCCCAGGTTAGTCCATGCAGGTTCTGAGGAGGGTCCAGTCTGAGTGAATAAAACGGAAGTGTGGATTCTGACAAAGGGGCTCTCCTGGGGTGGATTCTTGGCAATACTTTGCCATTTGGACATCTACAGGAAAGCACTTAAATATGTGCTTATTTTTAATAGATCCATAAATCTGTTAATGTCAAAGGGAAAAGTGTTGTAAATTTGTGAACTCCTGAACTGAACTCTGATCCACACAGAATCTGACTTGAGAGAGATCTTTGCAAACAGAGCCATCTAAAAATCATAAAGAAATCCCAAGGCCACAAAAAGATTTGCAAGAGATGTAACTTTAAAATCACAATGTCTTAATCTTAACTGAATGATGGCAACTGCATCACCAAGCTGCTTGAAGTTTGTTTATCCTTTGTTTCACATGCCCTATCCAAAAAAATATGTGCTCAGGATCTGATCTACCCTTGACTTGCCTGAGCACAATATGATAAAAAGCAGCTTCCTGTGAAATCTCTCCATCTCTTTATGTTGAAAGGACATTAATTTATGACTTCACATTCCTCTTACTGTGACACATTCCCTGCTTTGTGCCTTGGACAGAGAGGAGCTGTGGAGAGCTCCTCTCCATCCTCCGTATGCCCAGCCTGGAGGCAGCAACTCCCCAGGACTCTCCATCAGGGAGTTCTGGAGCCTTTACTGGGAAGGAGGCAGGTTGGGACTGAGATAATTCTTGGACACTAAAGAAATTAATCCTGAACTTATGCACCAAGCGATCCTAGACCAAAGCCTTTCTGTTCCATGCCTTATAATGATTTGAGTGATCAGAATACAATGGAAACTCTGTGATATATTTATTAATATCTTCCCCATAATTAATTCTCTTTAAAATATTACTGCCTCCCTTTTTTCAGGCCTGCTGTTTGTAGATGACCTTGTCTTTCTTCTTTTCAGCTGTGCCCATACACATCACTTGTAGCTTCCCACTGTAGAGCTATAAATCCTCAGCACCACTTGCAGACAAGAACAGATGATTCAGTCCTATCTGGTGCATTAATGTACAATCAAGCAGAACTTAAACCACAAAGGAAGCCTTGTTGCTTGTGTCATCCCAAGGCATGAGGCAGGAAGTAGAGAGACAATGCTGGGCATTTACTTCACAGATGAACAACTTTTGATCTTGCAAATCTTTATACGTTTGCTTTTGTGTAATTCTTACATAAAATCTTGCATGGCTGCTGCACCATCACTGAGTTGCTCTGTATGCAGTACATCCTCTTTCTATGTTCCCTGTTTGGAAAGCTAAGCACAGCCTTCATGAGGGATTTGGAAGAGCTTCAGTGACTGCTGTGCACCATGAATTTGCTACTTTTTTAGCCTGTATTTTAAGCTGAAATTCAGGAGAAAGTATCTTCTTCTTTTATGTGCTTTGTGGTGTCACCTTCAAATCATCTGTAACTGGCCTGTGAAAAAGGATCTAGAAGTTTGCCAGACAGAAAACTTTTCCTCACCCAATTTCTTTTTGCATTTATTGATGATTTATTATGCTGTAAAATGTCCTCATTTGCACCCTGACATACTCTCCTCCCTTCTCATAAAAAGAAAAATCTTCAAGACCAGTTTTTAAAAATTTATAAGTGGAGGAAAGCCTGAGACTTGTGGGGAACAGGATTTGCTCAAGTTTATACAGTAAATCAGTGTCAAGTGACAAGCAGGGCCACTCTAATCCACTAGAATCAGTCCAGATCATTAGTTTATTACAAACACTCTTTAAAGACATAAGCAGGGTATTTATTCTTTCAGTTCTTTGCTCTATGTTAGCTTATGTTTTATTGAGAACATCCAGCTCAATGAAACCATGTGCTTTTAGTGGACGTTCCTGGCATAGAAATATGTTGTCAATGCTCTATTGATCTACCTGGACAAGCCAGTCCAACAATGCAGTGTAACTTTAATTTCTTTTGATAGTGCTCTTTTTTGACTCTGCATCTTCAGAGACTCAGTCTCCATGCCTGATTAGTGTTGTAAATTCTTATATTATCTTTCCATGTGACGGAAAGTTCAGATACCTGTTAGAGAAACTATATAAAATCTTTATCTTGCCTCCATTCCTACAGATTTGAGCAATGCAGGACCTTAACACCTTTTAGATCCTTTCTTAAAAACATTATTTACTTTCTCCGTGGTCCTTCCAATATAGGAGCGGTGGGGATTTCAGGCTGTATTGAATTGACAGAGTTTATGCAAGAGCAGTGTACTCCAAAGCAACTTTGCAGTCCATCCATTGAAATTTTGTCTTTTTTTGTCTCATATCCATGTAACAAATTGTTGCCATTTCCTTTTCAAGAGAGCAGATGGTTAAAATAAAAGCCAGTGAAGATCAATGCATAATTTTTTGTGTAACTTAACATCCTGGTCTAAATGGTGGCTTTGTCTCCTGACACAGCACTTCTCTTCTTTCATTTCCTCTGAATATTATATCATAACAAATGTGATGCTTCTTGCAGCATGCTTTAATGTGGAAATCCCAGTGTTAAAAATCAATGAAGTTAATTAGTAGTGATGAATGAGCGAACATTAATTGCCAGACTGGCCATTAGGATTGCAGGCAGTCAGAGCTGTCAGAGGGGTTTAACTGCTCAGCCTCAATTCAGATTGTTTGTTGCACTGTAGGCAGTTTGGTTAGTTTTATCATAATGCTAATTAAATGCCTTGAATAGAAATGTTAATGAAGGATGTAAGTTATATATCACCAGATCTGCAAAAATCTATCAGGGTATCTTTTCTCTTTGTTAAATTAACACTGCGATTGTCCCACTCTGTGTGATGATGGGTCAGTCTGGAGCAGCACAGTTGACTTCATTAGAATTATTTGAATTTACCACAGTGTGACTGAAATAAAAAACCTGTCAGTTGTGATTTATTTGCTGACTTGCTGTGCCTCAGATTCTTCTTACTATTCACTGAGTAACTCTACAGAGTAAACAACCGGGGTATGAAAGTGACTTTTCCCCCGCTCCAGTACCACAAGCGATGAGGCAGAGCTGCGCAGTTACTTGTACACGAGGATGGAACAGATCCTGGCTCTGTGAGCAATTAATACTGATTTTTTCATTATCATTTCCTGTCTATCCTTAGCATCAGTGATATGCAGGGCTTTCACACAGTGTGACCGTGGCAAAGTTTGATAATGTCACAGAGCTTTAAAAGGCACCCCTTCCCTTTCATTATGTCATGAAAGAAGAGGAATGCCCAATCCCAAAGAAAACCCTTTTCTTCTTGCATGACATAACCTCTTTCGTATTTGAAAGTGTAGTGCCAGAAGTTGAATTGCTTGCTATTTAATCTTTACTAGAAGCAGCACAATTTAGCCTTTGGAGGGGAGGAATTGAAGAACAGAAACAAACAGAAATACACGACTGTCTTTCTGGTACAGATAGCTATTAATGGACTCTGAGGCAGGCCAAGCTCTTGCTCAGAGCACAGCGGTTTTTTATAAACCAACAGAGGGCTTTTGGTCTTTGTGGCATTACGCTTTCCTGCTTCTAAACAAAAAAGAAATAAAGCTTGTGTTCAGTCGATGAAATGTAAACTGACTTTCTCTAAAAGGAAAACTCTTGCCCTCACAGTGGGTTGTAGAGTTACTTTCCAAACTGAGACGAGGTTACCAAATTTTAAGTCAGATAAATTATCAAATATTCTGAGAATTCTGATTTATACTTTTTTTCCCTTGTATCTCCACTTGCCTGATGTTTTCCAGCCAATATATTTGAGTAGAAGGGCATATTTATACTCTGGAAATGAACCTTCCCATGTCAGCAGTTGGGCTGGGTGGGCTGTGACTCACAGCCAGAATTAAGTGTTTGTTCTGAGAAGCCCAGCTCGGTGTGGTCAGGTCACAGCTGGAGCACGTAAATTCTAATGCAGAAATTATAACTTATTCTCGTGGCCTAAATTAGTTGGCAAAGCATCTGAAAATTAAGAAATCAACATGCTTCAGTTACTTGCTGGGTTTGAAAATCTTTCTCTAGCTACTGCCTATGTCCAGACTCCCACCTCATGGAAGAGCTGTCCTTCCACAACCTGGATAAACAGGGAAATCCCTAGGCAGGTTTTCCCATCAGGCTGAGAAAAAGAAGGTTATGAGCTGAGATTTCAGAGATCTCTCATCTTTCCCTTTCCTTGTTTAAAAAAATAACAAAGGAGAAAGTTAAACATAAAAAAATGTTCACATAATACTAAGAGCAAAGAAAACTAGGATTGTGAAATAAAAAAGTTAAACCTATTTGTTGTGTTGGAGTGACATGATCTTTGAGGTCCCTTCCAACCCAAGCCTTTCTCTGATGATTTCTATGATCCTGATTTTTAATTTCTGATTCTGATTTTAATTTCCATTCTCTCCAAATGGATGTGTATCCAGCTTCCTGGGCACTGCAAGTGAATGACATTTAATCCTTGGTGCACTAGAGCTTGTCTGAAACTGTCCTATAAGTATTATAATAAATTAATTAGAGTAGACATTTTAAAACCAATCAATTTTGATGTAATTATCATGTTGGTGGACAGAACAATGAATCCTGAACAGCTTTTGTTTTATTTATATCAAACGCCAATATCTTAAAATAGATTCTCTGAGTAGCAGACAGGTTCTTCCTGTGGTTTCCTTTTGCATGGGGAATTATTCTTGGGATGAGCTTTGTTCAGTTCCTTTTGGGCTGGAAGTGCACCAGACCCAGCAGTGGCTGTGACAGCCAAGAGGGAACCAAGGAGACCCTGCCAGGTGTGACAAGTGCCATGAACTTCTTCCTTCTCCTCCTCCTCCCAAAGGCAAAATCCAACTTCTTTGGTCCTTGGCACTCAGCTCTTCTGCTAATACTGGCACAAGCTCATTTTGGGTAGGATGACGTGGTAGCCACACATGTACAACATGAAAGGAGCAGGGAAAAACATTTTGGAGATGATAAAAACACCTCAGCATGTTGTGTGTAAAAACAGGGCATGAAAAGATAAATTTCCAGGTTTAGGTCTTGGAGCAAATCTTTGTTTTGGATGTGTTTGGCTTTAGGCTTGTGCCACACAGATCTCACGGAACAGAGACAGCAAATTCCTGACCCAGCCGTGGTCTCTGGCTGCAGGAAGGATTACCTGGAGCACATCTCTGCAGCGGCCAAAATGCAGATTTATTGCAGCTGTGCTGCATCTTGTCCTGCAAAATCAATCAGTCAGTGGGGCCTTATTTCCTCTACAGTTGTTTGATCTGTTCCTGTACTGGCAGGGAACATGAAATCTATGGTTCAGCACAGACCACTGGAGAGAGCAGCTTCCTGAGCTTTGTCTGGAGTGTCTCAGGCACAAAGACAAGTGGGTGTGCTCTGCCCCTGAAGAGGATCAGCCCTGATGTCCCCAATACCTTTTGCATTTTGCTTTCCCTTATCCATAGAAGCTGCCTCAAATGTTGATCACCCACCAGTGTGAACCAAAGAGGAAACTGTCATCCATTTCAGTGGGGGTGGACAACACTCCTAATATCCAGTATTTTTCACCTGCAAGGTTTGGAAACATGGGATGGTTTTGTGGAGCTGTTTTGTCTAATGGCAGCTGGCCAGACTTGCTCAGAAAAAGTTACAGATTTTTCTCAGCAGTGAATTGTGCTGACATAAGTAGGCAGTGTAAAAACATGTGAAAGACAAGGCTTTGCTTTTTTTTCCCCTCCCAAGACTGGAGAAAAAACTAAAAAAGGATTTCCTACTGCCCTGAGCTAAACTGGGTACTGTGGGTCCTGTGCTGGTTGAGTTGCTGCCCAGAGTTCTCCATCTGTCCCACTGGAAGTCTACCTGAAAGGAATGAAAGGAACTATGAAGGACACAGGAAAGAAAAGCAACCAAGGAGCATTAAAAAGAAAATAGGGAAATCTGACATTATGATAAGAAATATTTTGTCAACTCCCACGTGAAAATCTATTCAATGATTTTTCATTAGGCATCTAATTAATATACTTTTTATTTAGAGGGTTAGCATGTTGCTATACAGCAAGATTTTGAATAATTTAGGTTTAAAATATGATTTTGCCGGTCAGTAATGAACAGAAAGCAGGCAACATGATCAGAAGAATACGTTTCCTGAGCAAAGGTCCATGTTTCTCCCTCTCAGGATAGTTGAGCAGTGCACAATCACAGACATAATTCCAACAATAAACTGCCAGTAGAGCTCACACTGTGTGTACATTCCAGTGTGTTGATGCCTTGATAAAGCCGTCAGATGAGAGAGCAGGTTAAAATTTCAGATTGTGACATTTCAGTGGGAAATCTTTTTTTTTTTCCCCAGGGAAAAGTGATGTTGGTTTTGGTTCACGTCTTCACCCCAGGTTTGCACTGAGCAGAGCAAACAGTTGGATGGGTTAAGGACAGCCACAGCTTCGTTCTCTTCTGCTGGGCTGCAGCACAGAGCAGGTGCTGGGGGATTCCCCTGGAGATTCAGCTTTTCTTGTGCGGTACCTCTGTAACCCTTTCTCCACATCAGGCAGCTGTTCCTGGCTCTCACCCCTCACAGTGGTCATCTCCTTATGAACTCTCCCAAACAGAGCTCTGGACTGTGGCGTTCGTTGAGGCTCAGTTTGGATAAATGGCTCAGGGGTGAGGGTGTCAGTGCACTTCCCTCCACTGACCGATGGCTTCCACTTAGGTCAGGCCCTGGAGACACTTTCTAGATGTGGTTAATGTACCGGAGCACGCCACAGCTCTAAGACACTGCCTCCCTTCAGCAGGACTGGATGAATTAATACTTTCTAGTGTTAACTTAGTATTAACTCTACAGAAAGTTGGATTGCCTTGCTGGTGTTTTAGTTAGTTTTAGTTTTGCAGTCAAGCAGATAGACACTCACCTGTTCCATTTGCCTGATTCCATCAATTAGGCAGTGATTGGCAGGTGAGGAAGTCACAAAACCAACTTTTTCTGCCTCCTCATTACTTCAGTGTGAAATCGTTCTTCTAGAATGTGTCATTCCTCCTGTGGGGACTCCAGGAAGGAGTCTTTCCACACCATGCTATATTGGGTATTTGAATATTCTTACACATTTGGCTTAAAGTGATGGCTAATAAAAAATGGCTAAAAAGTGGGTTTTTTCTTTAAAGCAGCTCCTAATCAATAAGATTTTGTTTTGCCAAGTGATTTAATGTTCAAATGGCATTATTACAAAAAACTCACCACTTGCTTGAAGTAAGTGCCTGTTCCTTGTCGTGTCGAGTACCTCCTGGACATTTGTTTTGATCCTTTTCTTAGTAAAAAGTACTTCTGCTGCTTCAGATTCTGCTTTTACGCATACAATACTTCAATGAAATATTCCATGAGATAGAAAAGACATCTGTCCATGTAGATTTGAAAGGAGACAAGGTTGCACCTTGAACTTACAGAAGCTAAACACCATAATTAAATTACAGAGTCTGTGCCGTGGAAATATAGATTTATGATAACACAGCAGTAAAGTCTTTTCTTCTGGAAAGTAATCCATTTAAAGAGCTCACTCATCTCATCTGGAACAATACTTATTGAAAGATTCAGACCTCAGTTCATACATCATCCTTAATTTATTCTTATCTAAACTCTGCCACATTCTGTGGGATAAGGACAGGGAGAATTTGAATACATGATGCTTAAACAAAGGTTTAAGTTTACCTGGGAGCCATCACCCACCTGAGCTCCTGATTACAGATGTGTTGTCTGAAGAGCATTATAATGGCAGCAGAGGAGCAGAATTGAGGACCACATGGGATGTGCAAGAGAAGAAAGAAAAATAGAAAAAGTATTCTTAATATTCAGGAGTCTGAAGAAACAAAGAAATATTTGGAGCAGATTTCACAACAGACGAGCTCTCCTAGAAAGTATTAAAAATGTATGATTGAAAACTGGAATGCCAAATAATGAGTCTGTTTACAGCAGGGGAGGAACAAAGCCTGACAAGGAAAGTTCATGAGTCAGCACTTGCTGATAGTCCATGAGGGGCTTTGGGAACCAAATTTTCCAGGACTGAGGGACCAGTGTTGTCATCCCTGATGCAGCAGAGCAGCACTGACATTTTGAGGGTGGGTAACAAAGACACCAGAAAGGCTGATTCAGGTTCCTGCTCTGTACTTTGAAGGGCAAAATGTTTTTTGATTTCAGGACTCTTAAAACCCAGATTTTGCAGACAGTGGTGAACAGGGTGATAACATCCACCACCAGATAATCATTTATGGATCAGGGAATGGTATTCTCTTGTTCCCCATTGACATTTTTCCACTTAGTGGAGGCCAGGCACTTCTGTCCAATACTGAGACCCTCAGTGTGGCTGCCAGTGTTGTTTTATAAGCAAGGGAAGGAGTGAAGGCTTCATTTACAACAACCTGCATGGAAGTTCCTTGGCACCTTTGTTGGCAGCAAAAATTACTTGATCAGCCGTGTACGTTCTGAAAAGGAGCAAATTAATATCTGGATTTTACTCCTGTCAGGAGTTTTGTGCTACAGACAGATAGTATTAAAAATCTATTTTTACATAATAATTTTTTTAAGTGCCCATTTTTCTATTTGTTTCTTTGGGGAAATTTTTTGGAAAGCATTGTGCACCATTTCAAGCTGCTGCATGAGTTAAGTGCTGAGATCCTAGAGGTTTTGTTTTTAAGGGAATTTTAATGTAACCAAAATTTAATTTTGTGATGCTATAGTTTTGATAATAATTTACAGTGAAATTTTAATCTTATAAACCACTAATAAAATGCACCTTTTTATCCCAGAAAGTTTTATTTCTATATGCTACAGTCCAATTACATGTTTTAGCTGTGAATGTATATTTCCTTGCTGTATCTTAGAGTGCAAAAATAAATGTAATTAAATTTTAGTCAGTCAAACAAGCTTAACTAGAGCATTTTCCAGCAACATGCTCTAGAATTTAGTTTTCCAAATAAACTCAGTGTGTCATTGGTGTCCAGAGAGGATCGATAGAATGGAAATTGCAGTTTCCATCTAAGTGCTGCCATGTTTTATTGCTCACCCATTTCCAACCAGTCCCCTTTCCCCTGCCAGACCGGGCCCATGGCCATGCCGAGTACATGGAATATAGGGAAACAGTGAGGGAATATCTACAAATAATGCACAGTTCGTGTTCCCTTTCCTTTCTGTGTTTCCCATCCCTCTCTGGCCAGGTCCTGAGCTGCTTTGTCTCCCCAGGGAGCAGGAAATTCCCTAAGGGTGGTCAGTGTTGGGAAGGTTTGGACTTGAACTTTGCAAGTGTCACTTGAACAATATTGTGGAAGCAGAGGAGTTGCGTTCATCTTCTTCAAGAGATTGTGATTTCATCCACAGCCCTGCAGTCTGTGACTGGTGCTGCTTGCTGGGGGAAGGCGGGGATAGAATTCCTGGGGGAATGGGAGAAATGCCCTGGCACTGCTGGACCAGGGATGGGATTTGTTGACTTGTCCACTGGATTCATCACATTTCTTTAAGATGCAAGTTGTGGCTCAGAAGCTCAAGAGCTAACCTTGAAGTGTATCTGAATATTTGTGTGTACTTCTCACCTAGCCAAGCTCACCCTCAGCCGGTTTTGGTACAACGATGAGGAGTTAATCTGGAGAAGCAGCTGGCAGGAAGCTGCTCTGTGGCAGCACAGGCTGCAGAGGAGGGGGTGGATGGGCCCAGACAGCCACTTTGGGACTGCAGTCTCTTTTTGGTGTGATATTACTTGATTTCACATTAATGGGAGCAACTTGTGTGCATCAAACACAGATTAGACTTTACAAATTCGTTTGCTGTCTCTCCAGCTCTCCCTTGCCCCAGCCATATTCCATATTCTGGGAGTATTTTGTTTGATTTGTCCCCACACAAACAGAGTGGAGCAATCTCTGCGAGGCCGAGGCCAGCAGGGCTCTGCTCACTGGAGGCTTGGTTTCTGGTCTAAAGCAAGTAGATCATATTTCCAGTGCCGAGGCTCTCAGGGTATTCACAGGGTGTTAATGATTTCACGTGAAGCTCAATGCAGTCTAAGGGGAGACCAGGCTCTAATTATTTGATCCCTGCCCAGTTGCATACTGAGTACTGCACCAAACCCAGGGAAACCTTCCACTACTGTTATCTACTCTATTTAGTCTAAATTAATTTGAAGTTAAAGTCATTGCCAAGATTTGAGTTCACTGGAGTTTTTCTCAAACAGAATGAAAATTAAGACAAACACACAGAAATTCTTTCTTCCCCGAGGCCTGCATTTATGATGCATTTTTCCAGGTTCCCCATTGCTGTTGTTGAGATCCAAGTTCTTTCACCTGCCCGCTGCAGTGACTTATCGGAAGAGCAGATTCCTGAGCCTTTATATACTCCTTGCTTTTAATCTGACATTTATTTATTTCTCATTTGATACTGATAGACTTTGGCTTCTCTTTCTAATGAACATTGGATAGGGGGTGGTACATATTTATACACCCTTCTGTTTGTTCCAAATTTTGGGCCATCTCTCTTGTACTCTGGTGAAAAGAATCCTCTCCTTGCATTGTAAGGAATGAGAGTCCCACTGGAAACTCTCCCTCGCTTGGATCTTCCAACCCTTATTGTGATTCATTGTGGAACAGCAGCACAGAGGAAAACTGTAAATTCCTGTGGCATATTGTGGGTCAAATCTATTTTGAACTTTCCAGAGACCAGGATACGTTTTATGTTCTGAATTTCTCATTGTGAGACTTCTTCCTCAGCTGTTGAAAACAACTTCAGGATTTTGGGAAGGGAAGTTGTGCTCCTTGTCCTGGCTCTAAGAGTTCCATACAGCCCTCAGACCTAAGCTGGGAACCTGACAGGACATCCTTCCAGTGATGGGGAGTCACACTCATCAAAAAGCATTTTAAGTGTTAGGAATAGGTGGGAGTAGAGGGGGAGAGGCTGCCAGCCAGCACTGTCCTCATTATGCTGACCAGTGTTTGCATTTTTCATTCAGGAAGAAGGGAAATGTTTAATCAAGTACTGTGCACATGCTCTCCCTCACTTTTTCTCTGTGTCTTTGAAAGAGTATGAAAAATGCATAAGTTGGACAGTGATGTTTGACAGATTATCTCTTGTATCCCTTGGGAACGAAGAGATTTTGCAGTTGGGCTTCCTGACGTGTTATTTAGCAGAACAGACAGACCTTGAGTCCTTTGGTTCCCACTTCCCAGGCTCCTGGAGTACAACTGAAGTACATGCTGTAGCAACATCGTTCTCCTATACATGGGAAAAAGCATTATCAGATAATTAGACTATGTCATGAAGATGTAATAAAAATCCTTAGGAAATTAATTATGGCATGTGTACAATACCTACTTTACACCACAACATTTTAGCCATTTAAAATAAGGTTCTTTCTAAACAGCAAAAGCAATTAGTCTGCTTGGACTGATTGCTGGCCAATTTTTGTAATGCAAGACTTTTTTGATTTATGGGAGTAAAAAAATTGAGAAGGGGAAGGGTAAAATTCCATCGTGGCTGTTCTTAGCATGAAAACTATCGAGTTCTGGAGCTGTTTTTTTCTGTGGTGCAGCTCACTCTTGCTTCCTGCTGTCCTGAGTTTGAAACTTTTAATGCATTATCCTCACAAGTCTTAGCACTGATGCAATAATATTTACTAATATCTGCTATGTTCAGATACAGAGTTGGATGGTATTTTTTATGTTAAATCTCTTCCTCCTTAAGGAAAAATTATTCAGGCTGAAATATCCATGTTCTTTTCGGCAGCATCTTGGCTTTTGAAATAAAACCTCCTCTGAAGTCCCTGGTTCCATAACTTTTACTTTAATAACAGTAAGCCAGAATATCAGCAGTGGAAGTAAAGCGGGAAATGCAGCGTGTTCCTGGAATGGCCACAACCTCCAGGGCTGAAACAGAATTTCTGCTCTTGGGCTGGGTGCAGCATGGATCCCCTGCTCCATGCCTGACTTAAAACAGGTCCATTGGTTCTGCTGAAGAGCTTGTACTTGGGAGTGTATTTAAGCATCTGATTGAATCCCAGCTCATCTTGGCAGTTAGGAAGTCTTTACAACACTTTTTGGGGCTACAAATAACTATGAAAATTTCCTGCAACAGGTCCTCTCTCTCCACAGGTTGGTGTTGTAGCGAGACCTTGAGGAGCTGAAGGGAATTGTGGTCACGTATCAGGCAGAATTTTCAGCAAGTGAGGAGCAATGAATGCATCATAACTTTGATGGTGGTGCCAGCCAGCTTTAGCTGTGGCTCATTCCCCTGCAAATTCTCTCCCACTCACAGCCCATCATGATCTCCCCTGTCCCTGTCTCCATGGGTGTTCTGCTTGCCTGCGTTTCTTCAGGAGAGGACACTTTTACTTGGCTTCCCCCCTCTCTGCCTGCATGACCCAGAGCAAGGCTAGGGCTTCACAATGCCTTTTCTTTGGTAGAAAGGGAAAAAATATTGAGTAAGTGACACGGAAGAGGAATTGCTAGGCATATTAAGCAGAGAGTGATTGCTGACAGCATGCATTTTGTAAAAGGGGAACCTGCACAAAATGAAATACAAACTTTGCTGCAATTTAGCTGTTAATTTAATGTATATTACAGGGTTTTCAGGTATTAGATTGTCTAGAGACTACCCAGCTTAAATTTTTTTACGGTTCCCATGATATACTTGTGGTCTTTCTATTTCAGCTGCATGTTAGAGTGACTTTTTAAGAGCATGTAATGACAGGACAAGGTGGAATGACTTAAAACTGGATGAGATTAGATTAGATATTAGGAAGAAATTCTTCCCTTTGAGGGTGGGGAGGCCCTGGCACATATTACCAGAACAGCTGTGGCTGCCCCATCCCTGGGAGTGCCCAAGGCCAGGTTGGACAGGGCTTGGAGCAGTGTGGGATAGTGGAAGGTGTCCCTGCCCATGGCAGGGGGTGAAACTGAATGGGCTTTAAGGTCCTTCCAACCCAAACCATTCTGGGATTCTGTGATTCTATGCTGAACTTTTTCTTGTCATATCAGGCTTGTCCTATCCCTGGTATGGGTTGAGAGGGAATTATTCTAGAAAAAATATTTACCTTTTCTTCAAGAAAAACGTGATCAGCCCTGTGAATTCTGTGGTTTTCTTCCAGTCTCATGGTTTTCTCACTGCTTGTGAAAAGCTCTTGAGCTGCTCTGTCATAGAATGTGACAAAGCTGAACTGCTCAGGTCTCTGTAATTTATACACTCTTGCAGAACTGTGTTTGATGAAGTTTATTGATGCTTTCTGTGCCCACACTGTGCTCAGCACTGAACAAGTGCAAGTCCTGCCTCAGTGCCTGATTCCCACTGCTTCCCTGGGGAGGGGAATGTGGAGTCCTTGGGCAGTGCAGGGCAGGTGTGCAGGAGCCTTTGCATGACAGAGCACTGAGAAAATACTGTGTGCCAGGAAACAAAAAATGTGTCTGGTTTTCTGGGAGGTTAATGAGTCAAAGAGGCTGCGAGGCAGGGAGCAGAACACTGAGCCAGGGCTGGGGAACTGAAAATGGGAAATAACAGGAAACAAGAAGAGAGATGGAGGCAGAAGCTGTTCTGTGACGAGAGGGTGAGAAGGAACAGGTTCTCTGAGTCCCCTGATCTGTGTTATATTGGAGAAACTTGAGATTTGCATCACTGCAGAGCATTATTACTGTGACCTGATAGATCTTGGTGTTCCCTATCTGTTATTGTGAAGTCTCCTGTGTGTCACTTTGGTAACAGAGGGGCTTATTCAGCAGGAACACTTGACCCAAAATCAATGGCTCCGACTTGAGACTGTAAATTAAACAGCTTTTGACCAGAGCTGAAGATTTTGTACTGCACAAGTGAAAATTCAGATAATGGCTATTCTATGAATAATTTAAAAGCCAGATGTCAACAGACAAGCTGGAATGGAGGAAACACAGTGATCATTTCACTATCACTCCATGACATTCACAGGTACTTGGTTGTGGTGCCTGCCAGGTGAGATATTCCCTGAACACTTTTAGTTGGACATTAACATTGTATATTGGAATTGCTAACAGGGGTGGTACAACACTTAAAAAAAATAAAAAGTTTTTTTTTAGTCTGTGTGGTTGAGGTGAAGCCAAAGGAAGCTGCTGACATATTTGCTGCTATGGATTTTGACAGAAAATTTGCAGGTTCACAGTCTTGGAAAGTGTTAAGTACCCAGCTTGTCTCAGCTCCATGAATCTTCCCAGGAACTCAGTGTGTTGCAAGACAACTGTAAACAGCTTCAAGGAACCTTCAAGCCATCAGTCGGGGCATGTTTGAAGCCACACAGGTTTTTTTAAAATATTGTTTAGTGATGCCAAAATTTAAAAGGCTTTAATCAGTAATTTAGCTGTAATATTTCGCCTGGTGTAGTTCTGTTATGACCCATTGGGGAATAACCCACAGAATGAAGGTATTGGTTGCTTATATGAGCTCTTAATGTCCCTTTTGTATGCTGGGCTTTTCACAGTTATCCTTAGGGTGTGGTTTAAATCCATTAAACTCAAGGAGTGGTCACCACGGCGTGCTGGAGATGTGCATAACCTCTGGAAGCAGCAGAAAGCTTCCTAACCAGTGCTCCACCTGTATCCCACCTTGGAGCATGGCACAGTTCTCCACAGTGCCTGCCAATCCATGCCTGAAACCACTGGGATTAAATTGCACAGCTCTGTGAGAAGCAGAGGGTGAACAGCTCCAGTGCTCTGTCTATCAGGATATTCTTTCCTAAGTCTCTTCTTCCAAGAGAAATTCACATTCTGTCAAAATGAGAGTGCATTTGTCTGCTTGATGCCACTGTCCTACTGTTTCTACTGGGTAAAGGAAAACTCTTTCTTCATGCCCTAAATAAGAGCCTGGATCTTTGGCCTATAAAGATTGTCTTCTTCTTGATCTCAAATGACGGATAATGATGTATCTTCAAAGTGTGTCAGCTTCATCTTTTCCTTTCTTCCTCTCAATAGCATCTAGATATTATTTAAACCTTCAAAAATGTTTCCATAAAGAAAAAAAACCCACCTATTCC
>WEIT01019422.1:1128370-1153942 GCA_013389985.1 Dryoscopus gambensis | reverse complement strand
AAGGTCCCTTGTTTTAGGAGTTATTTGCCAGATTCTGAGCTTTCAGGGCAAACTGCCAAGCCCACGGTTTCTGCAGGCAGTTGGGAGGTCACTGAACTGGTTCATGAGGAGTTATCATATAGTGATTACTTAGATGGCTTGTGGTAATGCTATAATGGCAGTTCAATTAATATGATAAGATCTTAATTGGTTGTGTAGAATATTGTCTTTTAATCTATGCAAAGAGCCAAGGGTACAGCAGAGGTGCATATAAATCTGACTAAAGCCAGAGTGCTCATGGCCTCTCACTTGCTTAACCCCAGCTTTCAGACCACTGCAGGCAGAAGAGTCGTGTAGGACACTTGTTTTTCCCTGTGATGATAATATTGTTGCTGAAAATTCTGCCCACAGAAGGGATGTAGAAAGGACCTGTCTCCAAAAATAGAGGCCTCAGCTCCTAATCAAGGAAAGGAGATGCTTGATCAGCAAAGGAGTGTCTGACAGGCATATCAAAGGCCAAAAGAGTGACCTGTGGGCTGAAAAACATTTCATGAGTTTCAGCTAAAAAGTTGGGCTTTTTAGATAGACGCTTTAACAAATCTGCAGTATTGAGCTCAGTTTGTGGCTCCTGGACATGTTCAGATTTAGGTATGGCTCTCTATATAGCAAATATAAGTCAATTGCCAGCAGGCTTGTTTTTCTCACTTACCTTTCACTGGCCCGTTAGAAGTGTCTTCAGTCTCCGGGAAGTCCCAGACCAGTTTCAAATCTGGGAAGTGAACACAGAGGGAGCCCTGTCATAGAAACTGGTAAGAGGCCTTCCTATCCCTATGGTACACAAATTTACTTGGGCTAACAAAAGGCACAAATCCTCATCTGTACCAAGGTGATGTTATTGCAGAAACATGGCATTAAATAAGACTTGGTTGCCTAGTTTAGATTATAATTATTTCCATTTAAGTTTGTATCATCTGAATGCAATGGGACATGGGAATGTCTTAGCAGGGCTGTCAAATCTGAGTTTTTTTCAGTTCATATTCACAGAATTTAGGTTGGAAAAGGCCTCTAAGACTATTGAGTCCAACCATTCCCCCAGCACTGCCAAGGGACACTGACCATGTCCCCAGATACCACATCCACAAGGCTTTTAAATCCCTCCAGGGATGGGGACACCAACACTTCCAGGGCTTGACAACCCTTTTGTTAAAGAAATTTTTCCCTGTATGGAAGCTAAACTTCGAGCTTTTCTTTCCTACTACACATTAACGTTTTAAAGGAGCTGTGGTAGAAAACTTCCTGCAGGATCTGGGAGGGAGTGACTTTGGACATCAGTTGTGACAGTTTTTCACAGGGGAAGGGTATGGAGGAAATACAAAGAGGTGCCCGTGGTTAAGGTGAACAACTGGGACGTGGATGATGTGGAGGAGATGGGAACCCACAGGGATAAAATGAGCAGTAACTCCTTGATTCAGACCCTGAAGGCAAGAACAACCTTCCTATGCCGAGAGGAGGGGACAGGTGTGAAACTCAAAGGTTTGGACATAGTTTAATAATTCAGAGTTTGACTCTGAAAGTAAAACATTTCTTCAGTGAGAGCCAGAACCAGCCTGTCCTTAATGAAATGAGTTCCACAGGTCCAGTGCAGGCTGGAGGGGACGTGATCTCTCCAGCATATCCAGGGCTCTCACAGTAGGATTTCTTGCCCTTCTGAGTAATTCTCCTGTGCAAAAAGGAGATGCTGAGCTTAGGCAGATGTTTTGCTGTTCTTCCTCTTCAGTGGTCAGGTTGCTCATTCCCCACCTTGCACGTGGGCTGTGAATAAACAGCAGCCTGCAGTTCTCAGAGAGCAAGGGAGCATTTACTCAATCGTTTTGAGCACATGTTCCCTCAGCTAGAGAAACATTCTGTCTTTATTCTGTTTTTCCACCTCTGCCTTTTTATTAGGAAAGAGGACTGCTGCATCTTTAATGCACTACTTTACAACCTTTTATGTAGAAAGATTAGCAAAAAGGAACCACACTTAATTTAAGATGACAACTTAGGTTTGCCTCTGGATTCTTTTTTGGCAGACGTTCTCTTAGTAAATTACATTTGACAACCTGAAATAAATTCAAACCAAAATTTATGCTTGCATTTGCTCACAGGGCTGTGGTTCATCAGAGTGTGTGGTTAAAAAGCTATGAAAAGTAACAACTAATTTAAAAATTTATTTTTAGACAAGCTACACAGGCTACTGATGCTAAAACTTTGTTTAAGTAAAATCAGGTTTCTGAACATGTGGAGGTAATTTTTCAGCTGATAATAGAGTTTGTAATAGATGTTTGTGCAAGAAAAAAGAAAACAACATTACAAAACAAGAAGAAATGAGTCATAATGATACACTTTCGGTTGCAGTTTAAACAAAAAAGGTTTTAGAAACATAACCAAGGACACGGCATCATTGAAAATTTTCCCAAAGGAGAAGTCAATGTTAGCCGAGATTGCCAGAATTTACTTTAGCTATTACTATGGATGAATAATTATGCTCAATTCAGCCAGTGATATGGGTTCACAGCAGGTTAATTGGTAATAATGGGTTTCATTCCAAACAGTGAGGGATGATTTTTCAACCAAAAAAAGTGCTCTCACTGAGAGCTGAAGATGTCCTTGCTTTCTGTGCTCCACAGTCACAATAGAACATGTAGGACACCAGGGTTCTTGGTTCACAGAGCTGCCCTCAGTTACTCCTGGCTATTGACAGAGGATGGAACAGGCTGAAGCATCATCTCAGCTGGGCAACCTTGTCCTGCTTTTTAAAATTATTTTCCTTCCCCCTGGCTAAAACTTGTGGCTGGACCAAGGAGAGCAGAACGATCTTGTTAAATCCCCTGATGCAGACAGACCTTTATCTCTGTTGCAGAGGTGTAAACACAGAGTGAGTCATTTGAAGTAAAGCAACTCAATATAAATTGGTCTAAGAAGAATTTTCTGTGCTTGTGCCTACAGAATAGCACGGGAGTTCTCCATCCCTTCCTCACTGCACCATATAAATAATAATGAAGCAGGAATAAGTCAAATGATTGTGAGCTGGCTGAGAACAGGATCTGAGCCTCTCAATTCAGAATCTTCTCTGCTTTCAGCACCTTCCCCCGAGACAGGGCTATCATTTGTCATGTACACACGTGCCCAGGAATGTGTATAGGACAGGAGAAGATATGAACACAGTTGACCCTGGATAAGCCTCCTCACCTGGGTTACACCCCAAGCCATCTCTCTTGAAGTGTTTTATCAAATTCTTACATCCTTCACCTTCTATGGATGATTCCTGTCTCAGCATTCAAGTCCTTGTTTTTCCTTTGCTTCCTAAACTGTATTTTCTGCATTTGAGGATCCCAGTGACTCTATCAGAAGCTCTCCAGACAGCAGAGAGTAAATCTCGATTTAAAAAAGAAAAAAGAAAACCCTCACTATTTAGTCCTTTCATTAGTTCAAAAGGAAGGAAAAAACCCCAAACCTCTGTATGCATGTTCAGAAGCTGCTGTGTCTAGTCCTGTTGGATTTGTATGCAAGTCATTCCATACAAAGAGAAGTTGGAAATACATTAATAGGACACTTCCAAGGTTGAAATATTTGGACTGTTATTTTCTACTCTGCCCTAACTGATGTTTCTTTGTAAAGTTCCCCAGAGAGAAAAATGCTATTTACAGTGTTTGGATTCTTCCACACTTTGATGAGTCAATGTCCCACACTATGCCTTGGGATCTGTTAGAGCTGTAGCACATGGACAGTCCATGGATATGAACACTGAATGAACGTTTCCCTCTCAGCCCCCCTAAGTTTGGACT
The DNA here is from genome assembly GCA_013389985.1 of Dryoscopus gambensis. NCBI lineage: Eukaryota > Metazoa > Chordata > Aves > Passeriformes > Malaconotidae > Dryoscopus > Dryoscopus gambensis. Next base: position 1,150,139 of record WEIT01019422.1, on the reverse strand, counting down.
CACAGGGCTGTGGGACTGAGCAGTCCCGAGCCAGGCTGGCCTGGCCACTCAGTTCTGTCCCTCAGCCCTTCCTACCAAAATATGCAACAAGTTCAGCATATTTCCCATGAGCAGTGTCTGCAGCAAGGCATGGGAACAGAGATACAAATATCCAAATTCGGGATGTCTAGACGTAATAAGAGAATCATCAGTGGCTCAGTGGATTGTTTAACAGGAAGTGGAACACACACCTGTGCTCTCCCTGGCGCTGTGGGTAATTGGTTTAGCTGGGATTCTCAGTGTCCTTCCAAACACGAGTTTTAGACAGGAGGGAAAGAAGTTTGGGGGTTTGATCCCCATGTGGGCCATTCACTTAAAAGTTGGACTCAGTGGTCTTTCTGGGTCCCTCCTAAGTGAGACCATTCTGTGATTCTGTGATTATCCAGCTGGACTTTTTATGCACAGTGAGGGCCTCTTCTCTGCTGAGCCTTCTACTGTTCTGTCTTTTGACTGTGCTGTTTATATTATGTTAACTTTCCATACATTTTGTAGATTTTCTTGTTGAAAAGTTTCCACTGGGTTTTTTTTAATTTCTTCTTGATTTAGTCCTGTGTGATCCTTTTCCTTCCTTACTGTTTGAGACCTTCAAGCAGAAGGAGGTTTTTGTTAGCTGTCCTGAGGAAGGCTGGAGCCTGTGCTAAAAGTCACCCCCATTTATGTCAGCACAGGTAACCCTGAAATACTGACCAGCACTTGCCCCTTGCACTCCCCAGAGGTGCTGACTGCTTTGCCTACCATTAATTACACCACCTGCACTCTCACCTTGGACTTTTAAAACCTTGTGTGATGTTTTTACCAAAAGATTGTCTCAGATACAAATTGCGCATAATTATCTACATCGGGCATCCTTCCCTGTGTTTCATTAAACATGGAATGGTTCTGAACTTCTCTGTTCCATTTCCCTCTCTGCCTATGAGTGTCATTAAGGAAGTTTTGCTTCCAAGGTCTTCAAAGGGCAGGTAGGATGAAGTCTCAGGAATTGGAACACCACATATTAGAACACCACTGCATCCCCCCCAAAATAATAAAACATCCAGCATATGTCTTGGGTAGAATAACCTTTTGCTTTAGGCTTTCTCACTCCTGGGAGCTGTATTTTACCCTGAGGAAATATTTTACTGCTTTTGTTCCCTGAGTCTGCCACAAGAGTGATATATGTATATGTATTTAATATGCTCTCCATGCAAAATCCGAGGTGACCTATCCATCCTCTGCTCAGATTCAGGAGGCTGGCTCTGATTTTACTAACCAGGAAGGAGCTCTCCTCCAGTCAGGGAGGTTATTCCAGTCTGAAGTTGGTGAAAGTAATGAATTAAACCATGAGATTGTTCTGTGACTACAGCAGTGGAGCTCTTCCAAGTGCTTTCCTTGCAATGTAAATCACTTGGATTCAGATCCCGAGCCTAACTGAATCAGTCATTCCACTGAAGCTTAGAAACAATCCAAGGAATCTGCTAACTTCCTCAGGCAAATGAGAAGGATATCACGTGATGCTCTGATTTAGGAGCAGATCTAACACTTTTAAGAGTCCAATTAGAATCATAAAATTCGTTGCAGCTGAATGAATTTTGAACAACACAATTTATATAAGAAATAAATTTATTTTTCAAATAAAGGTTCGAAATGTTGCTGCTCTAGCAGCTGAATGAGTCTTACAGATGTGACAGGAATGCTTTGAAATGTAGCAAAATGCTTTTTAGCCTGTTGAAGAGCTAGAAATTGCTCGCATTAGAATAGAAATGGATAGTAAATTTATATAATAAATGATGAGCGGTCTGGAGTGCGTGGATCAGACATACAAATTAGTTTGTCTCGTAACTCCAATGAAATTTAAGTTACACAAAGATGAAAAGGAAAGATGTGAAGCAGCACTTGACAAAGGTGCAGGACCCTGGGTCGGGGAATTGGAACCTCCAAGGGCAGGTTGGACAGGGCTTGGAGCACCCTGGGATAGTGGAAGGTGCCCTGCCCGTGGCAGGGGTGGGACTGGATGGGCTTTAGGGTCCCTTCCCACCCAGACCATTCTGGGATTCTGTGAATATCTCAGAGGTGGGATTCAGTGGGATGCTGTGAATACCTCACTTGGCATAATTCACATGAAAAATCAGGCATTCATACAAATAAGAAAAATTATCCACTGTTTGCTAGTCCAGGATGACTTGCATGCCTCCAGCATGTGAATAGCAAGGAATCTGAACTACTTGGACTGCTGTTTTGACTAAATGTAGCATTTCTTAAATATCCTTTTATTTCTATAATATTTTCAACTTTACAGGTGCTCTGAACCAGCAGTGTTAGTGACAATATGGTGATTTTATCAGCTGAAGAAGTGCTCCCATTCTCCTGCATTTCTCTATCAGCATGTGTATTCCTTCAACCACAAGTCAGAATCCTAATTATTTATATATTGATTATATATATATAAAAATTATTTCTGATCCACACTCTAGGAGATTTATTGGTGTAAAATCCACTTGTTGATTTTTATTATGCTCTAGGTGGTGGAATGGTTTTGATTGATATCCCCAATGATATTAATAATATTGTTTGTATATTTTAATGATTGTAACTCAGCTAAGTGAGGCTATAGATCTGCAATGGCTACATAATAATTTTGTAGTAGTACAAACATCTATTTTTTGTTAATGGAACTTTTATGTTTCCTTTTAATTTCATCAGCTGATCCTTGTGTTAGTGTGCAGGAGCAGGCGGAAGTAGCTCTGGAGTTATCCATCACAATTTATAAAAACTTTTTAGCAGTGTGTGGGTTGTCTCACGCTTCCAGAGAGGATATAATTCACTGGCTGTTTTCTGCTGCTGAGGAAACAGAGCCTTTCTCTGAGAGCAGAAGAACTGGGCTTTATTTACATGTTCTTTTACCTCCTGATGATCACAGAATACACGGAACGGTGTGGGTTGGAAGGGACCTTCAACACCATCTTGTTCCAATCCCAGTTTCCTCTAGAGCAAGTTGCTCCGACCTCCATCCAGCCTGGCCTTGATCCTCATATTCCTTCATGTGAGAGTACAGCACAGCCATATCTCACAGGGGAAGTTTAAATTCTTTTCCCTCACCATTAAACAGATGCCCTGTTTCATTTCTGAATGAAACAGGTCAGAATAGAAATGGTTCAGTTACAGTCAGTGCCTTTCCATTGCAACAATCGCGTGTCAGCAAGGTTCTTTGTCATCTTCCCAGTAAATAACAGGCCCAGTTGAACAATTCCACTGATGTCAATCAGAAGGAAGTGGTTTTTTCATGCTCATGTTTATGTTTAGATGTTACATGTATGTACAATGTTCATATAATGCTGTACAGACAAATTTGGAAGCCCCGGATCTGAAACCAAATTTCAATGTCTGCCACTGCTACCAGGTAGAAATCATTGAAGCAGAACCACAAGGAAAATAAAAAACAAACTAGAACATGGAGGTATTTTACTGGTACAAGTGTTGTTGATGGACATTCAGGTGTATCCTGTACAGCTCTGGAAAAAATCAATACCTCAGTTCCTTCAGGGCTGCTTGAAAAAATGTACAGTGACTTACACAGTGACTGGTCCACAAACATCTTTGGAGGGCTGTGAGTCTGTGTGTGCTGCTGATTTAGAGCTATGGGCTCATTTTTCAGAAGTTAATGGACAGAAAGCAATCAGTGAATTAGATTGTAAAAAAGTAAAAGGTTTGCAGCTCGTTTGCTGCAAAACTCTCCTTGGTCCTGATTTATCAACCTTCCTAAATTCTTGTGAGGTCTCTGTATCAGCTGTTCCTATGGAGTAGACACTTGAGCCAGCAATAAGAGCAGACACTTTTGTGATAGGATGCTGTTAATCAGAAAACAATTTTGGCTTTTTGGAAAAACCAAGTCCCCTGTGGTGTCAGTTGGGCAGCGACTGCAGAGGGGGTGAACTGTAAGGTGAAACATTTGGGAATTGCTGCTGAATCTCTCAATCCTCAGACATGGCTCCAAGGAATTCAGTTTTAAGGGAGTAATGGTTTAGGAGTTTTTAAACCCAGAACTTTCATACATACTGCAATATAATAAATTATAACTTCCTTTGAAATATCTGATCAAATAATTGGTCATTACTTACATTTGTCTTCTTGGTACTAGTTAAGTAAATGCACATGAAAGATCCCACTGTTGCCATACAAAAGAAGCAGGAGCTGAATACTTGTTGAAAAAGAAATCAAATTGGTGGTTTAAGAACCACTGATCTGTAAAAATTAAATTTAAATTATATTCTACTGCATTCTTCACATTCAAGACATGAAAAACATATCTGGTACATTTCCAGCATCTGGCAATTATTTGTGGCATTAAACCTTGTAGGAACTTTCATCCAGGGAACACTAGGCCATATCCTTCACTGGAAAAAATCAGTTTTAACCCAGTAATGACTTTGTTAAATACAGTGTACAATGCTCTTGCACAGGAATCCTCCTTTTATCCAAAGGTCTCAGAACCTGATAGCTCTGCCCATTAAAAAAGTAAACAAAATTTAACCTTCCTTCAGAGATTCATCAGAAAGGTCAGTGCACAGTTCCCTCCAATTTCCCAGGCTCAGCTGGGAGCTGATTAAAGCTGCCAGCTACAACTTGTCAATTTTGTCAGAGACAACTTTATAAACCCTTTGTTATTCACTTTGCTCTGTGTTATAAATATATTTATCTTCCTCTGTCAGGCGTGGACTGGACAGGTGCTAAAGGAGCAGTTAAGCTCTAACATTAATCTCTCTAACAATGTCATTACTTAGTAACTCAAACCAAAAACATGGGCAGAATATTCAGGAACTTTCTCTAGTTATTCTTACTCTTCTGACTGGAGTGGTTGGAGGAAAAATGTTTGTTATTCCAGGAGGTTTCCAGTGGAGCAGCGGGTGTATGTCGTTAAAATCGGAATATGTGACTGGCTGTTATTTTGTATCTCTGGGGCAATGTTCCTGAGCTTTCCTGGGTGTATTTGGGAACCAAATATTACCTGAAATCCGCTCTTTCACTATGTTTTTGTAGCTGCTGAGGCTTGCCAGGCATCTCCTACTGAACACAGGATCACATTTTGCAGCTACAGGTTTAGGCATAATACTGTTAATCCTGGCATTTTCCAAATCAAGTAGAACTTGTGAGTAAAACCACGCTGTATAAAGTTAATTTAGTCTAAGTAGAACTGTTCAGCTGTTGAATGTCTTCAGTGAGGTTCTGCAAACCTGGTTGTTTTTCCTTTGAGTTTGGTCTGAGTCTTTTTACTCACAGGGGTGCGGATAATGCAATAAAAGGCCATCTAATATGACCTGCAAAATGCACAAGCAGCTGTGGAATAGATTGTGCTGTGCAGGTTTCTCTGGCAGCGCACACATCCGAGTGTCACTCTGATCCTGCAGCTCTGAGAAGGCTCGCAGCAATCAGAGTGAGGGCTGGCTGAGCACAGGGAGCAGTGAGCACAGGCAGTTGGCAGTGCTTCCTTACTCACGAGATATCAAACATGAAGTTATCTTTGTCAGAGCTTTGTGTGTGCTGCCTTTGAGAAGGGAGAATTCCTGGTCAAGGGAGAAGGGCTGCTAATCTCCAGTTGCCAGCCTTTGGAAGAGAACTGACTCAGTTTCTCAGGCCTGTTCTAGGCCAGGGGTTGAGCTTCTGCCTCTCTAAATGAGTTTAGGGGCTACAGTATGACAGAAACTATTACAGAGAGGTGTGTGGTAAAGCATTCACTGTTACTTCTCCTCCGAATTAATTTCAAATCTTTGACATCTCGAGAACTTTCTCAAGGAATTGAAACTACATATTGCCTTTCTCTAATACTGATGAGTTTCAAAATGTGCCGTCGATGTGAGTCTGGAATGGACAAAAGAGCAAAGGGCAGAGCGTGGCCCAGATGGGCAGGTGTGGAGAAGTGGCAGAGGGTCACTTTAAAATCTTCCATCCATTAATTTCCTGTTCCTGCTTTGCAGTCTAATGCATTGTGACTGTGGGTTGCTTGTTTCTTTTATTTCTCAAGGGTCATGAACAAACAGCACCATTTTAGGATTTTCACAGCATTTCTGACAAATTCTCTGATTTTGGACTTGACTGGAATATTATTTCAAACTGCAGTAAATTGAACTGTGTGTTGATATGCAGCATTTCCTCAGAGGCTTTATTGCGTTCTGCTCTCAGAGTTGGAAGATGTGTCTTTTGGTTACACTTAGCATCACAGGCAATGTAAATTTAGTGGTTTAACAAATTCCCTCCTGGACTTTTCATCACCCAAACTAATGTTTGTAAGTTTGAACATGCTGTTCTCTGTAAGACAGTCTGTTCAGGAATCAGGATGAAGAAAGACAAACAGAGGATTTCTTCCAGGTCATGTCTGAGTGATAGTGTTAATGTGAACATGCCTGTAGTAGACTTTAGTTGCTAGTTATAATCAATATTTGACATATTTCTCCCATGATTAAATTAAAGCTGGGAAAGTCAGATTTCCTTGAGGAGAAAACAAGTGGTGAAAGAGTTCATTGGTGATCTGCACCTAATCGAAATAAGTGCTATAATTACCTCTGCTCCCATTCATTTCTCTGTCCCTGCTCCCTCCCCCTGGCCTGGTGCCCAATAACTTTCTGGCTTATCACCCACATCAGAGAGAGAAGCAGTTCACACACGTGGACTTGCTTTTTCAGTACTCTGCAGGATTCCTTAGGAGTAAGGTAAAAGAAAACTGTATTAGAGCTGTGTTTCTTCTGCATAATATTTTGCAACAAAATGAAGAGGCACTGAGCATCCTTAAGGTTCCACGTCAGGATCCACATGGAGTAAGCATGTTCTCCTCATCAGGAATGAGGACAGCCAGAGACTGGGTTCCCACCAGCACAGCCATGGGACTCTTCAGGCTCCTGGAAGGATATTTTTTTTCCCCTAGAGGCTGGATTGGCAGTGGGTGCTTTCTTTGCCTTGTGTTCCTCAGTATTTTTGCAAAGGGCTGGATTTCATCCCGCTGGGCTTGAGCAAGGTGTGGGATGTGGATGTTCACCACACACCTGGGCTGACACCTGCAGAGGGGTCAGCTCCTCATGGATCCTCTTCCTGCACATCCATCCCCAACTGGGCGCTGGGATTGTTGGTGTGAGGGACTGACTCGCTTGGTTCTTTGAGGGCGATTCCAGGAAAATGAAAACAGGAATCAAAAAAGCTTGAAGAAAGACATCAAGTAGAAAAATGTGACTGGAATCATTTAAAGAGTATTTTCCAGAAAATTATACTCAAGCCTTATCTTCCCCACTCCAGCAGTTTGATTAGATTCTGAATGAGCCTTTTCAGAGTCCTCCTGGCAGGTCAGCCAGAACTCACCTGCCTCTGGGAGCCAGCTGCAGCCTTATTTCTTTGTTTCTAGGAATAGAACTCAGCAATTGCTCTACCATTAATGATTTCTGCATCCTGAGTCTCTTTCCCCATGGCTTTTTGAAGGATTAACCATTGGAAACAAATTACTCTTTTATACCTCACATTTTTTTAAAGATTTCTTTTAGACCATGAAAATAATTAAACTGTTTTGACTCTGGAAAATTGATATATTAAATAAGTTGTCTGGGTTTTTATTTTGAAATCAAACTTTCTTTGTGCACTGCTACTGAACTAGTAAAATCCTTTAACAATACCTGACAAATACAGATGTTTACTCAGTTTTTCCTGTGAAAAGTGTAAGAATGTTATAATTTCTGCTACGTTCCTGAGGTACCTGGTAACAGACTGTAAAATTATGTTCCTATGCAAACTGAAAATTATGGTGGCACTAAATTAAAATTAAGAACTCAATCTTTAGGACATTAAGTGAGAGGCAGTCTAATGCTATCCTGCCTACAGTTATTTACAACCCAGATGTTTACAGAAAATGAACCAAGCTCTTTATTTTAATTTTTTTATGGAACTACTGTCTCCTCATTAAGTCCCTCCTCGGTGCTGGCCCGCGTGGCTCTTTGAGGCAAACATTGTTTATGACACATCTCCGAGCTGATTCAGAGATGAGCAGAGAGAAACCGGGAATAATTCTACTGCAAAAATACGCAGTAGTTCAGGTGTTCGACTACCAAGGCGGAAAATTGCTCTGACAGTTATGATGTTGTTCCATCTTTTCCTGAGACTTAAACATCATTTCCTTCCAAGGCGTCACCGCTGCTGTGGTTCCCAGCAGTTGCCCACCTGCCCTGTACTGGTCATTCTGGTCATACTGGTTGTGCTGGGCACTGAGCACAAGGACCCACTGCAGACTGGGCCAAAAAACTTCTCTAAAAATTTACACAGATTATTTACCAAGCAGGAGTTCTCCCCTGTTGTTTATGATTGTACAACTTACACTGAAGCAAAATGCAAATAATAAAATACAGGGAGCAAGTTTATCAAGCTGACTTTCACTTTTATATATTGAATTATGAACATCCAGCTATTTCTTCATGAAATTCTCTTTAGCCTTTAATTAATATGAATGCTGAACCCAGAGGCTGTATTTCTATTTTCTAGATGTAAAATTTTGGTGATAAAAGACAACTTGATGAGATTGAGAAGAATTTGGTAACTTGAATGCTTTAATCTAGAATCCTTTGTATTTTTTTTCCTTATGTATTATGTTATGGGGGTTTCAACTGGGAAAGCTGAGGTATCAGAGTTCTTGACTGTTGCTTGCTTGCTAGAATGTCACTCCATGATTAATCTGGGGAGCTAATGAGCTTCTCAGTACCAGGGTGGGTTTTAATAGAAGAGGAACTGGATGACCCTGTGCACTGTAATAACAGCAGGAAATTTCATACAACAAATAGAGAGACTAACTAAAACTAACTAACAATGTGAATCTTTGCTGTAAGGTAGAGGCTCATCATTTGGATGTGACAGAGAAGATCTGGTTGCAGTCAGGGTTTCCAGGACTGATTCAGTGAGGTTTTTTTGTGCAGAGATGGAAAAATGTCAGAACCTTTGTAAAAGGCAGTGTTCCTACAAGGTAGCGTGGGGATGGGAGAGGTCATGAGTGAACAGAAGAATAAATTTGGCAGAAAGAAATAGAAACCTCTCTCATGTGAAAACTAGTTTATTCATGAACATCATAAAGGCCATAATTTTTTCAAGCCCATTCACGGTGCCAGAAATGGCAGCATGAGGAGCAACGTGGCTGAGAACAAGCATCAGATGTGAGGCTGTGTGATGTCACAGAATCATTCTGTCACTCAATGCCAATGATTTCCAGGGCTGATTGCAAGCAATCATTAATCACTTTGTATTGAGCAGCCAGCAGCTCCTTCACTTCTGGGGCAAGAACAAGTGGCACCTATTTAGCCAATGTTCTGCTCTCAGCAATTTCACATGTTGTCTTTCAAAATAAACCAAACTGTCAGAGATTATTATTTTTTTCCCAGGAATTTAGATCATCGAAAACCTTAGTTTACTTCTAAATTCAGTGTTCCCCACTCACACTGACAAGAGTGTGCCAGTGAACAACAAGGAAGGTCCTATGTGGAATTAATGGAGCTGCTGTAAGAATATTGACAATTTCTGAATAATATTATACTACTCTGTATGGTTATTAGAGAAAAGAGTGAGATCGTATGATAGCTGTTCCTTTTTTTACTCACCTTTTGCATTGGAAAAGGCTGTTGCAAATCAGGTGTGTACTTAGATTATGGGATGAGAATAATCTCACCAGGGGTCAGTTACTATACATGGCTGATAAAAAGCAAGAGCATTAGGATTTATATTTCCCAGTCATTATATACTTATTCCCCAAAGGCAAAATGTCTTGGGAAATGGGGGCTAATTGACATGACATATTAACCATAGAATCTGCCCTATGATGTTAACACAAGATATTTATTCCACCCTTCCTTTCTTGTTTCGAAGCAGATTCATTAAACCGGGTGTGATGTTTCTGGTGAATCCCTGTGTTTCATAATAATGAAAAATTTCCCTTTTCCTTTCTCCGGTGCCTGATGATCATGAGAAGTTACTTAGACATGTTACATCACATTGGATTATTTTTAAATGTAAATGTTTCTCAATAGCTGGGGTCTCAGGCAGTCAAAATGAGGGGTAGCAAAGTGTTGCATTTCTGTGAGTTAATGAAATACTTTGCCTTTCTGTAATCGTTGTTCCCTAAGGATTGCAGTTGTTCCTTTGAAATCCTACTTAATCTCCACAGTTATTTATTTTGTCACTACCTTCGGTCGTGATGGTTCACTGTCAATCATTCATTGTCAAAAGAGAAGTGAATTTCATAAAATATTCTGTAGGTGCTGTCCCAGAGCTGAAGAAGGCTTTACCTGCAGCCCTTGATATTGTAACTGAGACAAAGCTCATGAAGGATGTGGCTCATCTGCTCTAAGTGGCTCTGTAAGGCAGGAGAAAGTGGAGCTAAAGATAACTCATAATCCCAATGTCTTCTTAGAGTGTCCTAAACAATAGTCACTGATTAAATATGAATTGCAGTTATTACAGACTTCATTTTTTTATGGTACCTAATTAGATAATTCTCCAAAGAACTTTTTATCACATGCATTTTCATTAATTAATATTAAATGTCATTAGCAGTCAACTCAGCTTGATCAAAGGCAGATAAGTTACAGTAAGATTCTGAGAAATAACATACCATTTACTAATTATATTATTGATTTTCTGGTCTGAAGAATCCTCATTACAAGTGATCCAAAGTGGACCTCGCTGAGCCTGCTGGGGGTGCTTTGAACATGAGGAGTCGCTGGCAGTTCTGAGCCTCCTGCTTGCATAAATCACTCCTGGGCCTGCTTGTGCATCTGTTTTCAAAGGTGATGCTTTAATGGACTCTGAAAGCTGCAAAAGTGTGTTCTGTGTGGCTCCACATGAAAGAGGAAAGAGATTTGGGATTTTTTACTCCTGATTTTAATCATTTGGAAAAGATTTTAGATCTGTAGGCGGATACTTTTGAACAGTGGAAATAATGTGGCATAGTTGATTTTAATTAGTAGGCCAGCCTAAGACAGAATTTCCCATAGCTCCCTATGACTTTTTTTTTTAATGAGTTTTTAGTACTTTTTTCAAAGTTAATGATACATTCAGACTTTCCAAATTGTAATTTCATGTGAAGGCAAAACTGAAAAAAATTCAAAAAACAAGCCATGAGGTGAATATTTGATTAGAACAAATGTGAATCTGAGCAACAGGAACAACCTCAGATGTGTCTTATGTAAGTTTAGTGCTTTCACAGGAAAATGAAAAGGAATTGAGATCAATGACATAATTATGAAATGTTACTCTTACCCTTAATTGCTTATACTTAAGCACACTGAAAGCCTAAATTTTAAAGTATGTGTCTGTGTATGTGATTAGCCTATTCAGTTGCATGAAATTTCAATTTACTCTCAATTCATGGTAATAAGGTGAGACATTACTAGTAAATATTTTGTTTAAATTGTGAAGTTTGAAAGTCTTTTAGAGCTAAACCACTATCCAGATTTCCAGCTGGCCTTTTTGTGCCTGTTTTCACTGAGGTGTTTAAGGTTTGAGGGGGTCATTTTGACTAAATCCTTCAGAGGAGTAACTTACAGACAGATAAAAATCTCTGGCAGAGTATTTTTTAAAAAATGAGAAGTTTACTGTAATTTTTTAAAATCAGCTTCCAATTTTCTGATTTTTAAGCTCTTAGAATAACATTCTAAAAACTTCCGACTGCTCTGGTTCCCACCTACTCATTCCTACTCCCACCTTCTGTTTGACTTCCTAGTTAGCAAATCAAAGAATTGAAACAGGCTGAGAAATGAATGTCTGGGCTGGTGGGTGGGCTCCAAGCTTAAACAAATAAACAGACAAGCAAAACACATCCTATCCCCGTATCCACTTGTGTCTGTGTCTGCTTTGGCTGAGGATGAGTGGTTTCATTCCTCAGCAGATGAGGAGGACACACTGTGGCGTCTTTTCCACTTGGTAGAAAATCCAAAGGATATTTCAAGGTGTATTAACAACACATTCCTCAAAAATCAGTGTAAGGAGCAGTTCGGGTGTTCTTTGAATAGCCCAGGTTATAAACCAGTAATCAATGATTTATTCAGGTATTTTTGCTGCTGTGTTTTCCTATTACCCCTGTGACAGTTTTTAATTGGACAGTGATTTCTCTGGCTCATACCCACCTGTTAAACATCTCCAGCTTTGTGTGGCCCAGCTATAACAACAGTAAATCATGGAAAGTGATGGGTTAGGAGGAGACGAGCTGGAGTTTAGCTTTACCATATCTGAAGAAAGGATTTCCGTGAAAGAAGCAATGCCATGGAAGAAGGAAGGAGGAGGAGGAGGTGGTAAGACACAAGAGTTGTGTGCAGCCTCCTGAGATTCTAATGAGTGGCCAGAAGAGAGTTTACAATCACCAGTCCTGCTTCCACTCAGATATTTTCATGCACAGAGACAACTTGTTTTGTTCTGTGGCAAAGGAGGGATCAATAAAGTACAAAACCTTGACCCTTTACCCTGCAGCTCATGGCACTCCTGGAGTTCCAGCAGGTGCTGGAATTCATAGCTAAGAGCACAGAAACTGCTCAGGTTCCCTTGGAGACCAGCTTAGCTGGGCTGAAGTTTAAGTAAACAGAGATACAATTGCCTGTAGTGAGTTCTGTGAAGGGGATGTGGCAAGTGGCTGTTGATCTCGGGAAGAAGGTCCCATAGAATTTTAAGTGGAATTCTCCAGAGGGGTTTTGGACAGCAGTGTGTGAGATAACAACACCTAGAAGATGATGGTCAGAAAAATGGTTGAGAAGGGGAACAGACCTCATAGCATGTACCTAAAGAACTGGAGCAGGTGGAAGGAGGGGAATAATCTGTGGAGAACTTAGAAACCCATCATTACTGCACTGCTCTGCAAGGGAGACCAACATCAGCTCACGCTTAGAAATGTAATTTTTCCACAAGAGTGGTGCTAACAAAAACAAAAGCCTTAAGGCTTGTGCTTTTTTTCTCTAACTCTGCTGAATCTGGTATCTGATGGGAGAGGAGAGGAAAATGGGGAGCTCCCTTGTTTCCTGCCAGCCAGCACCTCGAGTGCCCTCTTTGCAGAGAGGAGGATTTGGGTTTGGTTTTGTTTAGCAGGATAAGCGATGTTTGCTCAGAGAATCTCAACCCAGACTGAGCTGTGTTCAGCTTACGTTACACTAAGTTCAAAAATATATAAGCAACTTTTAAGCTCCAATTTTTTGGCCTCTGCAGAGAGAGTGATAAAGGGCTGGTAGTGAAGTGTTGTCCTTGATCATCTGAGAGCAGTGGAGCTGAGAACAAGCTACAGAGAGGGCTCAGTAAGAGGACTCAGCAGATGGTACATACATGATGTGAAAAGAACAGAGAGAAAACTGTGCTTGTCTTACCTGGTAGAAAAAAACCTTAATTAGTGCATCTGAAAATGAAGGAAATGAAGTCCTAAAATTACCCCATAAACTCTCTTTTATAATTTTCATTAACCGTTTTTTCTCAAAGCAGTTAAATAAGTTTTTAGTGTCAAATTTAGGAAGAGGGGGAAGAGGAAGCCAAGGTAGTTGCATGCACCAGTTGTTCAGGTCTGGTTTTGTCCGTAGTGGTTTTCCCAGCTCCCATTTTCCGGCCAGAAAACAGACTCTGGCTCTAACCTGAGTAGCTCCAGTGCCATCTGCATCGGACTGAGCTGGCACATACAAATTCTCCCCAGATTCATACTGGCACAGTGAACTCAATGGACTTCAGCCATTTATATCAGTAGAGACTTTGGCCCTTGCATCTTCTTTGCCTTTCTTCTACGTAAGATACTCCCTTGCAATCCCTCAGTTCTTTGTGGGTTTGCTCTTTCTGATGTATTTATGAGTGTTCCTCCCTTGACTTTTTGACAGGCATTTTGCACAGTGGCCTGTTACTGTAAGCCAGGTGCTTTTATCCCTAATGAACAGTTTCCTGGAAAAAGAAAAAAAAAAAAGAAATAAACAGCAGATAAGTAGGTCGTGGAGACAGCAGAGTCAAGAGCTTTGCATAGTGATGTAAAATTAAATAAGGCTGGGGTCATGTTCTCATTTATCTCTCCAGTTACTGCTCTAACAGGGTCTGTGATTGTTCCTGGAAAGGTGAAGATATTTTGGAGGACTGTTTAGATTTGCTGGGAGTTTTGAGCACAGTCTCTTTGTTTCTCTGCTCTGCACAGAGGAGGAAGAGGACACAGAACTGTAGGACCTGGATGCTATCAGAGAGCATTTGCAGCTGCTGCTGTTGCCCATCTCAACCCTCTGAGACCCTGCCTGGTGAAGGTGCAGCCGCTGCACTGAGACTGATCAGGGGCCTCTGTGGTCGTGTAGCCTGAGGGCCTACCCTCAGTGCTGGGTGGTTGAGAGGGCCAAGTTTAAGTCTGGATTGCCGGGACATTTTGCTTCTTGCAGAGACCTTCCCCAGCCTAGATCCAGCCCTTGAGTGCCCTCACTTGTCCTTCCTGGTTCACAGGCAAATCAAGCAGAGATTGCAAAGATCTTCTTCACACACCTTCTCCATGGCATCAGCTTTGTGTCCTAGAGAAGGGCACATCTGTTCAGCCTGTTTTCCATGTTGGATGCCTGAATATGGGAGTTTATAGCCAGGCACCTGAGTAACCAGACTGATTCTCAAACAGAGATTTGTGTGTGGTCTGAAAATCACATAAATTTTGTGGACCTCTAACTTGAGGCTTTGATTGAATCAAATATCAATCCTCCAGTATTGACAGTGCTCCAGATATGTCTGTAAGAAACACAGGAAAGCACGAAGGATTATTGCAGCTCCTGAGGAAACCTCTTGTATTTCAAGTAAAATGGGCAGTTTTTACATGGCCACTCTAATTCTTAAGCCATTAGAAATCTAAAAATTGATTGAACGTTTATCTTACACTTAGCAGACATCCACAGAAAAAGTTATGTTCTGTCTGGGCTGTCAATGACTTTAATAGCTATGAAATTAAAAACTCTTAGATAAGAGTCTCAAGAAGCTGAGAGGGGAATGGAATGCAGGAAGAGGAAACCTACGTGCTGCTGTAACAGGGAATGCCAGGGAGGATAAAGCTCTCGGAAAAGCCCCAGGAGAACAGCTGAGGATAATGTGCTGTTGGACCAGTGGGGTCAGTAAAGGTGGAGATGCAGAGGTAGCAAACATAATTTCCTTACTGCCTAGTGAAGATACTGAAGATAAAAAGCTTTGCCCTGTCTGCAGCATTTTTAAAAAAGAAATGTTTCATTTCAGTGTTCATTTTATTCCAGTGTTTGGTTTAGTTTTAGTTGGATTGCTACCTCGAAAGTCCAAGGAATTCACCAACTTTAAAGCCAAATTGGAAAAACTGAATCTGGATCCTCAGTGCAGCTCCCAGGCTTGCAAATCAGCCTTCTCCCATAAATACTGCACTGTTTCTGGAAAAAAAGAGACGGGTCTTTAAATGAAATATGAGCTGTAGCATTGGGATGTGATGGTACTGCTGTAGATCAACAGCCATCAATCTGTGTTACTTAATTTGTCCCTGGCTCAGCTGTTCACTGTACTTGGGACTTTTTTGCTGTTTGTTTCATTTTATTTTCCTCTGAGATAAATGAAGACAAAAAGAAAGGGTCAACTGTTCTTGACAAATAAAAGTAATTTTTAAAAATATATAACTGTAAAGGATATTTTACATTTTCAAACTGCTTTTTTTTTCTGACTTTCACAGCACTTTCACAGATCACAGTTAATTTATTTCTATTGAACAGTTAATTTATTGTATGTCTATTGAACATCCTTTTATTTTATTTCTTGTTACTCTCATTTTCAGGTAAACTTTATGTGCACTCTTTAAATGCTGTAAAAAAGTCTGTTGGAATAAATAGTTGAGGTTTTTTAACTTAATATTTAGAAACATTATTCCTCATCTGGGCATGGCTGTAACACTTGGGTTGCCTTATTTATCCTGGGTGTTCTGGGGATTCGAGGCCTTTGTTGCTGTAAGTGTCTAAGGAAGCATATGCTGTAATTGTTTGCCATCTTGTACATGGGTTGGGTGGGTGGCTGTGTGTGAGCTCAATTCAAGCTCATTTGGCTTCTCAGAGATGAGCTTTTTGATGAGTGTCAGCCACTTTGTCTCCTGATGGAATGTCTGTGGAGGCATCTCTGAAAATGCAAGGGATGGGGAATATAAATACACTGTTCAATCAAGAGCCAGTGTGACTCCCCACACAGTTTGCAGCAGCTTTAACACTCCACCAAGCAAGAGTTCTGGGAGCAGGGGAGGGGACACTGAGCCTGGCTCCTTCCTTGGCCATCCCTGTGGCAGCACTCAGGTGGAGGGAGCAGCCAAAGGCACAAAGTGCCTGTTCCTGATTTTCCTTGTTTACCATGTTTTAATGGAGAGGGTTCAGACAAAGCTGCCCCAGGAGAGTCTCCCAGCCTGCAGGATGTTGTCTGTATTGAAATCCTTCAGGGACCAAGATTTTGCCTTCGTAGGCTTCCAGCACCAAGTTGCTTTTGGCAGAAGGTGCCGGTGGAACGTCAGCCATGCTCCTGTTCCGACGGCAGGGCTTGGAAGAGCAGCTCAGGCTTAGGCACTACCAGGAACACAAACGTTTCAGTGGGCTTGAGTTTAGATTAATAACTTCAAGGGCCAAATGTTCAAAGGGCTGGCTTCCAGTTTTACACTGGTAGTCGAGAACAAGTACAAAATGATGGGCAGAAAATCACAGAAAATCTTTTCCCAAGTCGACCTTTCTGAAAAGGAGCCAGCAATTATGTGGATTTGGGCACTGGTTCAGCAATGTTTTTAGGTGCTGTTATTGCAATATTTTCATTATATTTTTGCTGGACTATTGATTAACTGTTTAATTATTTAAGAAAAAGAAGTTTTGTATTGTAGTGAATAATAGCTTTTTGGATGGGTAGCTGTGCTTTGCACGAGTGTTCATGGAGTTTGTGTAAGAAATGACAAAATCAAGTCTGCACCTCTTTGTATGTTGCTGATAATCTCATGGAGTGGATGTTGAATGCCAAACATGTTTGCCCATTGTTGCTTCAGTGTATTAACACTTTTCAATTTGTAACAAGCTTATTCTCAAAGCACCTGGCAGGTTGGCCAGTCCTCTTCCCCTGGGGAAGATCCTGAGACTTTGAGAATTTGCATGTTCTTAATTCCACCTGAAGTTTCAGAGCCCAGTGCTGTGTGTGACTGTGGCTGTGGGCTCAGATGGAAAACACTGGATGCGGAACTTCGGGGGAATTTGAGCCACCTCAGTCCAGCCCACTCTGCTAAGCCAGTGCCAGGCCTGAAATCTTTGCCAGTGTGATTTAAACAGAGGCCCAGACACATCCACCAGCCTTTGTCTTAATAAACATATTTCACTAGCCATAACTGAAGTAATTGCCCAGATTCCTTGCCTAGTGACACATCTCTGTAGTATTTTGACCCAGTTTTCCTCTGAGAGCACTGAAGGAACAACCTCGAGCTTCCAAAAATAACATTTGATAGATTAAGGAGCACTTACTTCATTATTTATCCCTCTTAGCTGTGGCCAAGCTCCTGATGACTCCAGAAGTCAGCTCATAGAGTGTTAGCACCAAAGCAGATCTCCAGACGTCATAAGTTATCCCTGGAACTGTAACAATGTTCACTCTAACAATTACAACTCACACTGATGTACTTTAGAGCTTAGAAATTTAAAGCAATTTAAGAGTTTTGGATGTTCAGATCTCATTGGAATCAGCCCCTCGCCCAATTTTGGAAAACTGAGCAACTGTGGTTCAGAGAATATAAGGGAGAGTCATGAGGGCGCTCCAGCAGTTATGACCCTGGTATGTTTATTCAGGCTTTAAAATAGAGCCTTTAAAATGAGATACTGGAAAATGGAATTGGTTCCTTTGTTGGTACTGAAGAGCACCCACTTCATGGGATCATATAGCAGAGGTCATGGCTGCTGAGGCTGAGCACACAGGACTCAGGATGCAGCTCTTCATGTTTTTCATAACCCATAAACTGAAAATCTCAGACTTTTGCTTTTATTCTTTCATTTCCCAAGTCATGTTAATTACATGTTAATTCTTGTCTCCTGTCTCCTACATTAATTGTGCAAGGTGCCAGTGGAGGAACGCCGCAGCTCAGGGCACAGTCTGCTGTTTCTGCTACTTCTTCCATCACTTGAATTTCTCTGTGCTCAGATGATAAGAATCACACAGTCAGTGCTTTTGTATTCAGTACCTGATCCTTCCTGGAAGTGTTTATCTGTTTAAAACAGCTTTAAATTTTCATTAAAAAACAAACAAAACCACAACCTGTCACTGGCAATATTTCTGTTGGTCATGACAACAACTTTTAGAGGTGACTGGTGAGGTTGAATGGATTTGTTCTTGACTGGCCAGATTAAAACAAGCTGTTCTGAGCAGGTATCCTGAGCTCTGCGAATTATCTAGTCCTTTTATGGTATCTCAAGTTATTAATCATAAATGGAGGCATCCAAAAAACCCTGATCAGTTTTGAAACTCATGGCCTCATTTAGCTTTCATAACAGCTTGTTTCAAACAAAATCTGATGTGGAGCCAAATGAAGTGTGTGTTTAAATGATCCCTTGCCTAAACTATCATGAAAATTTCAGATGGGATGAGAAGAAGGAATGCCACCAAGGGCAGCTTGTTGGAAGCTTGCTACTACTTGGGGACTAAAATAGTGTAATCAGCAAACACTCCGTCACTTTAATGCTTCTCCAGTGAAATCCAACTTTTGTTTCCTGGCTTAACTACTCTCTTGCATTTTCCTCAATCGCTCCCTCACAAATACTAGGATCCATTTTAATTTTGGCACACCTCATTTTCCTATTTGGTAGAAACTAGAGTTAAGGACAGAATTATTTATCTTGATAAATGTAATGTGTTTATGAAGAATCAACATGGCTTTGTAAAGGCTTCTTAGCTTGTGAAAGCTCTTCGAAGTAAACACGTGCATCAAAAAGGGGCAGTTAGATTTCCAGAAGGCTTTTGCAAGGTCTTGCATCAAACTTCCTGAAAAACTGGACCTTCTTGTTAGGATATGAAAGAAGGAAAAGTCTATATGGGAACAAAATTAGGTAGGAAATGATGGAAAACAAGTTTCTGGAGGCTGAGAGGGGGTAAGAGGGATGTGTTATATCCCCCACGTTCTTCCACTCTTTCTGAGTCCTCTGCTCTTGCCTGGAAGCAGGATGGTGGGATTGGTCTGAAATAGCACAATTATGTTGTGTTATCTAATTATTTAGAATGTTTTATCTCATTTCTGCCTTGATTTGTTTCCACGCCCCCAAACACATTTCGTCTGACCCAGTTTTCTGGTTTTCCTGATCATTTATAGGGCCAAGCAACTTCCCAAGAGCTTTCTCCTGCTCTCCTGTTGATGTGCCGTGTATCTCCATGTGCTGGGCATCTGTAAAAACAGGATCCACTGGGAATTTTTACCACTTCAAGGTAAGACTTTTTAACATGGCTCTTTGCTAAATGCATCACTTGGAAATTTGTGGGAAAAATTCAGCCTAGGTTAACTGACTGCATAAACATTTACACATTATGATCTTCAAAAGTACATAAGGATTTAAGAATGGTGTATGCTGGTGAAAGACACCTCTGCTTACAGCTAGACACAAAATTAGGGGGTTTTTTGCTTGGTTTAGGGCTCACTTCATCCCAAATGGAGAGAAAAACATTCAATTTAGAACTCTGTCATGGACTGGAAACTCTGTTTGAATTTCATGTCAAAGTCGTGTTATGAAATATTTTATGACAGAGATGTCAAAATGAAGTGTTTCACCACTTCTGGCCCTGAACAGGAAAGTCTCTAATGGTCATTTTTAGTTAGGTTTTCTAGTCTGTCAGCCAAGGAAGCAGAGGAGAAATTGAACCTGTGGTTTTGGGTTTCTTTTTTTCCCTCGGCTACTTAAAGTACACATTGGTCTTTTTTCACAAGAACGTTACCAAAACCAGGTCCTCAACATCTAGAAAAAGCTTTATAGGATATTTATTTCACCCAGCAAGGATTCTTTGAGGTCTCATTTTCTTTTCAGGTAGGTCCTACCCTTGAGGGGTACTGTTGCACAAACTGCAGGAGAGTATCAGACCTGCTTTTTCCACACTCTCGTGTTCATCCACTTTAAAGGATCATCTGCATCTCATGGTCTCTTTGCAAACCCCAGCAGAGTTTCCTCAGAGAAGGTTTTTGCACAGAGACTCCACAGACAAATAAATTAATGATTTGCCACCTACTAGTTTTTCTGTAGCAAAGATCTGGAGCTTTCTTTTTGTGATGTAACCACTGACTTGTATCAATATTGTAGGTGAAATACTGGAATTTTTCAAAAAGAAGGAAGATATGAGGAAATGGCCTAATAAGTACCATATACCTAATCAGTTATAATTAACAGAGTGAGATACTTGTGAAAAACCACCAGGTTGTCCTTTGGATTGAAAGACTCTTGCCAAATTTTACCTAAATTCACTTCTTTCACTCCTGGAAAGAAAGATCAGGCCTGGAGAGAAAAAAAGAGTTAAGAGTCCATGCAGGGATTGTCCAGAGAACCTTCATGTCATTTATTTTGGTGTTCAGCTCCCAAGGCTGCCTGTCCTGGGAGAGTGGCAGACATTGGAAATGTTTGTATAACTTGGCTGTAACTTGAATGAAGTTACAGGCATTGTTCCCCTCAAGGCTGGTGCTGCCTCCTTGGAGAATCTGTCCCAAACACCGAATCCAAGGCTGGAATTTCCTATGTGCTGTGGTGAGCAGTGAGAGCTGAAAGCCCAGTATTAGATGTCATTACTGGATTCTTTTTTGATGTTGGTTTTTAATATATGTGCTCCTATTTTTAGAGTTTTATTCTGACTCCTGTAATAGCAACCATTCCATTTTGGTGCGAGGGCTTTTCTATTAACAGTGATCAAAGTGAAATATTTCATTTGAGTTACAAAAAGAGACACTTGAGATGAATGAGGTTCTGCTGGATTTGGGGAGTTGGATGGTTCTGATCTTCGATCTGAGTTACAAAGTTGGGAAATTAATGGCACAAAGCAGCTCCATTAAAAACAGATAATAAAATAACATTAGCATTAAAAGTTTAGAAAACTATTTGGAACCCCTTTCTAGTACACTGCAAAGAAATATTCTGTGTGCTATTAGGGCTTATAAATAATTCTCTGAGGTTTGTTTGGTTTAAAAACTAAACTGAGGCATCATTCTCTTAAGAACAAATTGAGGTCTCTGAGAACTACAGAATTCAAATATGGGGCTGCTTTAGACCTCATTCTCTTTAGAGTGAGTGAGGCAGCAGGGCTCAATTCTCATTTATTTTTATTTTTTAGGGAGTACTTTCATATAAAGGATATATAAAATTCAATATAAAGAGTGGGTAATTTTCAGCAAGAATGAGTGATCTTAAGAGCCTCTTTCTCAGCATCTGGTGTATTCTAAGTAAATCTTTCTTGAAAGTTTGCTTTCTCCTGAACTCAAGGGCACTGGCTCCAGTCAGTACCGAAGGAGAAGAAATTGGAGCGGGGGAGAAGTTTGATTTCTACCTTGAATTAGTTATTTACCTTTCAGTTTGATAACTGATGGAAAGCAAATGCAGACAATAAATTACTGTTTTAAAGTCAGGCTGCCTTTCTGCCTATAATTAATGAAGCACAGACCCAGGCTGTTGATGCTATCCAGAAGTTAACAAACTGAGCACAGAACTATGTTTAGATTTAAACCCTTCCTGAAGCTGGGCGTTTCCTGGAGCAGATTTGCCTTGCTACTGCTTTCACCTCTTTT
>WEIT01019422.1:1089844-1128364 GCA_013389985.1 Dryoscopus gambensis | reverse complement strand
TCTTTTCATCAGAAGGAGCTTTCCTTTAGCCCCATTTACTCGGCCCTGTACCTGTACCAAAGGTGCCGAGGTTGAAGAAGGAGGGTAAATTACAACCTGGAAATACAGTGCCAAGAAAAACTTGTCCCCTGTGCTTTGGCTTTATTCCAGTGCTGCCCAGTATCACAGTTCAAGGCATTTTTGGGAGGGATTTGTGTTAAAGGGCTGCCAGTTAGTGGAGCCTCATCCTTGGGTAGTTCACATCCACTGGTCCATGCTGTGCTCAGGGAAAGTTCAGCTCTGCTGTCCCACAGCTCTGACTGTTTGTACTTTGGGACTTTTGGCAGCTCAACCCTTGCAGGCACTTTTCGTCCATGGAGAAGCAGTGCTTAGGACAAGGATAGGCAATGGCTTTTCCATAAATACATCCTTGCCTCGTCAGCCCTCTGGATTTTCAGACTAAGCTTTTGCATTGTTGCTGTGGGACTTTGGAAAAGCCCACAGGTAAAAAATGGTCACTCCTTGACTTAAATCCATTTCATGAGGAACATTAGCATTAAATCATGTTAATTAACATTAATATGACTTACATGGCTTAAGACCTATCTTTGAGTTTAGCAGAGCTCTAGGAATAATTTAAAAGATGAGCTATTGCTCCCATTGGGATTTTGACTTGAATCCACTAAAGGCAATGGGTGTCCTTGAACTGGCTAAGAAGGCTTTGGGTCAGGAGGTAATTTCTGAGCAGTTTTCCTGGCTCTTCATTCTGCTTTGTGATGGCTTCTTTACGCTGTGCTGTATATCAGGGCCCTGCAGAGCAAACCTCTTAACATCCTTTTGCTGTTCTGGACCCTGAGGCAATGAGCCATGTGTTTTTTGATGATCATATGAAGATTCAATCTATTTTTAGGGCAATCTTGTTGCCAGGAATAATTTCTAGGACTTCTGATTTGAATGGTGAATTATGTGTCCGTGTAAATGCCTGAAATGGATATTTAAAAATACTTTTCACTGACTTAATGTTTTACAGATTAACACCTCTAATGCTGTTACAACAAAAGCAATTTTATTTTGTATCTATTTTGAATTTTTGACTGGTGTTGCTGGAGACTTCTAGGCCAACACCACAACTTCGGTTTCAAAGCCCCAAGCTAGTGTAAGTCAGTACATTTAACAGATGAAGAGTAAGGTGATGAAGACACCACACCTGTGAGTTTTGTACAACCTCTTTCCAGCTTCAATGCAAATATTTTTATTTCATGTTCAGTGTTCTGTGTAATGTGCCCCAATGCATTGACCTCTGTAATTCTCAGTGATTCCCCACCCAAGGCTTGAGGAGTGCATTGATTTTCCTTCCATCACGCAATAAGCACAAGTCTCACATCCAGCCCATATTGACACCTGTAAACCCCATTTAAATAAATCAAAGGGGGCATTTGAGTATTCTCCCACTTGCTTGTAGGCTGATTGAAGAATAGATTGCTTTAATACCTCAGTGATTTATTTGTCAGTACAGACAGCCTGTCATAAAAATAATCAGTATCAGAAATGTTCTTTGGAAGAATCATTGGGGCTATCAATATCTTGGGTGGCCTAATCATCAAATTCATTGGTTTTATTAGGTTTAAATGTATAAATTCCTTTTAGAATGGATTTGAACCTTTTAAGAACTTTACTGTTTAGTTGATTGCTTTTTCAAGTATTTCAGTTTCTGAATAGCTCCACAGTATTTCAATTTGCACAAAAGCAAGAAGGAAAAGGCCTAGAAGGATATTTTCTTCAAAACTGTCTTTAATGGCTCTACTTCTCTTTACCTAGGTAGAACAATGGTGGCACATATGCTGTTCCAGTGGATTCTGAGAGGGCTGATTCTGACTTTTCTGCTCAAAACTACTCTGTCCCTAAATCCAGATGATCCAAATGTTTGTAGTCACTGGGAAAGGTAATGTGTAACCTGCCAATTTTTATTTTTTTACTATCCATTTCAGATTTTTACCTTAAGAAAGCAAGCTGGGAGCCATAATTTGCTAAATACCACCCTATTTCAGAAAAGAGCACAGATTTGCTTTACAGAAATAGTACTTTTGAGTGCCTTGGAGAGTTTGGATCATCCCAAGGAATTGGTTCTAAGGCTACAGCTGTTGACTACATCCCCCTGTGCCCTTTCGGAAGCTTCTCCGGAGTTTGAGCGACAGGAGTGCACTGAAGTGTTTGCATTTATCATGGAGAGACCTATGGAAATGCTGGCCTTGCTCTCTCCTGCTTTTTCTGGTTGTTGTCCAGCAAGTAAGTCTGAAGCCCTTCCTGCTGCAGCATCCAGGCTGTTTTTGTCTGGCCTGAACTTTGGGGCTCTTCCTGCCAAATTCGTGTCGGCATCAAAGAGTGAACGAAAGCACTGAACAAGAAAGGCCCTGGACTTTCTTGTTCTCTCCATTGTTACAGTGTCCTGGTCCTAAAAGTGGATCTGAGCAGGCCAGTTCCTGTGAGCACAGAGAAACCCACAGCCTTTGATGGGGTTCATGCTCACGCAGGGACTGTTTGCAGAGGCCAAAGGTCCCGTACTTCTCAGTTTAACTTGCTAAATTTCCAGTTCTGTTCTCTGGTTCAATTTCACACAAATTTGAATCGCTGCACACTTCAGCAAAATAAACCCCTTAACAAAAGTAAAAATAGAATCATATTTTAATGACTATGTTTTGAGGCCTTAATTAGAGAATTAACTGTTTGTAGATAATGCAACTGCAAAGCAAAGACTGTACAGGAAAAGGATTTTGCAGTCTGCGTGCTGGAAGTGCATTCAGAGCACAGGAATAAAATATTGATTTTGTCTGAAGAAAGTCAGCAACCTAGAGACCCAATCAAGAAGAAACAAAAATTAAATACCAAAATTGATTGGTTGTACTGACCAAGATGACTTTGTTAGTTAAATGTTAATAAATCAAAGGGAAAAGATTGTTAGGAGTATTGCTGGATAATAAACGGGATAGTAAAATAATAATTGAGATTTTCAAGTGTTACTGTCTTACATTAATAATGAGCATGTAAATAATGAGCAATGTAAATATTTTATATTTTGGCATTAGCAGAAGTAAAAACATTATTGTCTAACCCAGCAAACAGTGACATAGGGCAAAGCAACAAGGGGAATCTTGGCTTGTCTAGAAGGGACACGACAAGCAGGGCAGAAACAGCCCAGTCTTCGATTTCAAGCCCATCAGACCCTCCAAGCAGATATCTTGGTATTACCTTGTGTCTGCAATCTCCCAGGGCTTAATCACATCAGCAGTCCTGCTGATGAGAGGGAAATCAGCTGCAGAATTAACACAATCGATATAATGAGTGGCCTAAAGGATCTAATTCCTGGGTCTTGACCTGCCTAGGGTGATTTGAGTATTGTTCTCCAAAGATATTGTAGATCTGATAAAGTGGGGCTTGTGTCCAGATCAGAACTCGAGACAGGAGTCCCTTGAGCAGTGCACACACCCACCATGGGGCTATGCAATGTTCTGGCATGACTGACTCCAACATGAGATTTGGGTTCCTGTATCACGTGAGAGGCCCAAACAATAATGAACATAGAACCTGTTGCATGACTAAGTAGTGTTTTGGGAAGGAGATTGTTGAATTCTTGCTGCTGTTGGAGCTCTGTGATTTCTCATCGAATTGCCCAGGTTTTGTCCATATCCATTCATCCTTTCACCATCTAAACTACCACAAATTTTAATAACATTTGGGGTTTTTCCCAAAAGGACTGGTTTATTGCTCACACTGATATCTCTATGCCTTTATCAGTCATGGAGCCCACATTAGAAACATTTCCAAACTTTTCAGGAAGAGCTGCAGCTGAAGAAAGCCCTTTTCTGCTCTTTAATAAAGTTTCTAAGATTCTTGATGTAAATATGTTTCACACTAGAGTTCCATGAGCGGCAAATACAGGGAACTGAAGCTTTTCATGTGGCACCAAACAGCCTCTCACTTCCTTCCTTGTCCACTCCTAGCTACGCTGTGACCGTGCAGGAATCTTACGCTCATCCTTTTGACCAGATCTATTACACACGATGCACAGACATCCTGAACTGGTTCAAGTGCACCAGGCACAGGTAAGAGCTAATCCTCAAAAACCTCAGTATCATTCTGCCTTTTTATCTCCTCACATACCTCTTGTTTATCCAAATGTTTGTGGTGCTCCAATATAGATGCACACAAAGATGTGTTTTAGGGCAGGGTGTTTGGAATTCCAGGGCATTGATGCAAGTACAGAGATTTTTGCCTGACGTTTGAGTGAGACCAGTGATAGTCAGTCCCTCATGGGGCCGTCCAGGAGAATGTATCCTTCCATTGGCCCTGCCATGGGATTGGAAGTGTTTATTCCCTGACCAGACATGACCAACTCTCTTTTCCAAGTGCTTGGTGCATGTCCACGTTTGTAAAAGGAAGTCCATGCACCTCCTAAATTGAGAAGAATCAAGCATTGGAGGGTGAGTGATAATTAGAAATGGATCTGTGTTAGAATCAGTGCACCCAAATCTGCACTGAAAATCAGGTAAAATGAAGATGGGTGCATTTCCAGCACTGAATGGAAACTGGCACCAAAGAGTTAATTTTTCCCAGCCTGCAAGTTATTGCTGTTATATTCATTCTGATTCCAAACTATCCTAATAAATATCCACTAATATTCACAATCTTTCAAAGGGATTTTAGAAGCAAATTGGTATCTTAACTCTCCTGCACTCAGTTGCAAATAGGCTGTTCAGCACATCCCAGTGCGAATGTTGGACTTGGCTTTTTAGCTCCTGTGTTACAATGTTTGGAAGTGAACAGAGCTGCAGAGCTTTCTGGAATATTGTATAGATTGCAATGCAGCAGAGTAAATTCGATCAGTTTATCTAACAGGAGGGACAATAGATTTTGTTCAATTTAGGTAATTTCCATAAACTAGCAAAGCTGTTTTGAAGTGTTTGCTGTTAAATATGAAGTTAAATATTACCCTTGTAATGTGGTATCCTTGCTAATGCTATGAATAAGGGTAGGAGTGCTACAGAATGCTAAACACCTTTTAATTTCTGTGGACTACAGTACTGTGGTGGGGAAAACAGGCTTTAAGTACTGAACTGGGACTATAATGTCGCTTTGCAAGGTAGGAGTGCCTTGGAAGGGTTAGCAAGCAGGAACAAATCACTTGGGGTTAACCTCTCAAGTCGTGTATTGAGAGCAGTTCCCCTTGTGGGAGTTTTTGTATAGCAGCTGACACAGTGGTCTCTGCAGAAGATTCTGTTCCGTCCACTGATGAGAGCTGACCTTGCTGATGTGCAAAAATAAATCATTTATTCTTGAAGAAACTCGTTGCCCTTGGAGTAGGACTGGGAAAATGTTCTAAGACATCAGCTGCCCCAGGAAGAACTCCAGTGACTGACTGTCACAAGCACTGTGTTTATAACACAAGTCATATTTCAAGCTTCAAAACAAGTATTGATTTCTTCCTTATTGTGGCTTTTATTATCAAAAGCTTTCATGCATTTAAAAATAATTATTGAATACTACCCTTACTATAATTTAACACAAATATCATTCCAGCAGGAGGCATTGATTTTCAATAGTGTCCAATGGTTTTGTGTCTTGTGGTGCAGGATCAGCTACAAAACCGCCTATCGCAGGGGGCTGCGCACCATGTACCGGCGACGCTCCCAGTGCTGCCCCGGCTACTACGAGAGTGGGGACTACTGCATACGTATGTAAACATGGCACATGGCACAATTAAAAGTAGTTTTTGGAGCAGCTGTAGATAAATTAAGGACGTGTTGCATTAGGGTTGATTTTCAGAGCTTTCAGCTCGCGCTGATTGCAGGTAGAATTGCAGGTACAGAATATTTTGGGTCGTTTCAGGCATGTGCATCTCAAGTAAGTAGGTAAAATTTAGCTGAAGTCATTGGGGAGGGAGTTAATGAAGTTCCTTAGTGCTTTCTTGAATCAGAGCTTACTTTGGGGAGTAATTATTGCAAGTATTCACCAGTGTTAAGGAATTAGGGGAACTGAGAACACGCAGGAATAAACTATCACATAATTTAAGCAGCCGTGTAAAGTTTCTGCCTCTTACCTTTGAAAGTTCTTACTTCAAGACTTAAATGAGTTAAAATCTCATTTTTTTTCACAATGGTTCCTGTCAACAATTTAACTTTTTAAAGCTTCTCAAATGTCAGAAGAACTTTCTCCCGACTGCACTGTATAAATAAATACAAAGCTCTGGAGTATTTTAGGTCAATATGAGGGGGGACAAAAATCAAAATGAATGTTTCAGCAGTGCCTAAGATCTTTGTTAATTAAAAATACCCTGTACATTAGTGTCACTTGTTTTCAGTATTGCAGCTTTCCAAGTGTTCTGCATGTGCTCAAAAGGAGAGTGGAGCTGTGATCTCTTGTCTAGGTCTTGTATCATGGGATTATGACACAAGAAAAACACAAAGAGGTTTTGATCAGCGTCAGAATCCAGATTTTATTAACACATTTAGAATGCCACAGAATAAATGTGAAAATAATACAATTATCCAGCTAACTTCAAATATCTTGACGCTGTGCTTTACAGCTATTTCTTTCTAGCTCTGTTGATGTTTTTATCTGAGTTCCTGTGTTGGACTCATATTGTAATACATGAGCAGCTGAAAACCATGAATGGACCCTGGTCTCATTTTCAATGACCTTTACGCCAAACAGTTACATTAAAGGAGCTTTGGACTGTGAAAAATCACCAGCCCTTTGAGATAAGGCATTAGAATTATTTTACAGAAAGTGTAATCATTTGATCTTTTGGAGTGCAAAATGCTGTTAGTCAAGTCCTGAAAAACATTTCTTGCAACCCATTGTCTTTGCTGGAATCCTTCCTATGGTAAGTATGTACCTACCTTCAAATATCTCAGGTGTCAATATCATGTCAGCAGTTGTTCCACATACTTTTATTACAGTCTTGAATTTCATGACTCAGAATTCTGTCTGGCACAGAGCATATTTATTTTCTCCTTACAATCTATTGATTTTTTTTTTAATTGCCATACTGTTGCAACAATAACTCTCTCCAGACTTTCTGATTCTTTGAGGATATTAACACTTGTTTTGAAGAGGTTTGTGGGGTGTTTTTGTTAGTATTAATACTCAGCGTTCTGCTGCTGCCAGGCAAATTTTATCTTTCTGTGGTGGAGAAAGAACAGCATACACTGAAATTTTGCTAATGCAGAGCAGGCAGCAGGTATCTGGTCAGACCAAAAGCCTTGTGTTTGACACAGAGCAGATAATAGTTACACTCTCCCTGCTGTTTACATGTGCAGGAGTCAGGTTCTTGTATTTCATTATCAGCCTGATGCACGCTCAGGGACATCTGCTGTCCATCCTTCCCGGAGATCAGAGCGGCAACAGCAGCTGAGAGGGAAATGATGTCAGGGAAGAAGTTCTCCATCATGATGGACTCCAGATGCTTGGACTTACTATTTGCTACCACAAGTAGCCACATAGCAAAAAACCCCAAAACCAAACAGAAAACCTCCTTGAAATTCTCTGAGCCCTCAAGCAACAGTTTGGAGGCACAATATTTAGCTAATGGGATCCTTTTCATGTCACCCCTTTTGTTTGTAACACATCAAGCCCTGATCCCATTTATTTTGTTTTGTTTTGTTTTGTTTTTCCACAATATGTTCCTGTGCCAACAAGCAAATTCTCTCATTCATCATCCTTTGCAGTCAGCAGTGAATTCCATTTTCATTCCTGGAGGCACTTCTCTGCTTTTGCCTTTTTCCATCCCATTTCTTACTTCTCTTTAAACTGGTATTTTTTTGCTGTTTCCTAACAAGGTAGTCCAGTACTCCTGTCCCACATTCCTCTAGACATATTCAGTGCTACTCCTCTAAAGACAGCTGCTCCAAGAGTGGTCAGGACACAGCACTCCACTTTCCTGAGCTGTCCCTGGCAGGAAGGGAAGGAAGATCCAGCCCTGCAGAGAGGGTTCTCCCTGCTCAGCCAGCCCTTTAAAATCTATTCCATTAGCAATCATGGAACCACTACAACATGGGGAGGAGGGATACATCCCGCAGTGAGTCTGATGATCAGAAGAAAGTTTGATTAAAAAACAGTGTGTAGATTAAAGGCTAATTGGTTCTTCTTTCATTAATAGCAGTCTTTATTTCTTGCAAAAGTTAAATAGCTTTGTAATTAACAGTGACATGTTTAGACTAGAGAGGGCTGAGTTTAAATCTCTATTAATGACTGTTTCTTGGATTTTAAAGCAGAAGTGAAGGCTTTCAGCTACTGTTTTGATCTTTTCCCTCCTCATTTACTAACTTTTAAGGGAATGTCAGATACATGGTTTTATCTTTGTCCTCCCGTTGGCTTACTAAATAGATTAAGTCTAATAACATCTACCCTCAATTCTAAATAATCCTGTTGATCTAGAGCCTCTTGCTCTGCCACTTCTCTGGTGTCTTCTCTGCCTTTTTGGCATCTGTCTGTGCTGCTGCCCCATAAAATGTGGAATTCAGGCACAAGGTCCAATAATTTAAGTGGTTGCCTGGTAAGTTATACAACTAGCCAGCCCATTAGTACTTAGGCTAAACAGTTTTGGGGTATGAAGTTGTCTTTATGCCTCCAAAAGGCTTGAAATACTTTGGGGTTGCAATGGTATTCAAAAAATCCCCCCTGAAAAATGCTGCAAATGCACATCTGCATTTTTTCCCCCTCACTGATATCTTAGAAATGGTTGTTACCATTGTGGGAGCTTTGCAAAACGATTCCCCTCTCTGAATGTTCTTACACTTGACAGAGCTTTCCCTGAGCTGTCCCTGAAAACAAACAGCACAGCCTGGGCAGTAAATCAGAGCAGCTATGATTTACTGTACTTTGTATGCTAAGGTAAGCTTTTGGCAGAGCAAATGCATAAACTGCAGAAAATCTTTTTTTAAACAACCACAGGGTTCAACTGTCCTTCAAGGTTTTTGTAAGGATGTTTCAAAATTATATTGCCTAGATTAGTATCTGTGGTAGATAAAGCAGCTCTGAATACTATGCTGTTCAAAAAAAAAAAGAAAAAAAAATATTACATAGCTCTTTTGTGCTCTTTAGCCTGTGAGGAGATGGTAATTGAATAGTTCCCTTTAAGAATATGTCAGGTGGAAAGATGCCCTGTGTGCTAAATGGATGCATTTTTGTCTGAGAGACCAACGCTTTGTTCGGTCTGTCCATTTTAATCTTATTCTTGCACAACAGATTTGTACAGAGGAGACACTTCTTGCGGGGAACAAAGGGTCAGAGACCTGACATCAGAGGGAGGGCAGATGGGACTCTGAGCAGCAGCTTCTGCCAGCTGACTTTTGGGCAGAATAGCACCAACCATGAAACAAAGATTTGGGAATTCACCTTTTCTTCACAGATTGAGCTGAGCTTTTAAGTGTTTTCTTCACTCTCCTACCTTACACTCTTTTTCTAATGTCTAAATCTATGCAATGTGACAGGATGTAATAATGACAGGATTAGTGATTTAACAATCTGATTTGCTGCCATTTATCTGTCTTTCAAACCTGCCAAAATTCAGTAGAGTTATAGATTGACCATTTCATGGTGCTTTCCTCTCTTGGCCAAGATATTATTGATCTCAGATTGTTTCTCAACATTCAGCTTTCCACATTACAATTGTCACAAGCATCAGCAGGGCTCCCTGACTTTGACAAATCATTTTCTAGAGAAATTGCTGGCCTCACTGGTTGTGAATCTCTGTTACCTACAGTGGTATTTCCCTCAGGCCAAAGGTTGGGGACATTATTGTATTTGCATGTATTAATTTACCCATCTTTTCAACTCACCTTTGTTTGATGCCTTTAATGAATTTCAAAAACAAATGAGGAATGTTCTTTTAATAGCTGACTTGGGGAAATTATGCAAATTTGGGGCCTGATTGTTTTCAGGAGTTAAAATAATATTTCATAAATTCTGTAATTCCAATAACCATGCCAACTTCCTAGTATGATGTTCCCATTTATAGTGTAGCCATATGAACATTCCCACCTCAGGACTGCGTTCCCATTTACAGGGCTCTGTGTCTAGTGCAGTTTTTGTATTCTTTGACAAGTCTGCCTTATTGGAGCCATATGGTTAGATTGTTAAACATCTGTACCATAGGAGTAACAATTCCAGAGCTTCCTGCCATCTGGATGAATTACAATCCCTGCAATTCCACGCATATGTTCCAGCAGCACACCGACACCACAGTTGAGTGTACTCATGATGAGAAGAAAAAGAATGGCTTTTGTGATCAGTGCAAAAGTTGTGCACTCTTAGAAAACGTTGAATTGGTGGCTTAAACTTCCTGAATATTTATAATGTTTGTTCATACATCAAATTTGTTGATTTTTTTTCACTTTATAAGGCAGTAGCTCATTAGCATTTTAGAAGAAATGTTGCCCCTCCTTCTCACCTCAATTTTAAATTCCTTGTCATGAGCATTCCTGTAACTTGAAAATATATTGTTTGAAAGCTGCTGGACTTTTAAAATACATTTTTCTTATCTTTATAGACACACATTAAAGACGGTGCTGGTGCTTTCTGTGAGAGCCTTACTGTTACATTATTCAAGTACAGAGTTCTGTACATCAATAATGCAACCTAAATTAGGGGAAATGCTATAGCAGGACATAGATACTTCTTATCAGGGGACATTCTTTCTCTCTGTCTGATTTGGGATGTATGACAGCGAGAAAATGGTGTGGAAGGCCTTTCTGCATATAGTTATTAATTATAGAATTGAAATGACAGTAGGAGACACTTTGAAATTTCTCCCTTTATATGCATTGGAGATGACTCCATACATCTTTTCCCAGTGAAGAACATAGGGAAAATTATTTGAATCCTTTGTTCCCATGTAAAGGGAAACTGAGAGGAAATGGGCCTTTGCTTGTTCATTCAGAGCCTCTTGGGATACAGAAGTGTATGGGCAGAGGGACACCAGCCTCAAAAGCGGGTCAGTTCAGCTGGTGACACAGATGAAGCCAGTTGGTGACTACTCAGCCTAAAGACACTGGAGAAACCCCCTGGATGGGAAGGTGGAAAGGTCAGTTCTCATCTCCCATCCATCATTTTATGTTTGCAGTCAGCCTCTGGATGCTGGTGGGGAGCAGTAATGAAATATGGAAAGGACTTCTGGAAGCAGTGCAGGAGAAGAAGGAGAAAAAAAATGTTCATATACAGGAATGAAAATAGCATAAAGTTAAAAAGGAGGGAATGCTAAAGCTATATAATGTCTCAAGGGGCTTAATAAATATCAGAGGAAAAATTATGCAGGCATTACGGTTGGAAAAAGATTTAGACTGTTGCTAGTGTAGCAGAAAAAGCTTTTCTGGCTACTTTAGGCAGCCTCTGTTGGATCAGTATAAAAGCACACTGGGATTGCAGACACAGAAGGAGGCACTGGATTCAGAGCTCCTCATCGTGTTCATGCTAATGGCCTGGATGGCTGGGAGCTTCAGCAGGATCAGAAAAAGGCACAAGAACCATAGATGTGATTCCTTGTTGAGTTCAAAGACAGCGCCATGCAAAGTTTACTCCATTCATCTGCCCCCTTTTAGCAAAGTCAGGCTGGTCCCTAGCTGCTCTAAATCAGCACAGATCCACCAGGATGTGTCTGGATGCCCTTTCAAACCCTCCTCCTGCTGGGATGCACCTCAGAGTGCTTCTTGCCAGTCTGCACTGATCCTGCATGGCCTGGAGGGCACCAGGGCTATTCCATAATGTCTTTGTGACTCAACCCTCCCCGTGCTGCTGGGATCCATTTACTTGCACAGAATAAAAACAGGGTCTGTGGACATACAGAGCATTTGCCACTTATGGAATTATGAGAACATAAGATTCTAGAAGGTGTTCCCCTCCAAAATACTTTGCAGTTCATGAGCAGTCCAGATGTGTGGGGAGCTGGGTTAACTTATGGAAATCAACAAGGTCAGAAAGAAGACAGATGTATGAAATGGTACAAATTTAAAATTGAAATTGGAATTATAGAATGGTTTGGGTTGGAAGGGACCTTAAAGGTCATCTAAGTCCAACCCACAAGTTGTTTTCTCAGTCACTCTTTTACATCCTTCTCCCATTTCTCTTGTGCTCTGGAGAAGTTTTAAAGCCTCGGAGAAAAGGAAGGAAAGGCAGAGAGGAAAAGAAGTTACCTAAATTGAGATGGCCTTTAAAAAGAGCTCCTGATAGATACAAAATTTGAAGTGGCATTTTTTTCTGCTTCTTTTCTATATTCCCCTGGCTGTGACCTTCCCTGACCAGTTCCTGCATGAACTCTGGATGTCTGGGAAGCCACCAGTCAGATGTGGGCAAGCATTATGAGGCAGATTCCTTCTTGCCCACAAAAAAGAGCTACTGCAACCTCCTGCCGGGTGTCAGTCCTGGTGGCCCCCTTCCTCATTTATAGGCATCTTACATACTGAAAATGTAAATAAAAC
This sequence comes from Dryoscopus gambensis, assembly GCA_013389985.1. NCBI lineage: Eukaryota > Metazoa > Chordata > Aves > Passeriformes > Malaconotidae > Dryoscopus > Dryoscopus gambensis. Next base: position 1,115,915 of record WEIT01019422.1, on the reverse strand, counting down.
TGAATCAGTGTCACCTCAAGGATGGCTGAAGTGCTACAATAGAATGATAACACGTGATAATACGTGATAAAACATGGTAACATGGAATAACATCTGGTAACACGTGATAACATATGATGACACACGATGACATATGATAACATATGTGATAACATAGCAGGGGTTTGGGTTAACCCAGTGCCTCCTCCCCCACTGACCCATGCAGCCACTCCCGCTCCCTTTGTCCGATGGGATGGGAGAAGAGGAAAGAAGAGTCAAAGAAAGAAAACTTGTAGATTAAAACAAAACAAATCTGAATGATCCTGAGGAACAGAGAAAGCCTCGGTGCTGTGCCAGCACTCTTCAGCAGCAGCTGAAATGTCAGCATGGTCAGCATTGGTTTGGTCACCAACCTAAGTCACAGCATGATCCAAGCGGAGAGGAGAGTTAACCCTGTCCCAGCCTGCCCAGTACAGCCAGCCGTGCTGCAGATAATAAAACACTCAATATGATCCTCAGGAAATCTCCTTATGGTTTTTCTTTGTCTTTCCACCTCTTGGTTTCAGTATTGGCAGGGGAGCACTTTGGCAGCTGGAGTGAACCACTCTTTTCAAATGTTTTTCGCTCTGTTCAGAACACTGGGAAGGATGAGATGGTGCTAACAGTTGTCTGGGCTGGCTGAGGGTTTGTGGGCCTTGCTCCTGCCACCCTCTGCTCTCACAGCCTTTTATAGCAACAGCCATGGATGCCCTAAATACGGCAACCTGGGCAAGCAGGAGGAGGTATTTGGCTACCTGGGTGCACTTACTTACAGCTCAGCTACTCCCCAGCACAGGAATGAGAGTGGTTGGAAGCATTTGGCAGATGGAATTTGGCCCAGAGTATACAGTGCTTTCAGCATCTTCCTGTGCATAATGTGCATTTCTTTTATGTGAACTTTTGGAGCGCCTGTCTGTAATTATTCCATCCTTTTAGCAGTGCCTCTGAACAATACCAATGGCATTCACACAGGGAATACCATGTGAGCCTGACATAAGGAGTACCATTCCAGGCAGTTGGTGTGATCCTGCGCAGGGCCAGGAGCTGTAATTCAATGATCCTTGTGGATCCTTTCCAACTCTGAGCTTCTGTGATTCTATGATTCTATTAATCTACTTGTGTTTATTGATGTTGGTTTCTCAAATGCTGGGTAATTCCTTGGAGTGGGTTTGCTGGGTGGGAATTTAAAGAGGTTGTCATTCTCTTTGTTCCCAATTAACTTTGGGTTTTGTGGCACGTATTCCATATCCCATAGTAGGATAAAAATATATTGTTTCATGGATTTTTTGCAACTGCACCCATTTCTGATGGAGATGTGATAGACTATAAAAATAAGGCAGTTACTCTGGAGCTTAATGCAAACTGACAATGCTCTGTTATGGAAGAAGTACTGAAAATTTGTTGAAAGCAATCACTTATGTTAAAATATAAAATACTTACAACTCTGAAGCATAAATCATTTAGACCAAAATGTAAAAATATTAAGATGCCAAATTGTGCAGAAAATCACTCTGAGACTTTGGAAAAGAAGTAATTTCTTCCTATTGAACCCACAGCTTCGCAGGAGGAGCCTGGATATCAAACAGGCTGAGTGCTCCGATTTCCATCACCTTGGCTGAGAATTGTGGCTGTGCACCATCTCTGAGTGGTGTTAACACCCCACAGTAATAAATGATCTGCAAATTGAGTTCATGGGATCCTGGAATGCTTTGGGTTGGAAGAGACATTTAAGTTCATCCCGTTCCACCCCTGCCACAGGCAGGGACACTTCCCACTACCCCAGGCTGCTCTAAGCCCCGTCCAGCCTGGCCTTGGACACTTCCCGGGATGGGGAGCCACAGCTGCTCCGGGCACCCTGTGCCAGGACCTCACCACATTCACAGGAAAGTATTCCTTCCCAATATCCCATCTATCCCTGCCCTCTGACAGTTTGTGTGTTCATATGGAAGCACTAATTCTTTTTGTAGCTTTACAAAGCAAAGCACCTTCCCCAGACATTTCTTCATGAGTTTCTTCAGTGAAGTGGCTGATAGTGAAGGAAAATTCTTCATGGGACAAGGGAAACAAAAGAGTGTGGGAGGGCAGAACGGGAACTAAGAGTGAACTAAAGGTGTCCAGAGGGCACACTATGGAAATTTTATGTTTGCAATAGAGTCAGTTGGCAAATCAGTTTTCATTTCTGGTTCCCTAATTTTTCGGAGGGAAAGAAGATGAGGTCGGCTGAAAAGCATCTGTTAGCACTCAATACTCAGTACAGGGAAGGGGATTAATCAGATGTCAAAAAGGCTAATCAGGGACAGAGCTCTTCTAAGCAGCCACGGAGCCTTCCTTTGGAACCTGATGTGCTTGGAACTGTGTCTGCAGACTTTCTCTTTTCCTCTCTGTGTCAGGATTACAGCATTCCCCTTCAGATTTTGTGTTGTTGCACTTACTTTCCATTTTAGTAGAGGGGTTTTAAGGCTCCCAAGGGAGATTTTTCGTGAAACTTCAGTCCATTGCAGATTTGATCACAAAACGGTTTTGAATCATTTATCTTAAGCTCAGTATTTTTAACATAGATATTCACTTTCAGAAACCTCACTTTCTCTGATGCAGTAAGTCAAGAGGAACTATTTAATCAGTCTATCTAACCCCAAAGCTTTCCTTCTTTTTACCAAGATTTTTCCTTTCTGAATGCTATGATTTACTTTTATTACTGTGATGTCCAGAAATCCATGTGCAAAACTAAAAGATGGCCTTGCTTCAAAAGCTTACACTGTAAATATGTAAATTGAGTCAAATAAAGAAATATTTTTCTGATTAAAATAAAAAACCACATATGAAACACGTTATAAGGAGACTGATAAAGAAGTGGAACCTTTACAGGTACAGCAGTGCAGTGCACAGGAGCTCTGCTGAAGCAGGTCTCTGGTACAGATCTTGGATCTGATGTCACCACACCTGCATTCATGCGTGTCATGTTCTGAGAAATGTCCAGTTTAAATAGAATTCCTTTTAAAAGCATTACTAAAAGCATTTAAAATTATCTATTCACCAAATACTGCCCATGCTATGCCATATTTCCCTTATTATAAAGGGCAGCCCTCTTCAGTAGTTTCTGATAATCTAGGGAAAAGTTTTTGTCTCCAGCTCCCATCTTCTGTCTCCAGGCCACAGTGTGAATCTCAGGAACTGGAAAGTACATTTTATTGTGTGTCATTAATAGAAAGTTTCTCTGGACATTCAACATCCAGAAATTGGGCTTGATCCTAAATCAGCTGAACTTCTGCAGTCTGGAGCTGGCGACAGGAAGTTTAAACAAGTGGCTTGAGATGAGAATAAGCCCCCATCACTACATAAAAAGTTTCTATGTTGTCTTTTCTGCAGTTCTTTTCAGAAAGCTGCTGTGAAACACATTGCTGTGATTCCTTTTGAAATGTGAGAAAAGTGAAAGGAGTCTGCATTTAAATATTCCATCCCCGGGAACATTCGTGTAGCTTATACATGAGCATGATCTTCAAACAGAGTATGGTCTGTCCTTGATTTCAGCAGGGTCACCTTCACTTGCATTGTGGGCCTTGATTTAAAATGAAATCTGAAATGCGTTGGCCCTCTGGGGCCCATGCCTGGCCTCAAGGACAGGTTTGCATTTAAAAATGTGTCCATATTCATTCTGTTTTGGTGAGAAACAAAGAAAGGATTCTTAGACTGACTTGATAAATTTTGGAATAAGAATGAAGAAAGATTTGGTTTGAAACATTGATAGTTTATTCCATTTTCTACAGGACTAAAAGTTTTGTAGGAGCATCTGTGTAATTTGGTTTTATTAAGGGTTGCATTGCCTAGCCAAGACAGCCAGAAGTGTCATGCAGTCCAGATGTCTTCATCCATCTACTTTTGATCTTTTAGGAGCAACATTTTTGATGCCCCCATCCTCAGTCTAACACACAGCACACACTCTGTACCTATGAAAATCAATCAGCAGTGGAGCTGTGTCATTTGCTGTCAGAAAATAAAATTTTCTTGGCATGAGATCCACAATCTAGGGCAAGTCAGTAATCAGAGTACTACGGACATATAGCAAGGCTACCAGATTTAAAAATAAATATATCACAGACTGATGGAATTTGTACACAAAGAAATTCGCTCAATGCCCTGAGTGGGTAACCTGTAGCAAAATATGAAAGTGCTGTGATTTTGAGGTGATTCTTATGAATGTGTGAGGGGTTTTTTTTCTGATAATGGCTCATTTTCTTTGACATTTTCCCATGTGCTTCCTGTCTCAGTGTTTAAATCAAACAGTTCCTCCGCCAGTGCTGGAACCTGTGAATTCCTGGTCTCTTGGAGTGCTACAGTCACAGGAGGAAAGCAGAGGTGGCTGTGGCATGAAGCAAAGCAGTCATAATGTACTGGTGGAGTTTCTATAGTGAGGCTGGAAATATCCCCCAGCAGTTGAGTTTCACCCAGTTCTGCCACACTTCTCACCTTTCCATCTGTCATTTACTTCTCACCTTCCTCACCTGCAGGGCACTGTGAGTTCCTCCAGTCTTTCTGTGATGGAAATGTTTGTGATTTACCACTTTTAGCTAATTTGCAGCCTGTAGTTCACACCTGGCTGCTCATTTTCTGTTCCAGCACAACTCCCAGGAGAGCTCAGACTGCAGGCAAAGATACCCAGGAGTGGAGAAGGGGCATTCCTGCCTCTGTGCTGAGTGTGGTTTGGTACCACCTGCCCTCACAGGTAGTTTGGTAGGCCAGGTTATGCTTTCTCTTCTTCTGGTAGGTTTGGCTGCTGCTTCACAGGTTGGCAGGAAAGCTGGAAGGACAGGGATCTTAGTTAGGTACAAGCTTCTCCTCTATTCCCAACCTGTCAAGAATTTAATTTCCTCAGGCAACAACAAAAAAATCCCCTGCGGTTAAGAACTGAATAATTGGGGAAAACTTTCACTGGTTTTGGCACCTCTGTCCTCAAAAAACCTGGAGCTTCCTGCAGGCAAATCCTATTTGACTGAATTTGGTTTTGTTGGAGTGAGGTCTCCTAGGTCGTGTACAGAGAGAATGAAGGACCATGCCAAGAGTTAATGTTAATATTTCTGCATTGCTTAGAAGAAGATAGTGCTGCTGCTTTTCGAAATTGTGCCACATAGAGCACAATTTGCAGACAAATTAAGTTTGTTGGTTGGATGAATCAAGTTCCAGTGGCAAATTAAAAAGTGAAAATGTATTTTCTACAAATTGCTGTGAAGAGTTGGTCAATTTGCCAAAATGGAAGGAGTAGACAGAGGGCACAGGAGGAGAAAAGCCTTCCAGGGTCATAGATTCTGCTCTGCTGATTCAGGATCTCCCTTAACCTCATTAATGGTTTGAACTAGTGATAATGATTGTTTTGAACCCTGAGTGAGGCAATGGGAAATCATTTACCATAAAATGTTAAATGCTGAAATTGTCCCACAGAATAATATTGTATTAGAACATTGATCAGCAGAATTGATCTCCATGTAACTCTTCCCTCTCAACATGGCAGAATGCAACGATTATTTCTACTTGAAGCAATGACAGAAAATGCATAAAATTGGTTGCAGGCCTTAAAAGATCAAAAATTATCAATATTCAGCTGATCCCTGATGAGTTCTCTCTGGGCTCCAATTCGCTTTCTGTGAAGGCAATGAGAAAGACTGAGCCTTAAAACTGTGCCTTGGTTTGAAAGACAGGAGTCTGCCAAGCAAGGAGGGAGCCTCCCTTGGAATGGAGAACATGACCCTCTTCTCTCCGAATTATTATAACTTTGAAATTAAGGGGCTTTCAGACAAAGGTGTGGGGAAAAGGAATAACAGTTCTTTACTAGTATGTATAACAAGGCAAACAAACAACAACAATGGCAGCAACAACAAGCAGAACCAGGAATNCTGGAGGGCGAAATGGGCTGCGGCAGGAACCTCAGAGCAGCGGCTGGGATGGCAGGGACGAGCAGAGCCCGGAGTAGCAAACGAAATGTATCAGAAACTCTGCAGCTGTAGCAGGAGCTGCCGGGAGTCCGGCAGGCAGCAAGTGCGAGGCTGCAGTGTAGCAAAAAAGCCCCCGGAGCAATGGCAGGAAAATGGCGGGCCTGGGCAGCAGCAGCAGCCCGGCTCCCGAGCACGGCCTAGAGGGAGCCCTCGGGGGGGCTCGGGGTCCCAGGATTTTCCCTGAGGCACCTGAGTAGAAGGTGAAAGGTCCTTTTTCAGTGAGGTAGGGTGTTAATAAGGTCCCAGTGCAACGGCCGCTCCCTTGAGCAGAGCTTCACTTATGGTAGGAGAAGGCAGCAGGAGACGGAACCCCGCAGTGGTGGCAAATTCTCCACACAGCGACAGCAGCCTGCTTCCCCTCCGTTACCGACAGCAAGAGAGAGTGAGGAGCTATGCCTAGCCCCTTCCTCCAGCCCAAAATCTCATGGTATCTCTGCCCTTCCACAGAAAAAAAAACCCAGGTAAGAGAGTAGCCAGCTGCACCCTTCCCCCACCTTGGCCATTTCTTTTGTCTCTCTTAAGCACTGGTCGTTATTTTCTCTTAGCAACACATGGGACAAAATTCCACAAGAGAAAGAAACAAAAATAAAAATCCTAGCCCCCAACAAACTTGGGAGTGTGACTCACCTTAGAGGCTCAGGATTTCACCTGGAGGAGGAATTTCTCTCTTTGTCCCAAAGTCAAGCCCAGGCTCTGGTGTGTCCTGATCCCTCCGGAGCCCTGGGCCTGAGCAGGAGTCCCTGCTCAGGGGATGTCTCTGACCTTGGTCTGACGTGCGAGTTAGTCAGGAGCTGTTGGGATCAGGCATTGCACAGGGGCTTTGTCTGACTTGCAGGATTTACCTCCTTTGTACACTTAACCCATTCTGGCCTTTGCACCCATTCCATTGGCCAGAGCTGAGCTATGACTATCTCCAGACTAAGGGATTAGTGCTGCTCTTACCCAGCCCTGTAACATGTCCACTTTTCAGAGCAGATGCACTCAAGTGCTCAGAGTCTTTCAGTGCCTTCCCACCTTCCCTTTTTGTGCCTTCAACTCCTGCACTTGTTATTCACACAGCCAAAGGTACAACAGAATTCAGCTTCCTGACCCCAGTCCTGCTCTCTGACATTTGCTGCTATGAGGAGGCTGCTCTGCAGCTCTCACTCAGACATCATTAAGTGGTGAGTGCTATCTCCCATTCCCTCTCTCCACCAGAGCAGATGAAACCAATGGGGTATCAAAATGCCACAAAGAGTCTGTTAAATGTGTGATTCCCCCGACCTCCCCTTTGCAGGCTCTAAACTTCTCTGTCACTGTCACTGCCACTGTTTTATGATTAGTGATGCGATGCCATTCCTGTCTCAGGGATGTGCTGCTCCAACTCAGCTGCTCCTCAGAACCAACCAGACTGGGATTCCAAACTGTGCTCCTCGAGTCTTGCATTTCACAGAGCAAGTGACAGTCTCATCCCTACCCTGCCCTTCCCCTGGCACAGTTTACCTCCCTATCCACTCCTTAGAGTAAGGCCTAAAGCAACAGATTGCAGCGTGGACTAAAGGAGGTTCTCATCAGTGCCAGCTCCTCTGGTGACAGTAAACTGTGAGTGTTCCTCCTGAAGGGCCCTCAGAGTCTGAAACATTGAGATCTGGCTGGAAGTATTCCAGGACCCCTAAACGAGTCCATGCCACAAGCCTGGGACACTCAGGAATGTGGAAGGCTCTGTGTTCACCTTGTTAGTGATCAGAACCCCAGGCTGCCATTTACCTGCTGATAGAAAGGGTAAAATACCATAGATTTTATGCTCATTAACAAATCTTCATGTCCCAGCAAAAGGATACAGGGATTTACTGAGCTGTTGTCAGTGATGACACTGACACATGTCAGATTCTGCTCTTGGGAAAAGACAAAATCCTCCAAATGTATCTCCACAATTTTTTACTTCAGACATTCACAAGTCATGTCTGGCATGGCCTAATCTCTGAGCTTTGGCCGGATGTCAAGACTGATGATAACGCAACCCGGAACAGATCAATACCTCACTGAGGCAATGGTCAGAGATCCCCATGTCCCAGACAACAGAAAGACCATTGATTCTGTTCTGATTGCATTGATGCAGAGTCTGTAATTCCAAATCTGCAAAAGAAGTGGTGGAATTGCACCTACAGGAAAAGGAGCTGATCTTGTGACCTGTTGCTGTTATCTGCTCCGCATCAATCTCATCTTTCCTTTGCTCACATTGGTCTCCTTGGGTTTGTATTTTTCACTGGTACTTTCATGGGAAGATGAAAAAGAGGGTTGCCGTGCACTGAAACAATAAATTCCTCAAAGCCTGAGCAGACTTTGAGATCTCTTCATCTTTGGAAGTTGCTAAACCTTGCATGAAAGTGCTTTCCAAGGTGATAAATTAATGGATGTATCCTGAGTGATGACCACAGAAATAGACATTAAGCAATGCAAAGAGCTATTATCCTACTTCATTGAAACAATTATCCAGGAAACCATCAAATCAGCTTGATTCCTGATGGAAAGTCAGTGATTTAGAGAGGAAATCATCCATTCCACAAATAAGCAATAATTTAAGAATGAGGAAAACCTACCTGGATGCATTAGCTATAGTCATCTTTCTTCTGCTATCAAACCTCCCTTTCCTGAGCACAGTCAAAGAGAATCCAGCCAAAAGCTGACTACAGGCTTATCTAATGAAGCTGATGCTGTAGACTCAGCACAACCTGGACCCAGGCCATACATTTAGATGGAAGCACCAGAGAGGCCCTGAGTGAATAGATTCTTAATGGATAAGGAGCAAGAATCTTTTTCATCTTTTTTCATCTACTTTGAACTTGCTGCATTATCTGAAACTACTGGCCATAAGACAACAGCTATTTCACCTGACAAAATCATTCTTTACTCTAAAAGTGGCACGAGGGAATGGAGGAATGTGCTAAAATGGCCCAAATTGTTTCAGGGACACATATTAAATATTGAAGGAAAACATCATTTTTTCCATTAAATGTCTGCTTTGTTTAGTCCAACAACTATCAAGCATGGGATGAACTGGTTAAATAATCTGAAGTTAAAATAACAGCAACATAAAAGAAAAAATGCAGGTTTACCTTTGGTTCACAGAAAATAAATGAAATTGGTCAGAGTTTGGGTAAAATCGTGTACAGAAATATGAAGAAAAACTGGCAGAGGTAGGACAGAGAAAAGGAGGTATTTTGAGGCAATGACCTTGTGCCATGTGTGCAGTCCAAATAAACCAGTTCATTCTGTGCAGTTCCAGGCGAGTGCCTGAATTTCTCATTGTGTCTCATAGCAGCATCCATATCTCCATTTAGCAATGTTTTCCATTATCATAATGTATCTACAGTTATTTATGCTTTCTGTCACCCCCCTGGCTGCTCTGTGGTCCTGGGCAGGAATCCCACAGAGCCCAGGAAACTTCAGCATGTACAGAATGCTCCGGCACGGCTCTCCAGCAGCACACCCTGCCGTGAGTGAGCACAGCTCATGGAGCCTGATTTCTGTTCTGCTCTGGGTTCTTCACACTTTTTAATTATCCTGCTCTTTGTTTTGGAGATATTTTGCTTGTCTGGCATGGCAAAGTGGGACAATGGCAGATGGAAATTGCTGGGTCGGTGGCTGTGAACTCCCACAGGTTTCAAGGACCACCACAAATGTTACTGCACTCCTGTGCAAGCACAAATTAGGTTGGTTGTGACACTGTCTTTTGTGAAATAAATGCATAGGTTCTATTTTTGGACAAGACAACAAAACTTTTTCAAGCTAAATCATGCCATTCTAGTTCCCCTGGGATGAAACTCTTCCATGAATGCACTTTGACTTCTGGGAAAGAGGCTGATTGTGGCAGCTCAGTAGGTGCCAGCCGTCAGTGGGTTGATGATGTGGTGATGAGCAGGGTGTCACAATGTGTGTAACAACGAAGTTAAATCCTGCAACATCGTAATTTGGGTTCATAGAGAGGATTGCAGCACAAAGGAAAACAGAGCAACTCTCCATCCCTGCTTTTGTCTGGGATAAACTCCCTGTGGTACCCCTCAGCTGAAGGAACTCTGCAGCAGAAGTATTCTCCTGTCTGCTCCACTGAACTCTTCTCCTCATTGCAGTATTCTGGCCACTTCATACCTTTGTGGAGAGGAGACACAGACAAACCATTTATCATATCCGAATTCAAATTCTGGGCAACAATTAAAGAATAAGCACTAGTGTTAGAAGAATCCATTTCTCTAACATCCATTCCTCAGTGCAGCCATTTCGGGTGTAAAAAGAGTTTAATCTTTAGGTCTATTTCCCTGAGGATTGACCTTATATGTTAAAAAAAAGCCCAGTCTGTAATTATAAAGTAAGTGATAAGCATCAAATGGATTGTTACAGAACCCTTTTGTTGCCTTTATTGCATGATAAGGAGCAGTTGCTGTGTAACCTTGAATGTGGGCAAATAACTCATGCTAAACACATTGCGACAAAGATGGCATTTTGGCAGGGCTTTGATGTAGGTCGTTTTATTACCAGGCTGAATCAAACTACAAACTGATGTCAAACTCATGCCAAGAATGCTAATAATACACTGATCAATGAGGTGCTGGATTGCTCAAGTGAAGTGGTTGAGGGAAAATGCAGACATAAAAAGTCTGGAATTCCAAAGGTTGAAGTGCTTGGGCTATTATACTGGGAGGAATTATATTCCTTGCATTAGGACAAGTTTTCTTTACTCCAGGGGCCTTTAGCTGAGTGTTGAACAGGACAGTGTCAGAAAGTATATACTTATCTTTATTTTTCTTGACCTTTATGTGCAAGTAATTTTTATAGTTCCATTAACTAGTAAGATCATTTGCAAACCACTGTACAAAGTGTATTATGAAGAATGCCTTAGGGACCGTTGTATCCTATTATGTTGAATGTTAATAGAATGAAAAATTAATTTAAACTCTAAAGACTTGAGCAAGGCAAGACTTCCCTTTTATAGGAGAAATTCAAAATTTTATTTGCTATGGTAAAACTTTAGAGCTGTACCCTAATATGACCTTTATAAGCCTGATTTGAATCAGTCAGTGCAGGAGTCTGATTGTTTGCCGCTTAATATAAAATTACTTCTATCAAAGCTTCTGTGTTTAAAAATGGGGGTTTTCTGTGACCCCACACATGGGATTAGTCACTAGTGAGCTCACAGCTACTTGTTTAGCAATTGATCAGCCAGAGATGACAGAACTCCCAGTTCCAGGAAGTATCTTCACCTTACTTGAATCTTTAATTGCTCGTTAAACATTGTCATCTTCAGTGACGTGGGACTTCAGAACAGCTGAAAACAAGGATACAGTTCTTCATAATATATTTTTTCTGATTTTTCATGTGACTGAGTGCTTTAGAATGAGGAATTCTCTCTTGAGTGTTGCTGATAAGTCTCACATTACACTTCCCGTGGGACTGCAGCTAGACAAGTGATTAAGGAAACTTTATTGCTTAATTAGTTACTATTATTTCATATTTGTGTTAACATAGTTAAGGTGGGATAAATTTGTGTGGAAATCAACTAAATTTAGAGCAGTAATGTGCAGGAGTTTTGTTATTTGGAAGAGTAAAGAACTAGTCTCCCATCAGCTTTCTTGCTCACAACATTTGCCTTGAGCTGAGAACGTGGCCCAGTTAAAATGTGTAAAAAATGCTACACATTTTACATGTTAGAGTGATTTATTGTTGTAAATGTCCATAGAGGCAACAGCAAAATCTCAGTTTTGAACTTCCACATCTTTCACAAAACTCGGATGTCACATCAGTGAGGAATGTGCTCTCAGCTAAAGCTGTGCAGGGCACAATTCCCAAGGTATCCCTATGCCAGCATATCCTACCTCTTTTAGCACACTGTAGTTTGAATAAAAACTTATAAGTTTGTGACTGTTCTATATGTGGCCTTCTCCTTGTTCTGCATAACCAGCCATTTTCAAATGATTGCATGAAGGTGTATTTTTATTGGAAAATCCTGTTTGTCTAATATCCTCTCCTGAATTTCATCCTACAGCTGTGGAGTAGGATGCCTCACTGTCTCCTGAAAGCGTAACTCGAGTAAAATAAATGCACAAAAGATTAGGACAATTAGTGACTAGAGATTAGCTATGAATATTTCATGCTCACTGCAATACTGTCTAAACATAAGATATGGAATAAGAATAAATTGCATTTTTGACATGCAGCAAACGTAGAAAGGAAATGATTAATTTAGAAAGATCTTGCAGTCGTTTTAATGAGGCAACGTTCTAATCTCTGGTCACGTGGGATCTGCTGGATAAAGAGCAGGAAGGTTTGTCCCACAGGATTATTGTAAGTTCACCTGCATTTTCAAGTTGGATTTAAATATTTTGTGAACAGCTCTGTGGGTTTGGTCTGCAATGACCCAATCACAGAATAGGCAGCAAAATGTTTCCATGAGATTTGATGGCAGCCTGAGTGTGGGTCCAAGGTGTGGGTCCAAGGTGTGATCCAGTGTGGGAGTCCAAGCGGAATGTCAGGTGTAGCAGGAATCATTCAAGGCTACAAGGCAGTGGTGAAGAACTTTTGGCCCAGGAGGTATCTGGGAGCTGAAAGGGTTCCAGCTTTCATTTCACCCGCAGATCAGGGCAACTTCAGAAGCTTTGCTGGCTGATTTCAAAGGAATTGGGTGGTTCAGCCTCATTTTCACTAGAGCAACCCCAAGCTATTTCCCAAATTAGCTTTGCTGGCCTTGGTTTAGACAGGAAGGAATTAACTTTGTCTTGGGATAAGTCTTTTGTAGTCCAGCTTCAGCCAGTTCTCACTGGCTCAATACGCACAGCTCAATGGGAAACTCAATATCCACATTTCCCATCTGATACAAAAACACAGTATATACAACACAGGATATATGTGGGTTATAGATGATTTAAAGAATGTATATTATATATATGTACATATAGTTTAATACAGTGAGACTTCACTGCCACTGCATCATATTTACTAATAACTCATACATGTTGGTCTAGATGGAAAAGATGTGTTCCAGCTTAACCGTCCCATTTGAGTCTTTGACACACAGAGTTTTTGGCGGTGTCCTAAGTGGTAAAATGGCAACAAGGTAGTAAGCAGTAAAGTTCAGCCTTTAAAGCAGTTATTCAGTGCTCTCCAAGTTCTTTAGTATGTGATGGGCACACACTGGAAACTGTCAGACACTGAAACAGCACAGGAGAAGAGAATCCTAAAATCTATGAGCTGTTTCTTAGCCAGCCAGTTTGTCTAGGCTTGAACTTGAGGATATTGAACTTCCAATATTCCACCAGTGAGAACTGTAGTTATGGAAAACTGGCTGACCTTGAAAAGACATGACTGCACTTACAGCCACTGCATCATGGAGTGAAATTATTTATTTTCCTAGGGCTGTTTTTTACAAATCTGTTTTGGATCTTAATACACTTTCGAGACTGAGCTCCGTTTTGTCTTATGAGCAGTTGCAATTTGAGTGCAATATAAGAAGCTGCTGTTCTGTAATATAATAAAAATAAATGTCAGTTTGGTAAAAACTTTATTACGAAGCAAAACTGCTAACCAAAGGAATTTCTGGTGTACGAGTTTTTCATTACAGAGCTGAAGTGACAAATGAATTTATTGCTGTCAAGAGACCTATATTTTATTTTGGTCACTTAGCAATAATTAAATCTTGCAAGTAATTATTTTTTTTGTGTGTTTACTTTGTTTAATATTTTTAAACAAAATACTGCTCTCTAAGGCATTGTTTAGGGTATGTTTAGCAACCACTTAATATGTTTACAATGCTGTGTGTTGTTTCCTCTTAACAGCACTGTGCACAGAGGAGTGTGTGCATGGAAGATGTGTCTCTCCTGACACATGTCACTGTGAACCAGGCTGGGGAGGGACTGATTGCTCAAGTGGTGAGTAAAGATTATCAAAATATGATAAAAATATGTGTTGCTATTAAAAGCAGGGCTTATAAAGCAGTGACCTTAGAACTTGGATACTTTGAATGAAAAATGAAGGTTGTCTGCTGGTTATTTTGTAAGAATTCATGTTATTGTGGGGGTTGGAACAAAATGACCATTAAGGTCCCTTCCAACCCAAACCATTCTGTGGTTCCATGAATATGTGAGAAAACCCTTTCCTAGGATAATGACATTGGACTTTCTGGGTTGTGTTTTGCAAAGAAATGTGAAATGCAGTGGAGGATGCTGTTAATGCTTTTGGTCCTGTTATTAGGACACCAGCACAAATAATAGAGCTCTATGAAGATTTTTTTCTCCCTCAAATCTTTAATACAGCACATTCTTCATAAAATACTCTGTGGAGTGTTGGAGCTGTTTGGAAAGCATTCTCTCCAGATAGAGTTCTTGTCCTGTTCAAGCCAGTGGGAGTTTTTCCATTGACTTTTCAGGCAGCCCAGATTCTCCCCTCTGATTTACAATCCATTCCTTAAATCCGTACTGCCAAAGTTAGGGAAATGGGAGTTGGGAGTTGTGCACCTTTTGCTAGGGAATTAATCCACACTTGAGGCTTTCCATTCTTTCAGCTGGCAAAGCTGCGTTTGTTAAACTCTCTTAATTGGGAACGGTGAGTTTAAGTGGTTGCTTCGTGCTGGAATGGAACAGGCAGCACAAACATCCGAGTGTGATGTAACACAGGCCTGAGACATTATTGACACAACAGGAATAAGCTTGTTAAATGAAGTCAATTTGTGCATCAGGCAAGTAAATAAAGCTTCATGGGGAGAGATGCTATGAAATGAAACTGAATGGACATTTCATTTTGTGTTGGCTTCCTCCCTTTCTCCCAAATTGATTGGGATCTTAAGAAAGAAGCATTGTTACTAGGCAAGAAGGTAACAGAGGAGGAGTCTATAGAGGGAGGCATTAGAAGGGAATGGGAGGTAAATGTGCCTGAGGGTGAACAGACCAGAGGCTGAAGGCAGCAGGGCAGATTCCTGGACGGGTTCCTGGGGTTTTGTCGGCAGCTCTGCTGAATGTCCCCTCGATTCCAGCAGAAAAGGGAAGAGGGAGGGAGCAGGGAGGAAGGACTTTAATCCAGAGGGGAAGTGGATGCTCTAACCCAGGGAGTGTTCAAGGCCAGGTTGGATGGGACCCTGAGTAACCTGGTGTGGGGTGGCATCCCTGCCCATGGCAGGGTTTGGGATGAGATAATCTGTAAAGTCCCTTCCAACCCAAACCATTCTGGAATTATATGATTCCAAGGATGGAAACAAAGAACAGACTATGGGATTATCTGGAATAACATTTTGGGATTATCTGCATTTGGAATGCAGATGACGGAAAATCTGAGCAGCATAACATATTGAATTTCTATCTTTAACAATATTTTAAAAAATGAAAATAATACCATCAATTGTGAGATATTGTATAGATTCTCAGGAAGTCATTTTATCTTTTGATTTTTCTTAGTACTAGATTTAGTTCAACCTAACAGTGAGTATGTGTACAGTGCATGTGCACTAACAGAAGTTTAAAAAAAAAAATAATAAAGACTATGCCAATAAGGACATGGAGATAGAGATTATACATTTATACACATGTGCACACACAGAGTAACAAGCACTTCATTCTGTGTAAAAATGGCCAGGAAGGGATAAGATGTCAAAGTACAGAATGGTTTTGTGGACTAAAACTACCCAGTGACTCTTATTAAATTGCTCTAATCTTGCAAGTGGAGATAAAAGAAAAAGAAGGTTTTTCCTATATTGAATATTTAGCTTTTTAAAGTAATTAGGAATATTAAAGCACTGACAATGATTGAGATAGAAACATTATTCATAACTTTTATTTCCGCACTGGGCAGGGATCCAGTATATTTCATTTATGAGGTTTCAGCGGTGGAAAGAGAAGCGTTAGCCAATTCCTAAATTAAATATGCCCTGTTAACTTTTATAAATGATAGCCCAGGATTAGCTTCAAAATTTAAGCTTTCATTTTATTAATATAATTAGTGTGTTTGCTGGCCTGTAGTGCCCATTGTCTTTCATTCCACTTGTTATATGCTGGGTTACACATGTTCCTGTCCCAAGGTCTGATCCCACAAGCTCTGCCCAGTGGAATGCTCCTAGGAGGGAAAGTCAGTTTTACTGCACCTAAGAGCTGCTCACCTTTGTGCTTGACACTAGAATTTTTGGTGACTGGACTTTTCATTGTTAGGAGACTTTGTTTAAATCCAAAGGTTTAAATGAAAATATCTCAGCTGAATTCAGCACGTTGTTATTCCCAGTATTTCCAAGAAAGAGAGAAGCTGGAAGCTTTGCCTAACTGAGGTTAACCAGGTTTTTCAGATTCATGATTCACCATTATCCAGTCATAATGTTGAAAACAATTTTCACTTCTACTGAAATACTGTGTCACCTGTACCTACTTTCTTCCTGTTCCTTCATGACTATTGGGTAGCTAATGAAGGTCACGTGTTTGCAGTGACAAAGGCTGTTTGGGGTGTTTCTGCAGGGCTGTTCTCTGGAGAAACCAAGGCTGGTGGCTGAATGGTGCCATCCCAAACCTGTGGGGCTCAAGAACTTCCCATACATTCCTCAGGATCAGGGATTTTATGCAGTCACAGGCATATTGCTTTTCATGTTGGCTGTTTGAAGCGCTTTCACTGGGAGAGGGATCGCCAGCCAAAACACTCCCTTTAAATTTAGCAAATCTCCCAGGAGCTGGAATGGTTTCCTGAATGATCTCTCCTGAAAGCACCGCTGAGAAGTGGAGCCTCCCTGACACTGGAGGTCATGTGTTGTCATTTACTTGGGGAAGATCTAAGGAGACTCACTCTTTCTGAGATACAATTTCAACACCCTGCAGACATGGCCATTATAACTTTCTAAAAGTTATTTCTAACTTTCACTGGATTGGATGGGTGAAATTCAACTGTAAGCAGAGCTCCAGCACAAGGTCCAAGTGTCACTTCAGAACCAGAAGTCAGATGCAAATGTTTTTCTTTTTTCACGTGCCCATGCCTGGAAAGGGTCTGAATTCTGACACTGAGCCCCAATTTCCTATGGAGAGGCAAAGTTTTGGTGTAAAATGCAGTTCCCCAGTGTTACCATTCTCCCTTGGCTAAAATATTCTCAATTAAATGTTTTGAATAATTACAGCTACAGCCTGTAGTCATGCAAACAATTTAATCATCTTGCTCAGACTTGGTTTCATGCTTTCCTAGAACCCAGCCTGTAAGACAACAGTTACAAAACTTGCTTTTCAGTGCAGCTTTCCAGTGACTGAGCATGGTACATGTTAGAGTTCATCTGCTGTCAAGGTTAAAATAACTTCAGATGAATTGCTAAACAATTATAAAAAACCCCAGTGCCATATTCAGCTCTGCATGTCTCTGTACCTGTGTTTTACTGCATGCTGTTGTACATCTGTCCATGCCCAGAGGCCTAGCCTTGATTTCATGCTATAAAGCTGCAATATATTAAGGCTTGATTACCATAACAATAAAAAGAGAAGTAATGAGGTATTAACTAAAGAAGCTCTTGAATAAAATTTTTTCAGCATTTTAATGATGCTAAAAATTGAAAGGAAAATCCTTTTAAAAAAACACCACATACCTTTCCTTTCCCTTTTAACTTGTTTTATTAAATCAGGCCTGTTTTGTCCATGCAATCTGGACTGTTGGTTTTTTAAATACAAAGCAAGATTGCAAATGCTCTGTGTGAACTTACCTGCTCACCTTTCCAATTATTTCAAAGCAATTAGCTTCAAACAGTATGATATACTGGCTTGAAGTTCGGGAGGGGGATACAATTGCCTGTTGGTGGTTACCTGGCCTCTTCTGGGTCTTGCTAACAGCCATCTGTATTTGCAGGCCCTTAGGCCCCATCCAGCAAAGAATTTAAGCTTATCCTTACATAAGTAGGACTTTTCATCTTCTTTAAGTATTTAGGTGGTTGCCAAGTTAGTTTTAAAGAAACAGCTAAAAGGGCTTCAGTGAAATCTATACAAAGCTCTCATTGAAATCATCAGACTGTGAGGAATAAGGTGGTCTTTCAAGATGTTAATCAGGTAATTTTATTGAAGACCATTTTGACTCTCATCAGCATTATTTACTGTGAGGAAGACCACAGAAATCTTTCTGGCTATTAGGGGATCCTCAAAATAGGGGTCAACAGGTAGGAAAAAAAAAGTTCAGGGCAAGAACCCCAAGTTAAAAGTAAAAATCTTCTAAAAACTGTGTGTACCAGGTTGAGAAGTTTCCAAGTAAACAAACACAGAGGTTGTAGTGAAAAAATAAAGTTGTTTTCAAAGTGTTCGATCTGTTATTTGTTTTGAGAGAAAATACAGTACTTGCCCAAAGTGTAATTAAAGAGATGTTGGCATAATAATGCCAAACCATCTTTCTTGCTGTGTCACCTGGGGGAGAGAGATTATAGCGCTGCTGTCTGGCATAGCCTGTTCCATAATGTATACATATGGATAACATAGTTTTCCTTGGAAAGGATGTTTTGTACAAGCTGCCATTAGGAACAAGAACCTATTTCATCTTTATCTCTTTGTCAAAAATAGCCAAGGTCATAACAACAGGCAGTTGTAACATCACAGCAAGATCACTTTTAAGGGTATAGCCCTGGAGCAGCTGGAGTGCCTCAGTCCTGAGACTGGTGATGAATGGGAACTACAGAGCCTGTGCTAAATCTGAACGGGGTTGTTTGACAAGCCATGGAAAGCAACAGCAGAACTCTCAGGAGAAAAATGAAGTGTTTTAAAGTGAGGCTGTGGTGGTTTTCAGGCTTGATTTTAGCATTCATGTTCTCCAACTGCTTTGAACTATTTCTGAAGAGGAAATGACGTGCAAAGGAAAGATCCCTGGTTCATGAATTCAGGCTCAAATGAAATTCCTGTGGGAGGCTGATCTGCCAGAATCATTAGCTGATTTTTCATCCTCAGGTTTTTAGGATAGGATTGACCAGGAAACCACCAGAGTCCACCAAAGAGGGGCAAAGGTGCAGGACCTCAGCTCTTCTAAGCTGTTAGTGGGCTACTGCTTAGATCCAGAGCCTGTCCCTGAGGGACACCTGTCCATGGCTCTTGTCTGGGAATTTGTCAGTGTGGGGTTGGTACCTCGGTGACTGTTGTATCCAGGTGCCAGATGATGTCACAGAACCAGGTACAATGCTCCTGTTTCCACCACAGCCCAAGTGTTTTGTTTGCCATTCCAGCTGTTGGGTTTAGAGGCAGTTTCTAAAGATCTGTTTGAAGAATTAAACTTCAGTTGCAATCCAGTCTTAATTATAGCTGAAATGGGATTTCATATCCATAGCATGTGGACTTCAAAGTTTTAACACACTTTTCATTTAAGCCAAGCTCAAATTACAGCTTAATTTTGATGTAATTTGCAGACTCAGTGACAACTGCATCATGCAAAGAGATGCAAATGTACAAAATCAAACTTCACTGAGGCTCATGCAAGGATCTTTCCATAGCAATTACAGAGCGGAATTGATTTCTGTCTCTCAGTTCTAACAATTTGCTCGTCCTTAAACTTAAAAAACACCCATCTCCCTTCAATCACTGCTGAACTGGTGTAATCAGGTAAACAGCTTGTGTTTAATTTTTGCCTCTGCTGGATGTTGGGCCCACGCACTGGGGCTCAGGCCCCAGGTTTCATGTGTTCCCAGGCTCTGTGGCAGCAGCTCTTCCCGGGCCCAGCCCACGCAGGACAGCCTGTGACAGGGAATGAGATGTAAACACAAGCTGCTGTGCAGTGCCGTTGGTGGCACAGCAGCATGTCCTGCATGTATTTTTACACAGATAATTTGGCTGCATTAAACCGGGCTAATCCATCACTTTTCATGCGGTGGGAATGTTTTGTCTCTTGCTGAAGCTGTTGATATCTGCCCAATCGTTTGTGGCAGTTTCTCCTCACTTTGTGAGGGATGTGTATCCTCTCAGCTTCCATGAATTAACGACTTGGGAGGTGCTGCAAGCTTATGGAAAGGTACTCGAGTCATAGGAGCCTGGGCTTCTCCCACAGTTGCAGGGCTGAGCAAAGGGCAAGGGTCGATTCTGGAAAAGGAAAAGTAGATCCAAGATTTACTCCGGGAAGGAACTGCTTTCTGTACTTCTGTATGATTCACTGGTGATGAATAGATCAGCTGCCAGTTGTTCTAAGTCTTGTACTAAAGTGAGTGAAAAATAGAAATTCAGCACCCTGTGTCCTTTTACTTTTCACCTTCATCTTCCCTGTCAGAGTCTGGGAGAGTTCTTCCGTCTCTAAATCAGCTGATTGTGTCTAAAGCCAAGATAGTGACAGATCATTTCCCCAGCAGTCCCAGCCCTCCTCTGAGACTCCCTCTTTTGGATGATTTGAAGAGTCAATTGAGCTGACCTGACTCTGTCTCTTCCAGTCCCTGGAGTTCTGTCTTCCAGCTCGTGCCTTGCTCTCAAGGCTTGATCCAGCCTTGTACTTCATACATATGAATAGTCCTTTTACAGTCAATAAGGAACAATCTTAACTTCTTTAAGTTAGATAAATGCTTAAGCCATTACCTGAATGGGAGCTTGTGAGATGAGGTGGAAATCAGGTTGGTGAGAATCTCTTTTCTAGGGACCAAGACTTACTGAGTTTCATCCGGGATGAGCAAGGGCATGAACATGGCTCAGGTCTCACAGCTGACAAATGGGAGCTGAGCAGGATGGAAATTCTGTGTTCCAAGGAATAAAACTGCTGGATATCTCTGGAAAATCACTCTGAATCCAACACCAAATTCCTGCTGAAAACCAAAAAGGGAAGCTGTGAGCAAATCTTATTGTGTAAAGCCTTACTGATTGCCTGTCGGTAGGGCAGTATGTCAGGGACTGGTGCTTCTAAAAGGGAGTGAGAAAAGGCATTTAGGTTTTGGAGCAGAGTGCTGGGTGTGAAGCTTTGGGAGCAGGCAGGGTTATCCACAGAAGTTCTGTCCCAGAGCATCCAACAGTGTTGCCGAGCTGCTTGTAACAAGAGCAACAGTGGAGCCCTCCCAAAACACAGCCCCTCTGAACCTGGGGCACAACTGAACTGTGTGGATGCTCTCTGATCTGGGGAATGGCTTGATGATTGACTGAAACTTTGAATTTTCAGGATAACTTTCAGTAAATGAAACCATGGTTACAAGCACTGAATGGGCTAAACGCATTCCCGTGCAGGTTTGTGTGGTTATGCAAGAGGGAGTTTGGCTCCCATACATCTTTCCTTGGCTGCCAAACTGGTGAGAGCAGAGCAGACTTTGCAGAGAGGCAGCGTATGTGTGACGAGTTGTTAGTTTTATTAATTTGACTGAGGTTTTTCTCACTTTAGACAGAGTAATAGCTATAAAAGAAAGAACCTACTAAAATATCCTCTTTAATGAACTGAATTGCTAATGCTGAATTTCATTGCTGGAGCATCTTACAATAATGTGGCTTTAAATGTGCACTACACAAATGAACAGACTTTAGATCAATTTAAAAGTACCATTGGTATAATTTTATGGCCTGGTCACTAAGAGCTGTCACTTGGAGAAAAGAGCAAAATTTCCTTTTGCAAAGCATAGGCAAAAATTTCAGCTGTGGATACCCACTCAAAAGTATTGCTGGGGTTTTTGCTTGCTAAAAAACACACACCAAAAAGTACAGTGGTCCCTGGGAAAGCTTCTAAACCACTTTTCCCTTTGTTAGACGTGGCAAGGTATTTCAAGGCATGCTTGGACAGGGCAGAGCTCCGCTCACTGTCCAACACTAAGGTATTGGAAAATCCCCCAGGAGCTATTTCAGGCACCTGAATCTGGAGAAGCCTCAAGCCTGTTCTGACTTTTTCTGGTTTATGAATTACTGTCCCCAAAGACACGTGCTACAACTGGGAAAGGCCCTACTGCTCCATCCAGTGCTCTTAGGATTTTTCAAAAGCTGCTGTTCTTCCTAGCTTAAAATACTATTTTCTGGGCAGTCTTTAAGGGTTGAAATCAAAAAGGGAAACCAAAGGTTTCATTCAAAAGTTAGACTTGAAATTTACCTCGGGCCTCCAGCAGCTAAAATTTACTAGAAAATGGTAGATATTCATCACCCAGTGTTAGACACCAGCCTGCCTGTGTGTGGATACCCGGGAGCTGAGGCACAGCCAGTAAATCATTCCAAGAGCACCAGGGAGTGTGCCCAGGCATGGGAGGCAGGCACACGAACACACAGCTTTCCATGATACTGAGGGTTTCTTTGTTTAGGCTTAAATTTCAGAGTCTCCATACAAAGACACTAAAATACTTTATTTCAGGAATCAGCAGCTGGGTGTATTTTAGCTGCTCTTGGGCTGCTGCACTGAAGAGTCGCCATCATCCCTGTCCCCTCCCACTGGCCTAGTGTTCAACGTGGGCAGTGTCTGCTCCAAGGGAAAGTGTTACATGCTGAGATTTGTCCTCAGGCATCGCCCTAAATTTGTGTGAACTTAGCTCAGCCTCCACAGGGCGGGGAGTCCTCATTTCTCCTTGATTTCCGTGGGAGTTGAGTATATTTGTCATCTGGATTGACTGGGCCCATGTTGGAGCTGAAAAGGGACGGCTGTGGTGGGCTGGGAAGAGCTCAGCCATCAGTTAATAGCTGTGCTAAAGAGGAGGGAGGCTCTGATGTACAGCTGGCCTTGGTGTCTTGGGTGGGTTGCATTTAAAATACAGCCTGGAGGCAGCTTTGCTAACTTTAGAGATGTGTGATGATCAGATCTGCAGGAGACTACGCAGAAGCGATGCAACACAACAGTTTAAAGTGAGAGAGTGATAGCGCCGAGCTCCTCCATTGCCTGACGGGGACATGGCAGCAGAATGGATCATTCCGCTATTTATTGGTTTTAAAGCTCTTTCCATGTCAATAAAATATTTGTGTTGGAATAAGAGACCTCCTTTGGAGCAAAAGTTAGAGATGTATCTGCCATTGCCCAGGTGACACTCTTTGGAATTTCTCTTTAGCTTTACAATCGCCTGCATTTCTAGTAGCTTCTCCATGCAGGAGCAGGCCATGGTGATCTTAAATCACTGTGCATAAAATGGGAAAGTTTCAGGGAGTCTTCTTTGTTTTACCCAGTATTTGTGCTATTGTGAGTTTGATAGCAAGGTTCTGAAGTGAAATATTTTCTGAAGTTTCTCTGAAAAATCCTGTTCTCCTAAATTACACTCACAAAAATCCCTCTTAGGCCCCTCAAATAATACTCTGCTACTTATTTGTAATCCTTACAAAACCCTGAAAAAGTGTTTGCCATAGGAGCAGATACGTTGTGTCTCCAATGAAATGAGTGTTTGTTGACAGCTTGTCTGCCTTGGTGTTGTGGAGAGAAATAATGAGATAGTAGAGGACTTTTAACAAGTGCAAATGTGCCTGTAAATCCAGGGCTGGCAGATCAGAGCCCTCGCAGGCTGCTCGCAGGTGAGCGTTTTGTTCTCGCCGCTAATCGAGCTCGGGCAGGGAGTGGAGCAGGCCCACAGCTCTCCAGAAAGAAAAGCATGGAAAATGAGGGAATGTGTCATGACCTAAGGAAATAAATGAGCAGATGGTGTGCCAGCATCATACCTGACACTCCAGAGGAGGTGGTTGTAGCATAACCACTGACTGCAAACAGAGTTGTGAACAGATCCCAGAGCCAAGAAAAGCAGGGGGAAGGAGATATGCATGGATGCATGGAATACAAAAGCAGGGCAAAATAAAGATTGAGACATGACAGAGAAGGAATTTGGGGGAAAAGATGGAAAAATAAGCAAGGTGATACAATAGGCAGAAGCAGGTGGGGATAGAAAGGGAGGTCAGTATGCAGATACCTGACTTGAGACAGTGCATAGCTGAATTTGGATGCTTTACAAATGAACACTGTGATGCACGTGAAGTACCTACGATTTCAGCCTTGTGAGCAGACAGTTACTGGCTGATTCTACTGAGGAGAAATTACAGATTTTGTCAAAATAAGAAAGTGACGTGGAAGGGGAGAGAATAGAATGGTGATGGGAGATACCACAGACAGGTTAACAAGGGTGAAGATTTTTCTGGTTCCAGCTGGAATAGAGTTATTTTTCTTCCTAGTTGCTGATCCAATTCTGTGGTTTGGATTTAGGATGAGAATAATATTGATCACACACTGATGTTTTGTTGTTGCTCAGAAGTACTCACCATAAGTCAAGGACTTTCCATTTTCCCCTGCTCTGCCAGGGAGGAGCTGCACAAGAAACCCGGAGGGACCATGGCCAGGACAGCTGACCTGAACTGGGCAATGGGATATTCCATATCATGGAATGTTGTGCTCAGTGAATAAACTAGAGGGCACCAATTGCTGCCCGGGGACAGGCTGGGCATCTGTCAGTGGATGGTGAGCAATTGTGTTGTGCAACAATTATCTTTCTTCGGCTTTATTTCTCTCTTTCTTCAGCTTTATTCCTCTCTTTCTTCATCCTCTTCCTCTTCCTCTTCGTCTTCTTTTTATATAATTATTATTACTGTTCTTATCCAGTGGGTTTTACCCTTTTCCTATTCTCCTCCCCATCCCACTGGTGAGCAGAGTGAGCATTGTGTCCCAGCTCTGTGGAACTTAGATGCCATCTGGGCTTAAACCAGGACAAGAATCTGAACCAGGTGATTCCCAGACAGAAGAAGTATTTAGAGATGAAGTGCTCAGGTTTAAGTGGCATTTGTCTTTTTTTGGTGCTGGCAAAGAAACCTGTCGAAGTGTTTATGAAAGGATGTAAATGTGTGTTCTACAGCACTATGGCTTCAATAAACACTATGTAATGTTTAAACACAGTGTATTGAAGTGGGATGCTGGAAGTTATAGTGCATTCAACAGCCAAAAATGCCTTTTCTTGGCCCGGAAGGATCATGCAAGCAAAGAAAGTGCAGTTTTCAATAGTCAGGGTTTATTTTGTTGCTGACAAAAGCGGAGGTGAAATACCAGGAGTTTTGCACATTAGGGAAAATTTATACAATCAAAACTTCACTTGTATTTCTGTACTCACTGAAATATTTTATATCTTTAGTCCTGACCCTTCCTTACACCATTTGATTGCCTTAAATGTGTGGTATATAACAAGCACATTTCCCAGTCATTTCCTTATAGCTCCAAAAGGCCTGATTCAGTGCAGAGAAACTGCAGGATTTTATTTATTAAACATGCCTGTGTTAGACCAGCAGAATATCTGGATGTTTGGGAGTGAAAATGAGAGTTCTAAAGACCTCAGTCTTGTCCAAGAAAGCCTGGTGAAGGCCATTTGTCAGGGAAGCTGGGAAGAGACCCAAGTGTCACAGATATGGGTGTCACTGTCTTTGTAATGGCAAGAACTCATGAAATATGATCAGTGACCTAAAAGATGAGTAAAGTCAGAGAATAACAATGCACGATGAGTTTCTGGGTTGTGGACTGAAATCAAAAGGGACCTACTGCTACACAGAGACTTCTGCTCAAAGAACTACAGGGAAGAAAGGTGGAAAAGGGAAAGAAAGTGTGTGAGAAAGGTTCCCATCCACTACTATTTTGTAGCAGTAGGTTTTATCCACTTTCATGGCTTTGGAGTGTACTGTGCAAGAAGGATTTAGGCCCCATTAGGAATAACAGTAAATGCCAGAAGGAAATGATGTGTGTATTGTTACTGAGATTATTTTGTATCAGGAACAGCTTTATGGGTATCAACCAGAAAGAAGAGAGATAAAATACTCATTCTTTGATCTGGGAGGGTGGTCATTCAACATGAAAAGTCTCTGCTGTTCATAATTTTCATTTTCAGTAGCTTTCCTGCCTATCACACAGCGCCTGTTCATGTGAAGGCCAGAGGCTGCCAGGTTTTATAACCCTGATCAGGATGCTTAAAAATATGTGCATCAGATTCTGGGTAGAGGGTGAAATTCAGGGTGAAATTAGCCAGCAAAATTCAAATTTTAACAAAAGCAGCTGAAAAATGAAACAGCAGACATTTGGGGTGCTTTAGAGGTAAGGGTTCCTCATCCTTCCTACTGCCTGCTTAAATCTCACCTTTCTGAACCTCATGTACAGAGCTGCAGTGTTCTAATTATGCAGCAGTGTGAGTATATCATGAAAATTGATTACAGGAGAGCTTTTAGCCAAGGCCCAAAGTCTGATGC